>CM021767.1:3866914-3977917 GCA_011076525.1 Nettapus auritus
AGCTTAATGAAATTAGACCTACATAAGTGTGCAGGATTCCCATCTACTTATTTTATACAGGTCTTAGACTATAAAGTGTTCTTGCCATTTAAATTCTGTTGTTTCAACAGTGATAGTTTCCCCTCTGCATTTAAAGAATACTACAGGTAGCATAAATAACTGGTAATGTTTTATATATAATATATATATGTATATAGGATTCATACAGGGGGAAAATCTTGTTAACCTATGCCATAGAGGAGGAAAACTTCACACTATCTAAATTTATACCTCTTGCGGTTCTCCAGTCCTTTGCCTGGAGAATTTTTTTCTTTTCTAGATTTGTCCATATCATAATTTGTAACGGATGGTAACTTGATATATTTGTGTGATATAAAAGTAGCGAGCCATGTTTTACAACTTTATATCATCCCTTCCCTTTTCTGCAATGGTACTATTGGCTGGAAGACAAACATTTGCTAGATTTTTTAGGACAGTACATCTTTCCTGTATAGTAGTTTTTCTATTAAAAACAATTGTTTTATAATCAGCAGTGGAAAGTGCAGGTTGTCTGAACCTACTTCTATCGAGCACCTGTCTGCCATAGCTGTTCCTTCAACTGAGTGCTGCACATCATGGGCTCTGTCTGTGAGAGAGAAATCCAGGTGCTTGGTGTCCTTGCATGACATGAAGTTTTGCATGTAGATCGATTTGAAATGTTCCTCTTGTTTACATAATTTGCATAATTTAAGATAATGTTGCCAAACTTTGGTAAATGTTAATGTTCAAAACAAAAATCTCCACTACATGTAACTTTCTTCCTCTGGATCAGTATGTGGCTTGCAATCCCAGCCAGTGGTTGTATCTGTTCCAGTGTCAACTGCCATGTGCTCTGCTTCAAGGGGGAACTAGTCTTTTGTGAATTTTTTGTACATAAGTATTTGTTACAAACATTTTAGCAAATGCTTTTGATTTTTCTCTTACTTGCTTGTGCATATCTTGGCTGGCGTTACAGAAATTTAGTGCTACCGTTGTTTCCTTAGGGGGATTGGAAGGGGAGGGATGAGGTTTTTTAGTTTGTGTGGGAAAAAATGATTTACATTGAATGTTTAGTTTTTCCTCTGCATGCTACATCATATGTTGTGGGAACTATAAGAACCTTCATACTATACGAATATAAAATAAAATATTTGAACCTTGGCTGGGGTGCTTCAGTACTTACCTAGATGCTTCTTGTTAAGCTTAGGGCAGCTCTGCACCCTGCTCTAAAAAGAGAAGTTGCTCATAGCTTTTTGTTCCTTGTTAAAGACTTACCGTCAGCCGTGCAGGGTGCAGACAGTCCCCTGAACACTCTCAGGCTTCTCATGTTTCAAGACCAAACTTTAATGTTTTTCTTAAGGCACACCTGAAACTTTGCTAAATGTCCAAATGAGATAAAATACCTTGTTTAAATCTTACTAAATTGGGAATGATTGTTTTTTAAGCCATGTAACACCAAAACAACAAAAAACCTGAAGTGGTAGGTGGAAACCAAAAGGCAGCTTCCTTCTCAAGAAAAGGTCTGAGACCCCTGCTGGTGAAACCAACCTTCCCTGTAGGTAGGTATTTCCTTTTGCAAAAGCAGCCCGGGACCGCTTTGCTCTTGGCGTTGCCTCTGTTGCTTCATGTGTCCTGAAAGGCAGCCTTCAAAGTTATCTGGGCCTTCTGCATGCTGCCCCGCTGCCTTCCACAGCTTTTGGTGGACCAGGATCAGTATGTACCTGCTGCAGGAGGAAGGTTTATTGCTTCTGTGTGTCCTTGACTCACTACCCTCTTAACTTTCAAGTTGAGATAAATGACATAAGCAACAACTGAACAAATTGCGTTGGTAGTGCGCTGTTTTACCTTGAGTGGAAGCTCTTTCCTCTCTACAGCTCCGACTTCAGAGGTAACTGAAGGTAACTGATTTAGGTAACTTAGCAAGTCTTAAATCTCAGGAGCTGAAGGCTTGAATGATTTCAGCTGTAAGAATATTGCTGGGCTATAAAGTGCTGCACTGCTCACTTGGACAAAGAGAAATGCTTACTCAACTCATTAATGTTTTTGATCATCTCATTTCACTTTGTTTTGATTCACAGACCTAAGGTGAGTTATTTTGCAAGAGCTGTAACAAGTTTGGATGGTGGTACGCAGGAGAAAAGGGCCCTTGTTTAATAAATCGACTTGGTATGGTTACTGCAGCTCCCTGTTCTGTTGCATGCAGCATTTTAAGAGGCAGGATGTCCAGCACTGACAGCTGGTGGTGCTCCAGTCCTGGGCACTGCCCAGCATCCGTGCCGGGAGGTTCTCAGCCTCATGAGACTGTCCTCGTATCATCTGTGAGAACAGAACAAGAATCCTGGTAGGTGCAGATTCTAGAACCTAGTGCAAATATGCTCTTTACCTCTTTGTCTTTATACTGTTTGTCTGTGACAGTGTTGCAGCAGTAGCAGTTTTCCAGCAGCCTGTTGTTAAATTTTGCATTAGCTGACTCTTCCTTTCCCTAGGAAGATGCTGATCCATGATGTGTGGTGGTGAATGCTCAACTATGCTGATTAGTTCTGGCTCAAAACTTAAAGGCTTTCTGATGTAGTGTGAACAGTCTCTTAATACTCGGATAAACAGCCAAGTTTTGATTTGAGGATAAAGTCAAGCCAGGCACTCACACTTCAGCTACACAACTGTTTTAGAACAACTTTTAATGGCTATTCAACACCAAGACTGTTCAAATCAGACGTTGTGCCTAAAGGAAGCCAGACTGCACAAACAGTCCCATTTCTCTTCTGGGCTTCCAAGACAGGGCCAAGCACTTTTGCAGCCCCCATGGACGTGCAGCTTGTGCATATGGTGAGCACACTTCCTAGCCCCAGTCCTTCTGCACCTCAGAACCTTTCAGCTGCTCTGCTGGCCACTGCCCTGATATTGCCATAAACTTTTGAAGGAGGACTTCCTGCAGAAGAGAACACAAGCTGAGTCAGCAAACATGGTAACATGACAGAAACAGCTCCCCTGCTGGCATGCTTGTTTGTGTCAGTGGGGAGAAGTGGCCCAAGGGTAAGATGGGCACACATGGTTAGCTATGGCGTTGGTTACTGCAAGCGCTGCGTCAGTCCTGTTGGCACCAGCTCTGCAGGGCAGCACCAAGCACTTTATGGCTGTTAAATGCTCCTAGACAGTGCATTCAAAACAGCACTGCTCCCTGACACGGATCCCTTCAGAAAATGCAGTAGCAAAAAGCTAAAAACATTCTGTACCGTGTGGAGGGCTTTGGAGCCAGAAACCAAGCCCTGGGCTAAAGGAAGGGGAAGAAAACTAAGAATGAGCAGAGCTCCTCCCAGTCTCTTCCCTGACCCCTCTCTTAAGTGCAGCAGACAGCTCTCAGCAAGCTCTGTGCCCCAAAACCAGATGTGGGCACACTAGGGCACAACGGGAGCCCCCCAGAAAGTCATCTGAAACTGCACAATCTGTTTTCCTGTAATGGAGAAGGTTAAGTAACGGGACTTACCTAAAATCAGATTGCAAATTGCTGTTCGTGCCATTTTGATGTTCTGAAAAGATCCTAAAATATGAATTTTCCTGTTTTTAAAAAAAAAGAGCAATGTTAATAGGGGAGATTATCCAGCATTGCGTAGTTAATAGCACATAGCTCAAGCAGGAGTTCAGGATTGAGCATAGCATTCTGGATCAGTGTACTACTTCCTTTTTTCACAGCTGTAATTTAAAAAATACAGCATAGAACCTGTCCTCTAAATCTTTTTAGAAATAGCTTTTTTACAATTTGCAAGCTTAAGGCTATAGCAGCTATAGAAAGAAGTGTTGGTGGGTTCAACTTTGATTATTCAGATTAAGGAATTCTTCAACAGTGTGGAAGCAATGCTAGATGAGCTGGTATCATTGTTCCCATAACAAAAGGTCAAATACTCCATTAGTGTTCATTAAAAATGGCACTTAAAACATTTGTCTTGCTGATGCTCTACCAAATTTTATGGTAACTTGAACTGTGGTGGTTCCTAGAAGACAAGATAGGTTAGTTAAGGGATTATACTATCTGGAAGGAAGGAAGTCAATACTTACGAGTCAGCAAGAACTATTCGTGTCCTTGTTACATTTTCTATCGTGAATTTTGTTTTTCCACCTTTCCCTGCTATTCTCCCTATTGCTCTCGACAGATGATCTCCTTTCAGAGGTTTGACTAAAATGAGAACAGAACACGGTAAAACAGCACCAGTACATATCCCTCTGTAATGCTTCCCTTGTTCAAGTTACTGAAATAACTCACTTTAAGTAAGACTAAGGTAATTCTATTATAGGTGAAATATTACACATGGTCACCTATGTGACTAGAAGGGAAAAAATCACATCCGGTGGTAAGTGACCATGAAGTCTCTGTCAGAGAAATCCACAATGGAAGGGATTCCCTTTGTTACAGGGTGATTAAGATTGAAAAAAAAAAAAAAAGCAAGAGCACACAACATGAGTAGAAGTGACACAGATCAAGTTTAGATGCTGTTCTTGGAGCCACCTCCACGGAGTCCCAGTAATGTGCAAAACAAACACTTTACGTACTTCCTACCTCTCTGTCATGATACTTGGAGGAACAGAGCCCCTTCCAGTTTAAAAAAAAATACATATTCCCCAAAACACTCAATGTGACCTTTATGTTAAAAAAAAAAAATAATTCCTGTAATGAGTCACATCAGTGGACAATCTGATCAAGTGCTGTACTTCTAAGGATGAAGATTTGGAGCATTTTCTTGGGAGATCATTAAGAAAATGACAATCCTTTCAAGCCTCCTGCACCTAGACAATTTCATGTATTGACATGAGGGTTTTCCTGATCTGCAAGGATAAATGACACAAACAAAGCAGGGAAAGAGCAAGAACTTGCGGATGGTACACACAACTACGGGAACACAAGCTGAAGCTACTTACCATCTGTAACTTCAAATGACTCTAGAAAGAGATCATCTAATCTGATGAGAGCAAGAGCATCCTAGAATATTAAGACATTTGTTATCAGCACCACAGCACAGGGCAAGCTTATGTTTTCTTTCTCAACAGATCACGTGAATATTTTTCCATTTGATATCTCAAGCAACAGTTGGCTAAAGCTAGATCAGCTTCTTTTCAAGAGAAATAAAAACTTCTCTGTAGGGAACCCTGCAAATGCTTAGATCCTACCACATTTACCCAGACCCACATTTACTACCAGAGACAGTACAAACCTGTGACAACAACCTGACTGTTCTGTGCTACAAAAGCTTTTTGTTTTTTTCCAAGTAAAGTTTGAGTTTTGAACACTAACGGTTATTGGCTTGGACTAAAGGAAAATGAACACTCACATACTACTATTTCCTCCATTTCACAATTTGTGTGCTGTTTGAAGACTACCTTTTTATTCTGAACTGGCTTCAGAAATTAGCCTTCCACTTCAGTCATAATTTCAAACAAACTTGTTTACAGCAAACCACCCTGAAGATTTTAATTTCTTCATACAATTTCTGGAGAGGCCAAAGATTTCAAGCAACCTCCCAGTCCAGCTGCTGGGGACTCACCTCTACTTGGAAGCCAAGTATAAACGCTTTCACAAAATCGGCTGCTTTCGTTAGAGCACTGAGATCCTTCGTCTCCTGACAGGTCTGCAAGACACAAAGTTAAGTTTGCAAATTAAGAACATGCAAGTAGGGTCAGGACTTGAAAATTGTTAAGATATAAAAGCTAACCATAAAAGAGACACACTGAGGTAATGTCCCTTCTATGTCGTGTTAAAGAAAAAAAAAAAAGAAAAGACCGCAGAACAGCAGAGAGAAGAGATGGACAATGGTGGGAGACAACTTGAGGAGAAGTTATTCTAAGGACAGGTGCCTTACGATGTTTTAGCAGACTACAAAACATGGACAGGTTCAATAAAGCATTGAACAAAGGTATACAGGTTAACAAAGATACACAGATTAACGAGATATTTGAAACATGTACAAACCAACCTGGCAAAGCATCAAATATTTGAGTTTTTCTTTTGTTTTTAAGCTTGAGACTTTTTTCACCCTAGCAGAGGCAGCCGCATCTGCTGTCAGGTGGTATTCTTTACTGCTTGTCCTAAAACTCAGCCAAGGCCTTCCTCTGCTGCCAGGGGAAATTGTGCATGCATCTACTTTTAGAGATCCCAGCAGGGAAAAGTGAGAAAAGCGTAGCCACTGAAACAGTGGAAAAAACAAGGCAAGAAAGCTCACAAAAGCCACTATTAACCTACGTTCCTGTATCTTCTGTAAGGCAGAGTTACTGAAAGCTTTGGTGGCCCCCTCAAAAGTCAGCTGACTCCTAAGTGCCACATGAGCACTTAGCTTCAGTTCTGGGAAACACACATTACATATCACGTTCAGTGCAGCCTGGGACTCTTCCTTAATTTTCAAGTATATGTGCTCCTATAAAGTCCTCCCCAAAAAGCACCAGCTTACGCAGGCCACCTCTAGAAGAGCCCTATGCTTTTAGATTTTACTTGGGTTAATTCCTTTGCTTCTTGTACAAACTGCTGGCTTCCAAACAAGTTTATTTTGACCGCCGGGGCGGGTTTTGCAGCCGGGCGGTGCCGCCGAAGGCCCGGAACACGCCGGGCTCCCCACGGGAGCAGCCCGGGACCCCCCGCGCCCCCCACCTTGATCTCCACGTTCCTCGTCTTCAGGTTAAAGCGGATCTGCAGCTGCAGGTGCTCCACGACGGGCGTGAAAATTTTCATCCAGTTCTCCTTCAGCGGCGTGTACCTGTTGGCCGGCACGGCCACCTTCCTCATCTCCCCGCCGCCGACCTGTCGCGACAGAGCCGTCAGGGCAACGCTCCGGGCGCCTCAGCCAGCCGGGGGCCGAGCCCGCCCCGCGTCCCCGCTCACCCCCAGGGCCTCGGCGGCCAGGGGCGGAAAAGCGGGCCTCTTGCGGGGCCGCGGCTCCGCCATCTCCTCGTCCTCCCCCTTCTTTTCCGCCTCCCGCCGCCGCCGCCGCCGCCCGGTGGCTGTGGTGAAGCCGTCCCCTCCCGCCGCCGCCTCGGTCTCCATGGCGCCCGCCGTCAGCCGCGCTCAGCGTCCCGACCGCCCCAACGCCCGCACGCGGCCGGCCGCCGGAAAGGGGCTGCGAGGGGGCCGCTTCCGCCGCTCCCGGCCCGCCCCTTCCCGCCGGGCGCTATGGCGGCGGCGTCAGCCGGGCCGGAGCGGCCGCAGGTGGTGGCGCACGTGCAGCAGGCGCTGAGCTACACGCTGTTCGACTGCAAGTGGGTGCCGCGCAGCGCGCGCCTCCTCTGCCTGGGCAGCGCCGCGCGCGGCACCGGCGTGCTGCAGCTGTACGAGCTCCGCGCCGGGCGCCTGGCGCTGCTGCGCGAGGTGAGCGGCGGGAACGGACCGGACGGGAGGGGAGGGGCGGGAGCGGCCGCGCCTCAGCGCTGAGGGAGCCGCGGGGGGCGGGGGGGTCCCGGAGCTTGTTCCCCCCTCCGGCCGCGCTCCCTGCCGGGCTGACGGCCCCGAGGGGAGCCCCCCGAGCGGCTCCGCGCCCCCGCTGAGCCCGGCGTGTCCTTTCCTCGCAAGATCGAGAAGGCCAAGCCTATAAAATGCGGGACGTTCGGCGCCGCCTCGCTGCAGCAGAGATACCTGGCGACCGGGGACTTCGGGGGGAGCCTCAACGTGTGGTAAGCGAGCCTCGTCCGTGCCAGCCGCACGGCGACCTGCCCGTTGTCACCCCAAAACACGGGGTTTGCACAAGGGTGCTGCCCCTCCTGTGTTCACGAGCACCTCAGCGAGGTCCTTTTCCTGTAAAAGAGGCTGCTGCCTGGGTGCACGGCTGTAGGAGGCTGTGTTCAGCCTTAGTATTATGCCTCCGTTGCATACGTTTTCTAGTCTTGATGGTTTTTCGTGGTCCCTCAGTGGTTTTGTGTAATAAATTTTTATAGGTCGTCATCACGATTGATTATTTTTATAATCAAGCTTGATGATTTCTATCATCAATTAAGCTATAGGGTCCAAAAAGTGCTTCTTTAAAACTTACTATTGTATTTCATTTGCCAAAGAATTTGCCAAATTCTTTGCCATTTGCAAATTTGCCAATTTGCCATTGGTTCTGTTTTGGTGGAACACTGAGAATGGTGTGGGTTAATCCCTCCTTGAAAGGAGATTTAAAATACAACGTCATGAGGGATTCTGCAAGGATGAGAATCAGCAGGAAAGAGCGGCGAAACCTGGAGGTGGATGCAGACTTCCTCTGAAGGCCGGTTGTCAGAGCTAGGTGGGGATAGGTGAGAGGTCACCTTAAATGCTTACTGGAAGTAAAGCCAGTGGGAGCGTTTTGATCTGTAGAGTGATTTGCTTTGAGCCCAGCGTAAAAACCCATTGCTGAGGGTTGCTCTGGTGAATCCATAACTGTTTTTACAAACGCAGAAATCCAGAACTGAGGAAGAGCTCTCAGACCTGTCTAAAGAATCAGCCAAAGGAATCAAAAACTCATGGTTTATAACATTGACACCTGTTTTTTGTTCCCAGAATTAATCTGAGCTCATGTACTTTTGTGCTCATGTTTCCTCTCAATTTTATACAGATCCTGACTGTCAAGGTAAATGCCATATTGTCTGTTCTTTTCTTTCTTGCCTAGGAATTTAGAAGCTCCTGAAATACCAGTGTACTCTGTGAAAGGTCATAAGGAAATCATAAACAGTATAGATGGTGTAGGTGGCTTAGGAATTGGGGAAGGTGCACCAGAAATTGTGACTGGCAGTCGAGATGGTGAGTTAGTGACCTCTACAAGTCTTTTCAATTATTCCAAGAAAGCAGCCTGCACGCTGTGATGGCAGGGGACGGTCTGCCGTCTGAACCAGTTACAAACCTGTTGCAACTGGTTCTTGTATGAAACCTGTCTTTTGAATCTTGGCTGGGGAAAGCGATCTGTACTTTTTTTAGAAGCTATAGAGAAGCAAAAGATACTCTTGTCACTGAGTGTGGGACACAAGGAATGCAAAGCAGAATAAACACAAAATACCAGCTAGAGAACATACACCCTTAGCATACTTTTCCTTTGTTTCTGTTTTGTTTTGCTTTGCTGTCCACTAAACCGGTCTGACTTTCTGGAATTTAAAGAGATGCTCCTGTGTTTTGACTGATGAGGCCAAAGAGCAAAGGCCTTTCCTGGGAAAATGAGTGCAGCGTGGCAGCGTGTCCTTAATACAGACTCCCCTGTCCTCCTTTACAGGGACCGTGAAGGTGTGGGACCCAAGGCAGAAAGACACCCCTGTGGCTAACATGGAGCCTGTTCAGGGAGAGAGCAAGAGAGACTGCTGGACAGTAGCATTTGGTAAGGTACCAGATAGTTACTGTTTTCCCCTCTAATGTGACCATACTTTGACAATTACCAAACTATTTCAAGATGTTACGGAATAGTTATTTGTATGGATGAGTCAGTAGCAGATTTTGGTTTTCAACATTATCAAATTACCTGTTTTTAATGTGTTTTTCAAAAGATGCATGCGATATTTAGATTTGGCTTAATTTTCTTAGTCTTTGGTCAGCCACTTCACAGGTATGCTGTGCATGCTTTATCCCTAGGTACTTTTACAGTCCTAGGTGTAGGAATTTAGTATTTGTGTGTCTAGGAATGTAAAAGCGGACAAGCTGCCTTGTCCTAACACAGTATAACTGTTGCAGTGCACGGAGAGCCGATCGCTGGTGTAGCATAATTCCAACTGTCAGGCATTAAGGCATTAATTTAAGAGAAAATCCTTGAAGCTAGGAGCTAATTAAAGACAGCAGAGATGCTTTGCCTGGGCTCAGCGTTTTTTCCTTTGAAGAGAACAAGCTGTTTGTGTAGTACACGGGCTGGTATTTCTGGATTAGCTCCATTTCTGCCTCCAGACTCAGGCAGAAAGTTTTACAAGCTGCTAATAAGTGCATGGATTATAGTAACAGAATTGATAGTAGGGAGATGACATTTCTTGGCAAGAAAGTCCAGCTGTAATGCTCCTTGCTATTGAGACCTTTGTCTTCTGCTTTGACTAATGGAGAGAAAAGCAGCCTCATACTCTCTTCTGTTTGCTTTTGAGTTCCTGGTGGTTGAGCCAAGGCCAGGTCCATCCCGAGCTACGCACTGTCCATGCAGGCTAACTTCTCCCAGGCACCTACTTGAGTCTGTCTGTTGGGAGTCAGGTTTTGGAGGCAGGCTTCTGTGTGTGTGTGTCTGAGGGCTATTGTAACACCCAGGGCCTCCCTAAATGGCCGTGTCCTCAGAAGAGTCTTGTCCCTGCAACGCTTCACGTGTGAGGGACCATTTAGGGAACCGCTGTGCTGTGGTGCCATTGTCCTGCCCGGGGAGCGTGGTTTATAGCAGGTGAAGCAGTCTGTGCAGTTTAGGCAGTGCTTGGCAGGGGAGTACGAATTTGTCCACGCTGTTTAAAGAAACAGACTGCCAGTTTTGAAGCTGGGTTTTCTGTACCTTTCAGGTTAGAAAACTGTCCTCCTCGTTCAATCTTACTGTCCCAATAGTAATATTTTTCTGGCGTAAATCTAAGTTGAAATTGCGGACTTAAGAGATCTGAAATGTATAGCCTGAGGAGGGTTTCTATATTCTAACCAATTCTGTCTCTGTGTCCAGGTAATGCTTACAATCAAGAGGAGCGTGTTGTTTGCGCTGGATATGACAATGGGGACATTAAATTGTTTGACTTAAAAACCATGTCACTACGATGGGAGACCAACATTAAGAATGGGGTAAGGTACCATGAAAATAGGGTTTCATTCCAGCTTCAGTGTATCTGTGTTTTTGGGTGATCTCTTTAAGTCCAAGTTGGTGGTGATGTCGTTGTAAAGATAACCAGAGATTCACAAATCACACACAAAATACTGTTTTTAGCAGTGGCTAGCTTGAAGGCTGAATGCATTTATTTTTATGCATTTCCAGGTTTGCAGTGTGGAGTTTGACAGAAAAGATGTAAATATGAACAAGCTAGTGGCTACCTCACTCGAGGGAAAATTTCACGTTTTCGATATGAGGACTCAGCACCCAACTAAAGGCTTTGCTTCTGTTTCAGAGAAGGTATGTGCAGACGGATAACTTCTTCAGAAACAAACTTTTGCAATATATGCTGCTGAAGTATTTGGAAGCACTGCAGGTTTAAAATTACTGTCTGACGTTTTTGGCTTGCTGTACTGAGGGTGAGAGAAAGGAATATGTAGGGGAAACTTAAGGGCGTGGAGGCTCGTGAGTGTGGAGAATTTAAACTAATCAACGAGAGTGGTTGTAGACAAAAGATTGCAAGTTCTTTATAAAGCAGTATGATTATTTTTGGTGAACAAAATCTGATGACAATTAGAAAAACTATTTTTTGAGTGTGTTTTTCTCCAGGACTGCCTAAATTAGAAAAATCTGAGTTTCAATTTAGTATCTTTAAATTCCTATTTTCCACATCGCTAGGAAAGCAGATCAGATGTTGGAAGTACTTTGATCAGATAACACAGAAGTATTTACTGAATTAGAGTTTATAATAAGCAAAACATTAAAGTGGAATTTCTTATCTTTCATTAGTTGCAACTAAAGTTTTCTTTTTGGCACTTGTAGGCAGATATGCATAAGGTCAGAGTATGAGTGTTGAGGCTTTTCTTCAAGTGATTTCTGTTGCTGCGCGATTTTCTATGCCTTGGCTGAGATATAAACGTGAATTGTAGGTGTGTGTGTTGTGTTTGTAACAGTGTTTGTAGTACGTTCACTTACAGGAATGATTTTAAGAGATGTCAGACGCTGAAATTCCCCTTGTGGTGACCATGTCACTTAAGAGCCTGGGAATCAAGTAGTTCTAGAATGGTTCCAGAGGAACAGCAGCCACTTCACCTCTGTTTAGCTTTGCTCAGATGGCCCAAGAAGCTGAAGTGTCACTGGTGGCCTTGGTAGGGCCTATGCCACCTTATCTCTGCAGAGGAATGGGGCACGCTGGGGACCTGACTTAGCCTTTTTTGTGTGGGGACTGGCAGGAGGAGGGGAAGGGGCCTCAGAATGGGCGTTCTAGTGTCCACCGTGAGAAGGATGGGGTCTTCTCGTACAAGTGACTCCAGTTTAAGAGTCTGTGTCCTTGTGAAGCTCATCTGTAAATGACTTCTATACAATGCTGTTGTTTTTTCTTATTAGGCCCACAAATCCACCATATGGCAGGTTCGGCACCTACCGCAGAACAGAGATGTATTTATGACTAGCGGAGGAGCTGGGAGCCTTCATCTCTGGAAATAGTAAGTGATCGCTCTCCAGCCTACAAAAGGGGGAATAAGAAACCAAAACAACGTGTTTTTGTTTTAAGAAGGAACCTTCCTGAAAGTGATGAGCGGGGTCCTGCTTCCAAGCTCAGAATACCGTTAAAATTATTGCCTACTAGTACAGTAGAAATGGTGGTTTTGGTGTCAGTACTCGATCTGGAATCCTGAACTAAAAGAATGAGATTGACAGCAGCACAGGTGAATTTTGCCCTTGTCACTTTTCATAACATATTCAAGATCTAACTATATCCTCAGTTAACATGGTAATAAATGGAAGAAAATAGATTTCTTAAAGTTTTTGTATGGTTGCAGTTGCATCTGTGAAAAATACTGAAAGCCTGGACTTGTAATGATTCTTGTCCTAATGTCTTATTATAGCAAAATAATTTAATCATTCCCAATGTAGTGAAGTAGGCGCACTAGGTTTCAGAGGGGTAGCTCTGAGATGAAATTTTCTTGCCCGTGGCAAAAGCCAAACTGTTAATAAATAAATAAATAAATAAAGGGCTATAGGAGAGACGTGCCAGGATTCAGAACTTCCTACCTCATTGTTTTGTCATGAAATATTTGCTAAGGATGTAGCATGGATATAGCTGGATATGATGGCTCATTATTTGGAAGATGTTTCTTTGCCTTATCTTGAGAACAGCCCATTTTGTTTGGTCTTTTGCAAACAAAGTGATAACAATATATTTGTATCGGTAAATGTTAAGTGTGTGTTTTACTTTTCTTATTGCCAGCGAGTACCCTGCTCAGCGGTCCAAGAAGGATTCTGAAGGAGCCGAGATGGGGGTGGCAGGTTCTGTCACCCTCTTGCAGAACGTGACCCTGTCAACGCAGCCGATCTCTAGCCTAGACTGGAGCCCTGACAAAAAGGGGCTGTGTGTTTGTGGTTCCTTCGACCAAACTGTGAGGGTACTGATAGTTACCAAGCTTAACAAAGTCTGACAAGAAAACTCGGATCTCCAAGGAGAAAGCAATATAGTTTGCAGTCTGTAAATACGGGAGGGAGAGACCTCCTGTTTCTAATTTAATTTCTCCCATATTAAAACTGGATTAAAGAAATAGAAACCAGATCTTTCTATTGAAAGTTCAGATACATGCACTTAGAGTTGTTTGGCTGATTGTGCTGCGGTGACTTGAAGCTGCCTGGGCACGCAACTTTCACCTTTTGGAAATCTGAATTTATGTTAAAACAAGATGTGCCTTTGTGTTAACGCAGCCTGTAACTTCAGCGATAACTTGAAATTGCTTGCGTTCAGTTTAACCGCAGCGCAAATCTGTTGGTGCTTGTTAAATGGTCTGGCTCTTCTGCATATAGTATTGTCCATACACACTCGTGCAGTAGAAACTACTGTGTGCTCCCCATAGGAACTCTGTGCTTGTTAGTTAGAATGTTTGCTAAAGTAACATAGGGTTCTTTAATACACTATAGAAACCATAATGAATACTAAAATATTCAGGTTTAATTGAGTAGACTTCTTATTGAAGATCGTATTGCAATTAAACTATTGAGCAAAATGCACTGTTCTACCATTTTAGTTTGGTTTTGTAACGAGTTTTTATGTTCTGTTGATTTTATATCTGTTTTTAACTTTGTATTCTACAAATAAAATGATATGGAGTGTTGTCTTGATATAAACAAAACATGTTATTCAAACCGGAGATGTAGGGAAGGAATAGACTTCTATAGGTTTACAAGAACAGCCTGGAATACTTAGAAGTTCATCATTTTGCAGTAAAAGTTACTAAAACTTGCCTCCCTTTTGGAAAAATAATTATAAGCTTGCCAAATCACTATCTTTTTTTTTATAACATTCAGTATTTCTTCAAAACCTGCTGTGACGGAGTGGCTTTGTGCTGTAGTTGCACCTGAACTCTTTGTAATTCCTCTTGTCCACAGCGTGTTTCGGATTTTAACCATGTATGTTGCTGCCAGCTGTTTTAACAGGCTCACCACTTAGCCTCTATTTGTGCATGTGTGGTGTGGGGCTTCCTAATTTCAGCAAGCATTCGTAATTTCACTGGTCGCTTTCTTTGTCTGGTCTTAGCCTACAGCTAACGTGTTTGTGTAAATGCACGTTTCAGGTAAAAGTATTCAGCTGTTTTTGAAAACAGATAGAGGTGGAAAAATGTCAACTTTGTCCGTGCCAACAGCAAAAGAGCCCTTGTGTCCATTTGTGAAGAAGTTCAGTTTTCTTAGGCTTCGGAATGAGGAATTGCTCTCTGACAAATCCAGGTGAGCTGTCTGCACTGCTTTTCCAGCCTGGTTTTCTGCTGACCGTTCCTGACAACCAACCAGAGGCTGCTTGGCAGAGAGAGAGGCACCAGAGCTGTGTCTGTGCTGGTCCTGCCACCAGCTGGTGTCCAGGCAAGATGCAGGAAGGGAAGAGCAAAATGTGGAAGGAAAGTTATTCTGAGGAAGAGCTAAGGAGGTCTGTCCATCTGTCAAAAATGCGGTGCTAACCTCTGGTGTGGCGCAGTGACACGCAGGTTTCATTCTGGCTCAGCAGGCAAGCGGCAGGTTGCGTAGCGTGTGAGATGTATATTGGCCCACAAGTGCTCTTCCAAGCAATGTAGGCTAAAGATTTTGGCAGAAAGCAAAGATTTATGAGATCCAGCTGTCTTCCTGAGACTTGATGGTTTGCTTGCAAGTGTAATATTTAGCATACTTTTTTTTTTTTTTTTTTGATACAAGTAATCCCATCTGCTTACATACATAGCGTAACAGTGAGAGCGGATCCTGAAGTTATGTTAAATGTTGTCCCTTTTAGTGTGCATCTTGGGGTGGGAGGGACTATGGGGAACCACTGCTCTGCAATCTTGGCTGCAGATTTCTTTGAAAAGCTGGGATCTGAACTTCAAAGAATCACTTCAAGCACTTGAGTTAAAATGCATTGTTTAAAGATGAGCTCCATTAGCTTTGTCCTGCAGATGCTTTGTACTCACTGAAAGGTACACTGGCAGCATGAGTCTGTGGAAAATGTTTTCTCTCTTTAATAGCAATTCTGAGTGAAGTACCAACTGAGGGAAGAAAAAACTCAGTATAGGTACCTGTGAGCAAAACCAAACAACTGCAAGTGCAGGACCAGGCTCTTCGTGGTATTTTTTTGTTACATACTTGGCCTGCAGCAGCAATTTCCCATCCGTATACAAACAACTTCAGGGAGAGCTCCTAGTGGACCTACATAATGGTAATTAAGAGCAAAACCTGAAAAACAACACTTCTTAGTGCTCCACGGGCCTCAAATAAGGTTAAGTTTGTGCTACCTTTAGGTGCTTAATTATGGGATTCATTTTATTTGTTACTTTGAGAATGAAGGAATGTTTTTCCCTTGTGAGTAGCTTGTTTCATGGAAATGTGACAGCTTTGCGTGGTGATAGTTTGCAAAAAACTAAGAGGAAAGCATAGACCAATGATAGTGCTGCCCCTGTTCAGGAAAGGTGAGTGGCTGTATCTGCGTACCTAAAAAATGAGAGGTACTGGCTGGAAGGGAAGAGCTGCTGCCAGTGCCTGTATTATCTCCTCAGCAGACTGAATTTCTGCTTCTCCCAGGCTAAACAAGAAACTTAAGCAGACCAGGAGCTGCCTGTAGCGGCCTAGCCTGCTCTATTTATAGCTCTTCCCTCTCTAGCTGAAGACTGGCACCTTGCCTCTGCAGCCTGGAGGCTGAGGAGCTGAAGCGTGTTCTAAATAAAATCATAATGCGTCAGGGATGAAATGCACGAGTCCCCTCTGATGCAGTACCACGGCATGCTCTGGAAAACCCCTGCTACGTCCAGGGGCAGGGAATGGCATGTGCTGCTGAGTTGTTTGGCTTTACCAGCAGCGACCACACTTACTAAGTATACCTGCTTGGCAGCTCTCTCCTGCTTCCTGTGCAAATCATCCCCATGCGCATGTGGCAGAGAAGAACCTGTTTGTGGGTATGACTGCGAACCGAACATAGGTGTGTGTCACAGCTTTTTATCAGGTGCCACCCAGATCCCCAGCTATTACAAATCAGGGGCTCTTTTTTCACATCAGTTACTCTGATTTTTAGCCCTCCAAGCTTTCTGTGCAGGTATCCTATGTGTGTTCTATAGCATATACTTTTTGTCACCAAAAAATAAATTAAGGCTTATCCATGCCTTGGGTTGAATTTCAAGCAGAGTAACACAAATGACAACTCTGTAGCGGAAGCCTCAGTACAGGGTGCTGGTGAGGGAGATGAAATATCACCTATTGTCTCTGACTTCTCCAAAATTCATCCATGATATGGAAGGTATTCAAAATCAGCATCAAAAGAACCATCAGACAAAAGAAAAGGACTCTGTGAAAAGTTTTAGAGCGTGCCAGCATTTGAGGATTTACCCCGATAAAGCAGCCAATGTGCTGGCTGATTCAGGGCTACAGCATGAGCAGGGGCTGCTCCCAACAGGCAGCCTGCATGTGGCAGCCCTGCCTTGGAGACCAGCTCGATTTTAAGTGGGGTCACAAGCTATGCTGGCTGCTCTCTGGTCTGGATAGCAAGCCCATTGCTGTCAGCTGGGTACGGCTGCAGTCCCTGGAACAGACGTGCCTGCTCCAGTTTTCTCTGGCTCCAAAAGTTCTGCTTCCTGCCTGCCTGTACTCCCAGGCCTGCAGGATGTTTACTAACTCTCCTCACCCTCAGTCACCATCTGCGTGTGCGGGGCTACAGAACCACGCGGCAGCACCTCTGAATCCCTCTCTCTGGGCCTGGCAGTAAGAACAGCCTGTCCAGAATGCGCACACGTGGCTTCCCGTCCCACACCAACAGCTTCTTCCTCTCCCATCAGCGTGCAAGAAGCCTCCCAAGGTTGCCAGCCTCTCAGGATGTTTCCTGATCAGAACACTACACCCTGACCTTAAGCGTGGCAGTGAACCTGAATGTTTTTCATCACTATAAAAAGCCCATCAGCAACACAAATAAAACAAGCACAGGCAAGCTCTCCTAGGTTGCTTGGGAGTGTAAGGTTATGAAACAGTGAAGACACTCTGGAGCTAGAGGACACGTGGTTTGCAGAATGGCAGTAAGGCCCACGGTACTTTAAGTAAAGGACAGGATAAGTCTCTGAGTACCAGCTGCTTTCAGTTTTTCCCCTCACAGGTAGGGGCTGCCTACATGACAGCCTCCCACTAGCTATGTTTGTGTCTCAGAAAATACTTAGGACCTGATTTTTATTATTTTTGTGTGTTAAAGTTTCTATTAGCACAGCATAAATGTGACTATATTCTTACTTTGCACAGATGCGAATGACCACGTGTGTGGTGCAAAGCCTTAAATTCTTATTTGTGGATTTACTGGGGGCTAAGGAAGCTGTGCCCTCTTACCCTTTTCCCGATGTCCTAGGGCATAACGGGGCTGTGCGCCTCTCCTGCAGCTGTAGCTGTTTCTGGCTCTGATTTTGCTGGTATGTTGCTCCAGCATCTGTCCATCAGAAATACTCCCAAACTAGTGATGCGCTCTGTTTATGAGAAGCTTTTTCCCTCCCGCTCCCTTCATTCTTTTTGTCTATTGGAAGATTTCTGAGACAAAGACATTTTTTTCCTGAGGGTTTCCAGCTTGGAGCACCACGAGGCCCAGGTTTCTAGGCAGCACTGCTGAAAAATAATAAAATGTAGGTGCAGTTAATGAAATATGCTCAGTTCAGGTGCATCCCATGCTAAACCTTTCATTTTCTGAGTCATCAATTCCCCTGCAGAGCTGACAGAATTTATCCATGTTTCTTGCTGGTGTAGCTCAACCAGGCAGGGCTGCCTGCTCAGCAGATGTGGAGACAGACCCCTCCTGCTGCCTCGCGGAAGCACGCAGTGGCACAGACCTCTGGCATCTTCCTAGCCATCAGCGTTTTCCCTTCCTGACATTCGCATTCTCTTCCTCCCACATCTGCTGTTGCAGAACGTGTGCCAATCACAAAAACAGCCACAGTGGGTTAAACCAGAGCCTTCCAGCCCGGCGTCCTGTCTCTTCAGGGGACGTGTGCAGGTAAATAAATACCAAGGAAAAAATCCTTTAAAATGACAACAGCAATTTGGGTCTCAGTTTTGATTTACTCCTGAAATTGTCCCGGGCTTCATGCTAGAATGAAGTTGGAGAATGAAATATATGGTTCTATTGAGTTTATGCACAGAAGCTAGGAAGTGAGAATGGTGGAATGCTAATGCCTTTAGAAAAAACATCTCAATTTCTAATACAATTTACTTTTACAATCTTAGAGAGACAGCTATAAAAAAATACAGCTTTACATACTGATTGGAAAAAATGCAATCTTGGAACAGTATCAGAACAAATACTCCACGCATGGTAGATTGCTTTCCATTTATTTCTCTGGTTTTCATATATAAATACATATAACCTAATAGATATATCTACATTCAGCAAATAAAGCTCTGTACGTGAAGTAACCAGATACGGTACCCAGCACTTCACCACATCCTGTCATTTAATCTAGCTGGCATGAACACAAGCTCTTTTGATCTGTGCTAACTATCTTTATCTCAGCAGAGATCTCAGCCTCCCTATCTGTTATGTTCAAAAAGCTTTAATCAGAGAGTTTAAGCTAGTCTTATTGAATTATTTTTCCTCCCTAAAACAAAGTTACATCAAGCTCAGTTTCCTTCTTTCCATGTACTTTTACATCTGTATTTTGATTAGAAATGTTATGTTTTCAAAAGGGAAAAGAGTCTGTGTTTAGTATGTTTAAAGCTGTTCTAATCTAATTTGAGTGCAGGAAAAAAAAAAAAAAAAAAAAAAAAAAAAAAAAAAAAGACATTTCCAACATTTCCAGAGCATTTTAGCTGAAAGGTGAATCTAATTTCACTTGGGCCTGGGGTGCCACATACGCTACCTCCAAGTCCAGCAGACTGTACCACAACAGGGAAAAAAATTGAGGTTACACTTCTTTTCCACTGTCCTGCATTGCTGCTACAGTTTTTGTTTGGTTGGTTTTTAGCTCCTGAGGATGTGAGACATCCCTGTGGTTAGCTTCAAGACTCTATTTCCCTCCTCACTCCAGTGGTTGGGGCACAGAACCGACAGGTCTGATTATTTTGGTCTGTCTTCCTCGACTCGCTGTCTGCCTTGTAATAAGTCACTAAATTCTCTATTTCTGCCTTGCTTCCCTTCTCCCTGCATATATCTGATCTCTGCAGAATGCAGACAGAGAAGTAAATTACCATAAATGTGCCACCTGTAATTGTCCTTTCGCAAGTGTTTGTCGTGTGATATGCCAGGGACACAGCAGGTACTCACCCCTTGTCCACTGAGTTGCAAGCGCAGGCAGGCGGGTACCGTTGAGCAGATGGATGCTGATGCTTCAGCTTACTCCTGCTGCATGCTCCTCTGGTAATTTGTTGGTCTGACCATAGAACAGATTGTAGAGAAGCAGGCCTCAAAATCACAAAATGCGTGTCCCAGAAATTTCTTGACATGGCTGAGGCCTTCAGACACGAGTGTGCTGCAAAGACCAGGATCTCCCAGACTGGTGTGCTTGCCTTGGCCTGGGATTTTAAAAGGTATTTTCTGCTACTCTGCTTTTTAATGATGTTAACCGTAACTTTACTTCAGTCGTGAAATGGTTTTCAGGTTAGGTTTGCAGACTAACTCATTCTTTAAATAGTTTAAATGCGATGTTGCACAGTTTTATACAGACACACTTCTATAAACCTAAGCTACAGACTGACCAGAGGTAGCACAACATTTCTCAGTTTAGCTTCAAAATATTGTAGCTGTATTCTCACCAAATGAAATCTCGTTTTAAGTCTGAATTAGTTTGGCATTTTCAGCACAGCTAGTGAATCTCTAGAGGTTTAAGAGACTGCCAGAATAAAAGGGAGCGCTCTCTGTGCTGGCCGTGTACCGCCTTTCCAGTAATTGATAGAAAGGGCTTGTGCTGGACACCTGATAAAAATATCTACTTAGGCTAAATTATTTAACAAAATATTTCTGCTGCTCTTGCTAAGACTCATTAAAAGGCCAAAAAGAGCAGTTAGTGTCAGAAGAAGCTGGGCTTGAAAACAAAGCAATAGCATTCCTTTATTTTTCTGTTAGGATGACTATGGATGCCTGTTATAACTGCTTTTTGTTTCTGGTCTGTTTTTACTACTTGAACGTTAGCCACAAAGGGCAGAAGGATGGTTTGGCAAAGCTGGGAATCCTGACAGTTGTGGGCAGAGCTGCAACTTGGGTGTCTCTTTCTTCCTGCCCAGCCCACGGCATCCGGGCGTTCCTTACTGCCTTCTGCTGTTCATCTTATAGTGAATGGAGTTCTGTGAAGCTCTGTGCTGTCATGCTGTCCCTCCTCGGGAGTACGGAGCCAGTGTCGGGATTGATATCACTTCCTGGGCTGCGATGTCATCTAGCTTTTGGTGGACAGTGAGGGCGCGGTGCTCTTTTCTGTGTGGTTGGCTGAGGTAGGATTTTCAGTACAGATGGCCTGCGGGCCAGTCCAGATCATTGAGTGATACTGGAGGGACATGCTGAGAAGGGAGAGTGGGTGTAACTACCTCTCATCCCCTTCAAAGTAACATGGGATGCCTCAGCTGCCCTAAGCGACTAAAAGCTATTCCCAGCTATGTAGAGCAACACTGTTAGTGTTCCTGCTTTATGAGATTTTAATCATAAGGCATGTTTCAGAAGACAATAAAGTTTGCAGATAATCTGGGGAATTTCATTCTAGTATAATTTAATGAGATTCATTTTGCTTTCAAATATAATAATATCCAAAGGAGGAGTAGCATAATTAGTAAATTGTATCATTCAGACCACAGGAACACAATTGAGGACTCAACAGACATTAGAAAGAGTAGACTGCAGCAGACCATTTTTTTTTGCATGCTGAAGCTGACACAGTATTAGAATTTAGCACTGAGGATGTCTGAGGACATTAGGGCAGCTTGTACACAGCGGTCTGATACAAGGACTGTACAAAATCTGTGTTTTTCTGGAGCTCAGATCTTCACCTAAGCAGTGAAAAGCCTGCTTAATCCAGTGCACAATGGCAATTTACTTATAATTGTCAGCAAGTCTTTTTATGTAGTCACTGGACACCCTGGGCTTCTGCTGATACCAAAACATGTGGCTTCTTTCACGCTTGGAAAGATGACATGTGGCTGTGACTTAAAAAAATCCCATCAATGTCACTATACTTGATATGCTGAGTAAGTGCTCTTATTTACCACATTGTAATTGAAAATGCTTCTTAGAAATACATTTACCAAAAATGTTCTGTTAATATAGATCAGATATTGTTCCACATTCTTTTAATGAAAGGCAACAAAAAGCTTTGTTTTTCACAAAATCTGTGGGCCTCTGAGGTGAAAAGTCAAGGCAGTTCAGCATTTTGAAATAAATGCTTATAAAATATTACTGCATGTCTTAAATACAGCAAACATGTTTATCTTAAAGATTTATAGTCCTGATGAGAATACTGCAGGTGACCTCAAGCAGAACAGAAATCCTGCTTACATATAAGCATTATGGTTCCAGCCAAATGGAGACTACAGGATTTGGCCTACATATCTGCTCTGTAAAGAACATTGGCTCTGAAGGGGTCGATATAGCGTGTGCAATGAATGAGATACATCATAATAAAGGAGTAATTACGTTAAAGATGCCTGTCATTTTGACTGTTTTGGCAAAAATATTTAGGATTGTTTTATGTTGTTTTGGGAATGGTAGAGAAAAATCAATAATCATTCATAGTCCTCTCAAATGAAATGGCTCCCATTAAGTACTGGATGGCTGTACAGCTTTTCCTGGATAGATTTTTGTATAGATATCCACACATAAAATCATAATATATTTTCACTGTGACACCAACATAAAACAACTGAATTACATAAGCTGTATTCAATCATATTTTGGCTGGGATAAAGACAAACCCTTAACTCCTCATTCACTGCTCTGAAAAACAAACAAGCATCACCGCCGTTTTAGACAGAAAACAAATACTTATATACCTAGCAATCTTCTTAGTGAACTGCCTCTAGAAATTCCAAGATCTATGGCACTTAAGTATACAAACTCTGGTTACCCAAAGAAAAGCATCAACCTGTAGCAATTTGGAGCCAGTAGCAAATCTATAACGTATGTAAACCACTAGAAGGCGACAAAGAGCCACACTGTATGATCATGAAGCACTCCAACCTGTACTGCATCAATGCTATACGTGGTTATCATCTACAAACGGTTGAATCTGGGCGTTGATCAGCATGTGTTGCATTTTCCTTTCATGTCGTGATTGGAAGAAAATATAGAGTTTAGGAAATATGACTCTGGCAGAAATGTCCTACCTAACATTTGGTAAATCAATTAGTCTATCGATCAACTTCCCTCTCTGTGTTTCTGAAACTGCGACACGTGAATACAAAGAAGGCAGGAATTAACCCAGCATATGTCAAGTGTCCTGTGGTCCTTGTACACAGTCTTGTGGCAGTCTGGAAGTGCAAAGTTTTCATATTTAGGAGTTCGGGTCTTGCTTTTTTTTTTTTTTTTTTTTTTTTTTTTTTTTTTTTCCCATTTATTGTTGCATTTCTAAAACTTATAAACTAAATTTCACTCAAATTTCCTTTTACATACAGTGCATAACTCTGTAGTTGTAGTTGGAGAAGTGAACGAGATAAAGGAATTAGGCTGTGTTCTTTAAGAAATGGTTATGAAAATTCAGTGCAATGGGTTATACTCTTATGGTGAGGCATTTGCAGTCAGTAAGGCTACCGCTCCTCACCCCCGTGTGTGCTCCCCCATACAGTCAGAAGGTTCTTAAAGCATCCCTGTGTTTGCTACTTTCATAATTATTGTTATATTTTAAAAAATGAATTGCTTTTTCGGCCATTTTTGGTAGAAACCGCAAACTTAAACCTCTAAATCTCCATGAGGACAAGGCGATGACCAGATGTAAACAAGTACAACGTCTGAAGATCTTCAGATACGCTTCCAACGGGGGTAGGGGAAAGACTCTCGTTTGCGGCTCACACTGATTTAACTAGAACAGCCTTATCGGAGCACGGAGAGGCCAGCCGATGAGGAGAACGCACACACCTCGCACACCACAGACCAGGTGAGCTTCCCCCGACCCCTCTGAGGGCCGCCCGCGCCCCGCCCCGCTCCCTTCACAGGCGGGGCCCTAACGGCCGCCCCTCGCGCCCAACGGCCCCGGCGTGACGTCAGAGCGGAGTGACGTCGGAGCCGCGCGACGGAGCCGCGCGCGGAGGTAAGAGCGGCGGCCCCGCCTGGGTGCGCGCGGGGCCTGGCGCGAGGCGCGGCCGTTGGGCGGCCCTGAGGGGGGTGGGGGTCGTGAGGGGAGGGCCCTGAAGGGGGCTTCGTGGGGTCTCAGGGCTTTGGGGGGCTAAATAACGCTAAAATAGCGTTGCCGCTTGTGTTGGGTCTGCCCATCCGAGTAAAACCGCCACACCGCTTGAGGAGCGTTAGTGATTAGTTAGCGATTGCCATGAGAAAAGCCTGGTTTTCAAAGAGAAAATAGGCTTTGCACGTAGAAGCCGTTGTTAAAATGGTTCCGTAGCGCTCTTTCCCGTTGGTAGGCAGACAGGTTATGCTTGAAGCGCTAAGCGCGAGCAATTTGTAATAAAGAACTCTCCTGCTCTCGTGAAGGCGAACCTGTCCTTTGTTTTTTCTGTGTTGCAGCATCATGGTTGGAAGCTTACATGCTACTGGCAACTTACTAGGGGTCTTTGACTTGCAAGCTATAGCTTATGTCAGTTAAAAAGCCTTGTTTTTAACAATTTGAAGGTGTTTATTAGAATTCTTAGGCTTCCTATCAGAAATGCAGGCATTTGGATAATTTGCAGAAGTCCCACAAACGGCTTTGATGAGCATATTTCTAAGCGGTTCTTAATATGTGCACAGATGATCTGATTTTTATATGAAATGCCAGCATTTAGCAAAGGTTTTTGTTTTTAATAACACCAGTAGAAAACTGTAGGATATGTATGGAACACACCGGTGAACAGAGAAAAGCATGAAGCCCTTTAAATAAAACAGGGTGCCGGAATACTGCTGGTCACCACGTTTGCTGGTTGCAGAACCAGAGCTGGAGAAGGCAGCACAGAAAGAAGAAATAAATGTGACTAATTGAGGCGTAAGAATGAGAGCGAAGCTTCATATTGTTAACTTTAGAATTGATGCCACAGAGATATGGTAACAGACCAGGAGAGCTTTGAGGTTGTAGCTTTCACTACATTTTCCTGAGCTTTCTTTACCCACTCCGTTTGCTTTTCTCCATTCTCATTCAGGCCCGCTATGGGTCATCCTGCTGGGCCTCAGGGTGCACACCGCATTTAGTTACCTCTTCACTCACGCGGTGTTCTCCTCACTCACTTGTATAAGTTCAGTTTTTCTCTGCTGGAAAATTATTTTGCTGGGTTCCTTTTTCCCTACTTCCTCTATTCTCCCTCTTGTGTCAGGCTATGGTGACTGCCATGCACCTTATTCCTGTGTCAGGCCAGCATGCATCTCTTCTCCATCCCAAAGTGATTTTTTTATTTAATTATCTCCCTGTGAAAACTCCATGTCCCCAAATTAGTTTTCTGTATTCACTCACTTCAGTGATATTCTGCATATCCCTTTTCTTTCCTGATAGTAGCTAGTCTCCTTTTTGTCAGTTTATTAGTTGTTAGTGTCTAGAGGGAACAAGTGGCAGCAAATTTTGGAAGCAGCACTAAACTCCGTGGCTTTGAAAATACATCAGCTGCAGACTGGAAGCTGGTTATTTTCTAGGAATTTGGTAGGACAGAAGTATTGACTGCTGTCACAACCAAATAAATTGGAGTACAGATAAATTGTCAGAGTGGTTCGAACTATGCAAGGGGAGAGTATTTGTTCTTGAGAGGCTCAGTGTGACCAAAAGTATTTTGTAGACCACTTTAGACATTCAAATTTAACATCACGTTAAAGTCCCAGTTTTGAATTGGGCTGTGCTAAAATAGTCTTGAATGTGAGAGCTCTTTGGAAAACCTCTCACCAGGAAGCGTTCTGGACATACCTAAAGGAAGACGGCTTTATCGTTGTACTTGCTGATGGGAGTACTGACAGGTTCGAGCTGAGCAAGAGCCAGTGTATGTTGCATTAGTCCAGCAGAGGAAATGACTGTGTCATCAGCCTTGTGGAATCCAGGACAGCTGATGACACTCCACGGAGAATAAAAATGTTTTGAGAATCATACAGATCAAGTTGAAGGTTTATGTCAAAGCTGGTTTCTGTGTATATAAATGGGCTGAAGTGAATATGGGCCAGGATGAGGTACCCCATGGGCTGAAGCGTTAAGGCTCACTTGCAATATTATTCCTTTCCTTGAAATTTTGATAGTCTTTTAAGACAGCAAAATAAACTTTGCGGATCCTCTGGGGCTGAGGAAATTGGATCACCACCATCAGTAAGAACCCGATGGCTCTGAGCTGTTTAGCAGGGTTTTTCTGTGCACACTGGGACAGTGACTGGAGCCTGGCTTTGCAGGTGGGGTTAAAAATGATTGCTGGGTTGTTGCCCATTCGTATTGTAGTGCAAGGGGTGTGTTGGAGAGCTACCACGGCTCGAGTTGGGATATTTTTAAAGGGATCAAGATAAGCCTGTTGGTGCATACTTGGTATTTCATGGTAGGCTTAATTGCTTTTGCAATGGAAATCTTTCTTGCAAAAAAGACTGTGAGTTGGCGTTTCAAGAGTGCTCTGACTAATTGTACTAGATGCGCTCTCCAGCTGCCCCAAGCTGGCTTGAAGGGCATCAGTACCAAACAGATCAGTGGATATGGTGATGACTAGCAGGTAACTAATGAGTTGTTATGCTGCAATATGCTGAGGAGTCTCTGTCACAGATCAGAGCCTGTTGTCCTTACAGCTTTGCAAACATGGAATAAAATGGGTGTCTCTGTCCAAAATAAAATGGATTTCTCAGCCCCAAAGAGGTTTGTAATCAAAGAACTTTGTTGTGATCTCTGGTAGATGGAAATGCTTGTTCTGTGTTCTAAGTGCTTGTTCCTTGTTGCTCAGTCCTACAGCTGCAGCAGTGAACTAAGGTTAGAGCAGAAGGGACAGACTCTGCTGGACTTGCGTATCACCTACATTTGCTGCAGGTTGTGCGTCAGAACTCAGGAGAGGGAGGACACTCGTTTTCCTGAGAACTGATGGAGATGGTTGATCATACTGATGTTGCCAGCGCATTTGATTTAAGTTTGAAAGCATTTTATCTACCCTGATTGAAAGGGTTTGGGTTTCTTTTGGTTTTCTTTACGTAACCTGCAGATATTCATGAAAAGGAGGAAAGTCTCATCTGATTTTTGTTAGCTGAATGATCTGAAAAAAATAAGAGATTGGAGCTCAATATGAAGATACGGCCTTCTAGTGCTTAAAAAAAGGCAAGAATTAACATGAAGTGTTGAGAAGCAATAGTAAGTGCAAAGAAGGATGCTGAATTACTTCTTTTTTTTTTTTTTTTTTTTTTTTTGCTTCTTAGAAACTATTTCAGACATGTAATTTTTATCCTGAACGTTCAGTTTTAATTCCAGGTGAAAACCATGTGCATGACACTTAGAGAATATTTTAATTCTATCTTTTCTGGATTCCTGTTACCACTGTTATATATGCCTGTAGCTTCCATTACCTTCATCATGCATCTTCAGTGAAATCTGGTGTACCCAGGCCCTTATTAGAGTTTGTCTTTCAGTATGCGAGATACAATTTTGGGTAGGAGGGAATTTTTTTTTTTTTTTTGACAGCGGGCAGTTTATTTCTGAGGCTTGTGCTAAAGCACCATGTAAATTCAGAGATTATTTATAAAAGCCACCTACAAATTATCCACAGTTCTACTTTTTCCTTTTCTGACGTTTGTATGCCAGCCATGGGTGTGCTTTTCTTGAAAGGAGTCTGCAGAGTTCTCGTAATTCTCCTGGAAGATAAATACGGACATAGACAATTTTGCTGATTGCTCTGTGTGCAGTCATCTGTTTTTTTAATATAAAATTCCTTAACACAGAATTTAATACAGTTAGATCAATAGCCATGTTAGCACTGCAGCAAACTGCATTTAGTCATTTCTATATAGTCTGCAGAAGATGACATCTCTCTTGCTTTCTCCCTTTCATGTTTCTTTTATGAATTTCATTTCCAGTATTTTCATCCCTTCCCCTTTTGAATGCTGAGTGTGTTCTTTGCTGTTTATACTATGTTAACTGGAGAGGAAACAAGATGTTCCTTGTTTTCTAAGTAGAAGTTCACATAAATGTAGTTGTGTTGGTGAATAAATGAGAATTACCACCTGTGAAAACTCATTTTATGGCGCTTTTTAATCAGACTTAAATGCAATTAAACCCTCTTCATGAGAAAACTTGTTACTTTTGTGATTTAAAGTTCTTTTCTTCCTCAAATACAGTATTTCTTCTAGGCTTTTTTTCCTGTAAACTGCATGAGAATTTTTGAGCTCAGAGGAAAGGGAAAGCTGTTTTGGGTTGATATTATGAAGTCATGCCACGTTTTTCTTCACTACTGGTTTGCTTCAGTGTCCTTAATCAAAGCAGACTTTTTCTATTTTATGCTTATGGGTTGTGAACTCTCCTTTCTGTTCTCAAAATTAAAGATCTTATGAAGTACTGTCATAACACAACCACAAATTATGTATTCTGCATTATATTATTATTAGATAATGAAAATGCTTTCTTATCCTTATTTCCCCTAGTTTTCTCCATTATTCATGTTTACCCAGCAAATATTTTCATTATCTTCACTTATCTGAATATTTGCACTAGGTCTAATTTTTAAAGTCGGATCTCTGTGGCAAGTAAAAAACAGTTGAAATCCAACAAAGAAATGCCGTGCAGTAAACATCCACTTCAGGAACTGAATTAAAATTCTGCTTGCTCAAAATGCACAGGGAAACACTTGTAGAGCTTTGAGGAAATATTGTTTGTGGTTTAATCACTGAAACGTAACTACTGAGGGCAGTGTAGCCTTCAGGTGTGTTTACAGAGTGACTGGTAGGTCTTAGTTCCTTGCATCCTTGGCTTTATCATTCAGCAGGTGTGACTGTGCAGTCTGTGTGTTGATTTTGGCAGAAACACTTTCTGGTGTACTTGTTTTCTAACGCAGTGTAAAGTTTGTTCTTGTTGATTTAGTGCTCTCAAAACTATTTTAGGCTGTTGACTGCTGTCGTATTGTTGGCATGTGCCAGCGCTGTAATGTATCCTGCTTAGAGATTAGTAACGCTGAAACAATAGTCTAATGAAAAGAGAGAAGTCCCTGCACAGCAGGAGTAGGAACTTGCTCCAGTTCCCGTTGAAATGAACAGAAAACACAAGTCCAACAAACTTTTCCCTCTTCCAGGGCAGCAGCAGCAGACTTAGCCTGTGTGTGGTAGGCTTCATGTTAATGTGCAGCCTTCTTCCATGGAAGGCTGAGGCAGCTTTTCTCTTTCTTTGCTAACTGAATGCCAAGTGAATACATTATCTTATGAGGGCAGTTCTTTCTGATTCATGAGGCAGCAATCACAGAAAAATGTATTTTGGGCTGCATCTGTTCTATATTCCTGTTGTTGTTCTGCCTCATTCTTTAGGTCTAGCTTGGGATATTGAGTGTCATATATGTTGCAGTGCCTCTTTGTCCATGTAGCTGTTGCAGAATGGCTTGGACTGGTTTTGGTGACGTATTCCTGCTGTAGGATTTTGCTGTTTTTTTTTTTTTTTCTGTAGTTGCTGGTGCCGGATGTCCTGATAAAGGGAGAGAGAAAAGTTGGAATTTGTCAGTGTTTTCATGCATGTCTATAAAATTTAGACCATAGTGGATAAAGGATTGGAGAGAATGGGAAAGCCTCATATACCGTTGGATCAGATTACACCTCTGTCCCTATGTGTGTAAGTATAGTAACTGTGCGCTGACAGATAAGCTTCTAACCAGGCTTAACTGTATCAACAGCTGGGAGAGTCTGGTTTCTTCTGTAGCTTTGCGTGGTTTTTGTGCTGCATTTTAAGACTACAGCACAGCAACAGAGACAGTGGACTCACTCCGTCAGCCTAAGAAGGGTGCAGGTAGCCAGGACTGAATGAAATGCAAACAATATTGTCATACAGGGCAGAAATAACTGTACTGATATCTTGCCTTTCTGTGGCAGTATCTCAACGGTTCAACTCAGCTTTCTTGCTCAGGTATGCTGCAGGTGACTGAAAAGGTATTTAGATGGAGTGAGTTATGTGCTGGGGTAGGGAGGGGACCTTCAACTTACTGTAATGCTGTACTGACTCTGAAACTCTGACCAGGATGAAAAGTCATGCAGCTGAGTAGGGTTATAATTCTAAACCATGCGAATAACAGCAATGGAACTGGGCTTGTTAACTGGCTGATCGTATGTGTGGCATCGTGCTGGTGTGCTTAAGAACAAGTTGTAGGCAAGCCTGAGTAAAATAGCTCCACACTGTTCTTCCTCACAGTCTTTGTCCTGCTTGACCTCCAGAAGACAACATAAATAAAAAGAAACCTCTCACACAAACCAAGCTCTTGCCAGGGAAAGATCAAATCTTTATCTAAAACAAACTCCAGTGATGTGACAGCTGTTTGCTGTTTCCTTGCTGTTTGCATGGGCTGTGTGGCTTGGTGTTCATAGATCAAACTTGCAAGTGCAGTTTCTCCAACTAATGCTCCCACCCCCCGTACTCAGCAGCTGGGAGTGAGATTATCACACTGACCCCACGTAGAAGGGGCTGCGGTGCTCCAGGTGCCTACACTGTTCTTGATGCAGCCCAAAAAATGGGCAGGAAAACGATGTATTTAATTTCTTTCCTTATAACATTAAAAAAAAAGTCATTGCTCAGTCAGTAGAAGCTGTAGAAAATAACATAGCTTTAAGTAATGTGAACTCCCCGAGATAATAAGTGATTTATGATTAGAGAGGAATTAAAGATCTTGATCGTAAGCCAGCAGCCAGATGGCTTGGCAGTAGCCGTGCCATGTTACCATGAATGCTAGGATCAAAAATGGAGAGCTCTGGGATTTTTCACATCTTTGCTGCTCTCACAGTTGCTTTGTGTAGATACGTCCTCAAGATTTGCAGAGTATTCTGAAATCAAAATGAGATCAGCATCATTTACTGGTAGAGTTATATCGCAGATTATAATACCCCGTAGAGAATTCCAAAAACTGGATACAGGGTCCACAAGAAGAATTTCTTGGACCAAATCCTAAATTTAGGATTGGAAGATGTAACTGACCCTGACATAACTGGTGCTGGATAACCGCTTTGAGGCTGAAGTAATGTCTGTTCCTAAGACGGGCTGAAGCCCTATCGCTGCTTTCTTAGTGCTCTGCCTGTTGCTTGGTGCAGCTCTCTGTGTACTGTGATTTATGGAGCACTTCTTTTACGCAAGCAAATAACTTCTATCACAGACCATAAAAGTTAAAAACTGGTTTAGGGCTGGTACAAGAATAGGTACTCACTCCAGTCATGTCATTTGTAACACTCCTTCATGCAGTTCTGCACATCGCTTGAGAGATATCGCTGAAACCACAGGTCCTTTAACTGTGTCAGCACTGATGTTACTTGCTATGACTCTTCAGAAGAGTTTTTTTTATAATGTTTAATGAATAAACGTTAACACTTTGTGGTTTTAGTCTTTTTGAGTCTGTAAGGGAGATTATTAGTTTTGTTCCTTTTTTTCCAGATGGAAATGTCAGAAGATGATATCAACACAGAAGAATACCCCACTGAAATTCATGATTATCTTACAACATTTGAAAAATCTCTTAGTTCTGTAGATGAGATGCTGAAAACAATGATGTCTATTCCTAGAAGTGAGCTTCTCCAAAAGGTAAATCATCTTCCTTTTAACAGCCTTACTGTTATCAAAACAGGAGTAGTTTGGAACCTGAATTGAATAAAAGGGTCTGTTTGGCTAGCCATTGTACAGGCAAATAATAAATATGACACTTCTTACCCTAATGTTTGAAACTTACTTTTCTAAGGTACCTAGAGGCTGTTCCAAACGAAGCAATGAAATACATGTTCTTCTAAGGTAGAAAGTGATGATCCTACCAGCAAATCATTTAGGTAAAGGGCATTCCACCTCATTCCTGACCTTCCTGAAAGTGCATGCTGAGTGTTCTTCTGGACTGGAGAGCTCAGTAACAGTTGTCTGAGACCTTTTCACTACAAACTTCATGGAACTTGGTTAATACAGAAGGATGCAAAGATGATTTGGCAACATTGAGAACTGATCTTCTGATTCTAGAAGTCCAGACTTTCAGAATCTGGTGCTTGAAAAACTGAGCTGTCTCCACTAGCTGTGTTATAAGCACAAGTTTGTAAAATGTATGTTTTTTCTTCAGGACATAAAGATAGAGGAAGGTACTGCTTGAAGACCTCATATAAGCCTGTCTTAACATTTAGGACCTAACATATAACTTTTTTTTTTTTTTTTTGAGGCAAGAAAAAGCTAATGTGGGGGAACTTCTTTATTCTCTGAGGTTTTCTAACGTAAATAAATGAAGAAAATGGTCTTGACAACACCAATCTTTTGACAGTATCCATGTTGGAACTAGTGAGCTGTACAATGATCTTATCAGAGTTTCTGGAAATCCTATAGGACTAAAACAATAAATTGACTTTGACAGTTGAAGGGAAAAAAAAAAAAAACAACTCATTACCTTTATTCTTCTTTTGCTGTGCAGCCCTAAGTATTCCAGCATGCGTTGAACACAGTCTAATGTGTATAGTGTTAACGTTCATACTTGCATTTGAGCTTCAGCAATCTTAAGACGTTCTTTTTAATTCCAGTAGTAGCAGAAACTATTTTGAATTAAGTTTCTGTGGAGAAAAAAAAGGGACCTTCCCAACTATGGGAACAATCGTCTGAGCTACATGCTAATCGATTTTGTGCTTTTGGCTATCTGGGATTGTGGCATTTAATATCGAACTGGAAAAATGGTGTGAACGCTTGAAGAGGAGGGAATGGTTCTGTGATGGCAGGAAAGTAGGCTTGGATGTGTTCTCAGTGAACTTGTGTTGTTTAAAAAAAAGCTCATTCAGTGTATATGAATGCATTCATGTGCAATTATAAAATGGGAATATTACTAAAATCTGTGCACATCTTGCTTAATGTGTAAATGTTTTTTTTTTTTCATTCTAGTTAGAGCCTCTTGAGCAAGCAAAGCTGGATTTGGTTTCAGCATACACATTAAATTCAATGTTTTGGGGTATGTATATGATAGGAAATAGTTCAAATGATCACCATTTGAACGTTTTCTAGACAGCTGCAAGCATTAAATAACCATATTTCATAGCCAAATCATTAGAAACTAGTAATTACCCTGAGGACCCAAATTACTGCCATTCTTGGGGTAAATGATGTTGAAACTCCAAATCAAAAATTACTAATTACAAAGACTGACTTTGTACATGCATGAAGATCTTTGTGCCTTTTTTTTCCTGTTGTTGGCAATCTTTTCAGTCCTTCTTGAAAGGACTAGGTTTAATCAGTTATGTATTTCTATTTATTTATTATATATATGCATTTTTTAACTGCAGTATTTAATTACTATAATGCTTCAGATACTTAACCGTACAGTTAACACCAAGGTTGTGGAAACTACGCTTTCCTATATAACCAATTGACTGGGCCCTTGGTCATCACAGCCTTTCATTTCAAAAGAAAAATGTGCTTTCTTCTTGTAGTATACTTGGCTACTCAGGGAATCAATCCAAAGGAACATCCAGTGAAACAAGAACTGGTAAGATTCTTACAATGCATGCACATTCATGTATGGCACTTTGCTTTCCCAGGACAGTTAACTCATACAGAAATAAATGTATATTTAAATCTATGTTTAAAATTGGTATGTTGCCATAATAGCGCACACATGCTACATAGTGTTACATAATTGCCTGTTCATATGCCCTGCTGGGTTCTCTAAATTAAGGAAGTCATATTTTCAGTTCCCAACAATACAGTTTAAAGCATCGCTGTAGAGCCTGCTCAAATAAGAACGAGATGAACAGTGTCATCATCTTATCTTTCCTGTTCCCCACCTTTGTTTTGAGAATTGAATTCAGAACAGAATAGCTTTTCACTTGTATCTGTTAAATGGAAAAATGTTACATGTCTGATAATAATTTATCACTTCCAATGTGACATTTTTTTCTTATAAATACTTGGAATCGTGTTAATCTCTGAGGCTGCCTTTTCTTGTTTTTTAAGACTCTGAAAGTATAGTGTGGTTGATTTACTAGCATAGATGGGAAAGAGCCCCCCCCCTTCCAAGTCCTCCATTAATTCATTTTCTCAGCAGTAAAGAATCCAGTTCAGCAACAAAGCTAAAAGCTTTTTTGGCACGAGTTGTATGTGTATTGTCCAGTAATTCTGCATTAGTGACATATTTACAGCCTATAATAAATCTTTTAGGTTTGTCTCTATATTCCATTTAGATGCATGACTACAGTATAGAAACCATGGTATCTTGAAAATTCTGCTGACTTAAAACAAATCAAATCATTTACCTTGAAGAAAAAAATAGAAATCAAAATGTCACAGCTACACATTTTAATTCCTGTATAAATGAAAACATTAAATCTGGGCAATTGTCATATACTTAGATTAAATGTAATCCTTACATAAGCTGGGCAATGGAAGATAGGACTGAAAAATGTGGAAAGCTAGGTTGAATAACAATACTTCTATTTTTAATTTTGTGAGATTTTCAGTAGTCTAGACTGTATCATATTAAAAAATGGATCAGTTAATATTTCATGAGCTTTCAGTCAGTTTCTTGTTCCTCCTATATTATATAGTGTCTGAATATTGTGTTAATTTAGGTATACTAAAAATAAATTGTAACTCTTCTGCTGTGGATATTTTATGCCGGTATTTTACTTCACAATTGCCAGTCATTTTAACGTGAAGAATGAGTGAATTATCATAGGCTAGATTCTTATCCAGGTTTCTTTTCCTTTTACAAGTATGAAGGTGAATGAATGTGCTTTCTTTCCTTCCAAGAGCATTTTAATGTTCTTATTTGTGTGGAAATGGAGTAAAAAGGACTGTTCTGTCATGATTGTTTTGCTTTTAGAATTGCTCCTTCTGTATATACAGAGAGTATACTGGAATTCAAACGATATTAATAAAGCTCACATTCAAGCTATCAGAGTTCATTTCTTTTGCCACTTTGACATCTGTCAGCTCCTTCTTCCCATGCCGATACGTGTAGGCTTGCCACCTGTTCTCATTAGCCATCTCAGTCACCAAATACTGCAGTCTGTCGTGATTTCAGGCCCTGTAAGGCTGTCTTCATTAAAGTTAGGTTTTTGATGCAGAAAGTGTGTCCAACTTCTTGACAAGTCATTTGCTTGTATGGGTCACTGAAGAACTGAAAATCAGTTTTGTAGCGTAGATTTTGTAACTTACGTTCCTGATTAAAAAAGCTATCAATGGCTGTGTGGGTCATCAGCATATATTTAGTTACCAGTATCCATAAATATTCTATTAATCCACACTTATATATTGCTTTACCTGATGCATGAATTGGATGTGTTTTGCACACGTGTTACTGTTGTTTGTTGTTTGTATTACAGTAATACCTAAAGGCCCCGGAGTTCAAGGCCATAATTGGACTAAATATCTAGATGTGAAGTCTGTAAAAGCAAGTATTTTACAGAATTAGTGTAAGTGTCCCCTCTGTTTAGTGGAGAGAAGCAGGCACTTCAGAGGGTGATTCCCATCTTAAAGGGTTTGAATTACACCCTGAGAGTACCTTTGTTTATCGATTGCAGAACTGGCTGAGGATGAGTGGGTACATAGATGAGATTATTAAACTGGGACAGGGCTGAATCGGAGCCATGCTTTGTTTAGAAAAGCCCAGGCACTAAATTGTTATGATAGGCTAAGGATGACAAGAAAGGAAAGTATTCTCTCGCTTTATGGAATGACAGTGGAAACAGACAACAGGCTTTTTAGTTATTTACGGTCATGAAAGAAATCTCTGGTACAGCTGGAAATCTTAGGCCAAATTCCTAATCAGGTTCAGTATCTTGTGCTTTAACTTTGCAAGGTAAATAAAATTCTGTTGTCTCACTGTAAATTTGTAGTATTTCATGTACACTTGGTGATGGATGTCATGCAAATATTAGTACAGTAGATATCTGTAGTGGAAAATCAGCTAAAAGGGAAGCCTGAAGTTTGCAAAGAGCCCGATATGTATTTAGAAGATGCAATTTATTCTGTGTATTGTGGTGACAGAAGTATGCTATGCGGAGTGCTTCTACTCATTGATTTTACTTTAGCAGCAATCTTGAAAGAATGGTGTGAAATGTGTGTATCTTTTTTTCTAGGAGAGAATAAGAACATATATGAACAAGGTCAAAGAAATAGCAGACAAGAAAAAAGCATCTAAACTTGATAAAGGAGCAGCTTCCAGATTTGTAAGAAATGCACTGTGGGAACCAAGCCCTGAAAATGAACGTACCTCCAAAACTCCTGCTAAAGCAAAAAAGAGAAAGATGGACTAAATTTTTATAATAGAATAAATCCTTATATAATCAGAGACACCTAGGATTACCAAAATGTGGTTTGTAAGCTGCAAGAGTGTAACGGAAGTGCTATATAGCAACATCGTGATGAAGTTACACTTAAAAAACAGGATTGTATTTGGTCTAAAACATATCACTGAGGTAATCACATTATATGTAGATCTGATGTATCATACGTGCCATTTGATGCTAGGGAAGTAACATTTCCTTGTTCAAATGATGATGACCTGCCATAAACTTGCTAAACTTGGTAATGGATACTAGTGTTGTTTTGTTATAATGCTGAATAATTATGTTTTTTACTCCTGAATGATTCACACTTTTTATATGTATTTAATTTCCTGAATATTAAAACCAGTCTCAAATGATGCTGTCCAGTTTGTGGTATTTATATTAAAAAACAAGTTTACTTTCCCACTGTCATTGTGTGAAATGCTATATTCATAGTGTACATAAGGTTTATTCACTATGTTAAATTGTTTCCTTTTCAGCTTCTGGACTTGAGTTTGTGCCATATTCCCTTACTTCTGTTGCCTCTGAGGAAACTGATCTTCAAGGGCTATGAGCAAACAGCCTGAATTCCACTCTAAGCCCCTGTGTCAGTCACTGGAAAAAAAACATAACCCAAGAGGGTTCTTTGTAGGGGCTGAACAAAGAAGCAGCCAGGGGACTGCTATTAGGAAATAGCACATGCAGGAACTTGATTGGAATTTTGTCTGCAGTGCTCATCCCTCACTGCTGACACAGAAGTGTGCTGTGAGGTGGTAGGAGTGTGGTCATTCACTGCTATTTCTTAGATCTTCAGTAGGGAAAGCGTTATCTGGTACAGTTCAAACTACTCTTCTGCCTTGCAAATTATTCGTTACCCTCAGATAAATCCAGTACATTTACTATAGTACTGCAAGCTGGATGATTTACAAGGGATTTTTACGGTCCTTAGAGTTGTACTGCATCGTGCAATGCAGAATCTGGACTAATTTGAATGAGGTGCTATAATGAAGGTTCTCATGTCATTGAATATCTGATAATATATATTTAAAGGTAAAAGATTGTCAAGTTTAATAAACTTAGTTGTGTATTCTGGAACCTTTTTCCGTGACTAGTATGAATTTACACATTTTTGTTTTTAATTAAATCTTTGAATAAACCACTTCTGTCAATCCAGTTAAAGCAATGTAACTAAAGAGAACTTGCTTATACAGATGCTCATGCAGGTACCCCACTGCAGCCTCAAATCTACAGGACTACTTGTGCATATACATGTCAAAGCCCTGTAAATGTTTGCCAGCTGAAAGCTAAATTGAGACTGTTTTGTTTCCACAGGTTAATGTCAGAGTTACGCAAAACAAAAGAGCTATTAGACTCATGAGTCTTTTGTTGCCATTAAGGTTAAAAATGTGAAAGACCCCAAGTGTGTTCTCACAAAAGACAGCAATACATAAAGCAGCTCTTCTCTTGGTCTAGGTTTGGGCAGTTTATTTGGAAATCTGTGCTGTCCTGCAGCCCTTTTGAACTTAATGCTGGAAATGGTATCTGTAGAATACAGATCAGAATTCTGAACTTGTGTGGGTGTAGATGCTTTCATATGCAAAGCATGAGTTTCAAAATGTCTATCTCAAACACAGTTAATACATATATTTTTTATTTAATTTAGAGGACAGGTTTCCTATGAACTAATTAGTAATAAAATAGGATAGAAGTGGTCTGAAGTGGCACAAGCCACAAGCACTTTAATATATTTTCTGGGAGATGGTGTCTTCTACTTTGGCACGCTGTCTTGAGGAAACAGGTAGATCAGCTTATATTTATGCACAATGCTGTTAATTAAAAGGGAATTGAAGGATGTTTCCATTACATGATTTTCCTCTTAAGCTTCTCAATTACAGCTTTTCTTTTAAAAGGTTAATTTCTAAAAAGGATCATAATTCAGTGTCCAGTGAAGTACACAGCTTTCACTGGTAAATGTTTAAACAAGAATAATGCAAGGATATTAGCTAAGAGTTACTGAGGTAGAAATCTGTCTAGCATAATTAATTATCGTACAGGTAGCTGGCATTTGTGATAAGCCATTTTATATACGTGTGACAAATGCAACTCTGTAAATGCTTTAGGCTTGTATGGATGTTCTGGTGACAAAGCCTGCGTTTGTGGCTTTTCCAATGCAAAGAAAACAACCCCTTCAAATGGAGGAGCATCACCATGGTCCTGTTACTGACTCTTGGCTGTGGTAGAAAGAGGCTTGAAATACACGATCGTGAATGCCAAGTAGTTTTATATATCACTGAAGTGTTCTTAGGAACATCTGAACTTCAGGATATGCTTTTAACTTCATCTCAAATATGAAATGACCAAACGCAGTCTGTGTGCATGAATGGATATGAATCTTAGTTTGTAGAATGGTTCTGAAAAGGCCTGAAAGTCTAGGAAAATGCCTGGGAGATTTCTAGTCCCATTGCTGTGTGTGCAGAATATGGTGCAGAAATGCCAATTCTGCACAGGTTAATGCAAATGTAACATTAAAAAAATGTAATGCAAAGCATTACTATTATAAGTTACTGGTACTAAGTATTAACAAATTTAAGGTATTTAAAGAGAGCATTAAGATACATGTGACACCTCCCTGCTCTATCTTGGTTTTGCTACTGCAAGTACATTAAGGCTTAGAACTGCTGCTTCTGAGAATGTTTTTAACCAATGCAATGAGAAAAATATGTAAAAATCTTAATTTACGGTACAGATACATATGTAGTTGGACTAACCAGAGGCTGATCAATGATGTCAAATTTAGAGGGTTTTGTGTTAAAGTTTCAAGTTAAAGTGCAAATTACTTTTTAAAGTTACATTTGTGTTTTGATACATGCATTTAATATGTTAGCAGCTGGTCTTTGGACTTTTCTTGCTTTCCAGTCTTTGCCACAATAAAGCGATGATATTGCTAAGAGCATGAGAAGTTAGCAGCTATGACTAGAATTTGATAGAAGGTCACCTGGAGAATTTTCTAAGCTTCCCAAAGAAAAACTAGAAGATAAATGAAAATACAACTCAAGATTTTAAGCCACGCTAGTGTTAGCATTAAATAACTGCATTAAAATAACAAACAGTACTTGGGGGCTTCCGTGGAAGCTCTGTGCATGACCTAATTTGGAGGTCACTAGATGGTCATTGATTCAATCTGCTTTGAAGTCAGTGGGAGAATTTCCACTGACATTAAAGAACTTTGGTCCTTGAGTAAGTGTGGCTTCATTGAACTGCTGCAGTTGGACATGAAAAGTAAATTATTCAGTTATCAAATCGATGGCTTGGGACTTCATAGTAGGTGTCTTTCCCCCCCTACTCAAAAGTGTTTTTCCAGCCTGAATTATCTTTTTCTTATTTGCATCTTTAAATGACTAATGAGAGAGCCCTTCCCCTCTCCCCCACACCTGTGCTTCTCAGAAAAATATTGCAGGGAGAAAACTCCAAGTCATTAACTGCCACAGCTATGTAAAGAGATTTTTACCAGAACTAAACAGAAGTCTCTGACTGTAGAAACTGTCTGCTCCTAGAAAATATCTCTTGATCTTCCTCGAAGACAGTAAGAAACGTTATGGTGACTGCAAACAAACGAGGAATCTTACTAGAAATTTAATTCCCATTGTTATAAATGTTTGTCATGAATTGGGAAGTCAGCATATCACTGGTGTTCGTTTCTATTCCTTCAGTATTTTTATTATTGGAGAACTACATCCTCAAGAGTGAATGTTTTATGTCATCCTAATTTCTGCTGGTCATAAAAATCAATACGAGCCTAAAGCCTTGTCAAAAAGTATTAATGTTACAGTTTCATTGGAAATCTCAGAATGTAGTTATCTGGAATGATAAAAGCTGAAGAAGGATCAAATTACCTTGGAAACTTAACTATAAAAATAAACTCAATTCTTAAGTATAAGTTTCTTAATTCTTCAGGGTTAAGAATTTCCTTGGAAGTAAGAGGGAGACTAAAATCTATTTTTTAAACTGTGGGGCTGGGACGATTACAAATGTAAAGAAAAATCCTGGTTTTCATAGTAAATAACAAGGGCCAGGGGTTGATGAGGATTTGGTTATGGAATCCCAGAAGAGATGTGGTTGACCTGGATCAAGGCGTCTGTCAGCTGCTGACCAGCTGCTTTAGAGAGCTGAGGCATAAGGGAACAACAGCACACCATTTTTTATGTAAATTGGAAGTTGAAAAAAATTAACTTCACCTGAACATTTTAATGATATGCAAATCAGAATATAACTGGAGAAGTGATCATGAGAATTCACAGAGATATTCTGCTTCTTCAGTAAAGTAAGTCTGGCAAACTTAAAGCCAAAGATACTTTCCAATTTAGAGACAGAATAATTTAAACTGTTTGCAGCCTAAATGTGGACAGGTTATGCCTTTGCTATAATGTACAGATGCTGAAACAGGCCATTTGTTATAAAAACCCTACACATACGCATTTCTTAGAAGTTTAATTGGCAGTGATTAAAAAAATGTTAGGCTACAGCAATTTAAGGGGAATAATATATAAAGTAAATAATGTGATTTGTCATTTTAGAATCGTGTGTCACATACTAGGAAAAAATGCATTAAGGTTCTGCAGTGTGATACCATCATTTTTCTTTTTGCTTTGAGTGATAATACCTTGCATAGGGTTCCAGAGAATCTATATGAATGGTTTTTGTCTTGCATTTGTGTTTGTCTCTTTTTCCAATTCTGCTTTCCAATGTGATTAATTTGTAATATTTTACTGATAGACCTAACAACTTGCCTTTTTGCTGACTTTTAACCTTCCCTTTAGGAGAAGATTACAGACCTATGGAATACTTAGTGCTGGTGATCTAAGAAGCAGACCACGAGTGGCTCAGTTTTCATCAGCTGTACCAAAGGGAAAAGAGAGAAGGCTTGTTTTTACTACTAAGCTGAGTGAATATGGCGTGGAAATCTTGTAATGGCAAGGTATCAATTTTGTAAAGTGATATATTTCAGAGGGGATACTAAATTTGACTGTGAATAAAAAGCTTTATAAATGGAACATTTAAGAGGCTATCTTTTACTTTTCAGTGTAGGGTTGCCTTGAAATGCATCATTTCAATTTGGCAGTGCCAGCAAATGGATGGAAGCAATTCAGTATGATAATTCAGTATTGCCAAGAGGCTTCTTCTCTGTCTAGTGTGGACACATTCCATGGAGGAATTTAAAGCCTATATTAAGTTAGAGAAAACGGGTCTCACTCTGTTCCAGCTTTACACCAAGACAATCTTGATTTCTAAGGTACCTAGAGCGGCTCTCTGAAGAGTACATCAACAAAATCACTTCCAAGATAAGGATCACCTGAAATTCGTGAAACATCTTGCTCAACAACGATTCAGAATAGGCAGAAAAAGAAATTGGGTCTAGCTGTGCTTCCAAATGAACTCTTATAAAGTAGCAATTCTAGGGGCAAATTTTAGCAGTGTTTTACCAGCACAGTCAGTTAAAGTAAATAAGCAGTTGCTGAGTTACACAAGTAAACTTGCCTGAAAAGCAGTAGTATTTGATATCCTCTCATTTGATATGAATGATCGTTTTCATGAAGATGTTTCAGATTTTATTTTCTTCTGTCTTCTAGAATGTTTATTTTTTCTTCATCATTTGAGTGGTTTTGGCCTTGTGGGAACAAATTTGTTGTTGTCTGAAGGCACAAAGTTACCATCCCTATTATTAAAAGGTGAGAAGGAGAGATGCCTAGTAACAAACATCATTAAGCTGGACAGCATAAACAATCTTTTTAATTTGTTGCCCTGGGCTAACAAACCTACTCCCCAACTCGCACACAAGACCAAACATGTTTTCTCGTGCAATGTTTCCATGGAGAGAACATTTCCTCAAGGCAGTAAATCTCACGAGGTGCTGCTGTCTGTGTATGTACACAGTACACATCCACCTGCATGTTATGCATCTCCTGAAAGGCAGACAGTTCTCTCAGCATGTATCAGAATCAAAAGCGTGTATTATTAATGAAATGCTACTGTTGGAGATTGTGTAAAACATCATAGGCTTTATCCCTTTAAGTCACCCCAACTTGATTTAGTTAGAGCCAGAGCAGTAAAAGTCCAGCACAAAAGAACAGAATTGGTTGTATGTAGGTATGCATGTCTATATGTATCGTATACCAAAAACAGCACTAAAATCTAGCTGATTTTAAGTCTCTGATTTTCAGTGAAGTTTGTCTGTTAGTTAAAAGCCGCTTCCTTGATGCAGAAACAGAGTTTGTTAAGCACTGTTTGTCTTTTATTACATAGAGGGCTTACCACTCATACTTGCGCAGAGTGCCTCAACTCCGTATTGTAATGACCTGTTCCCAGATTTATATAATTTAGCCAGCTTTAAACTACTTGTATTGTTTGGTCTTTGTCATGGCTGTTTTGTGTGCCCTTTTTTTTTCTTCTCCGGAAAGGTTGAACAATTATTCTTATGGTTGTGCTCAAAAGCGTGGTTCTTTAAGTATAGGTTGCATTGCCAATGATAGCTAAAACTTCTGACTTCTGTGTTTTTCTACAGGCTGTAACTTTCTTTCCTTGAGGTAAAAAAAAAAAAAAAAAAAAAAAATAATAATAATAATGAAAAACGTTGTCAGGAGTTTAAAGAGATAAGTTATCCCATTGAAAATCTATCCAGATTAGGGCTCTAGAGAAACCTCAGAAAATGACACAGTAGAAATTGGCTCTAAATTTGCATGTGTTCCAGCTTTCCTATGCATGGTCATTGGCATTAGTGAGCCCCCAGCACAATTTTGAGGCCACAAACAGCTTTGAGAAGAATATGGGCTCTACAGTTAAATTCCAATTTATCTCAGATAATGACAGGGCTCTGTAACATCCTGTATTTGTAGAACTGCAGATCTTGAACAACTCTGCAACAGCACTGTGTTAATGTAGCTTTATTCAGATTTCAAAAAGAATGTAGAATCATGCAGACAAATGATGCTTTCCTATGCATCTGTTTAATTTACATTAAGATCACACTGGAGTTCGTATCAGTTTAACTAAATGGCATTCATTCACATGTCACCTTCCTAAGATATAACTCCAGTGAAAGTGTACTTCTTTTCAAAGTTTAACTATGATAAATGTATTAAAAATCTGAAACATAAGTATTCTGTCACAACTTGAAAAATAACGAAAAGAAACTTTACTCTTGTGAGACTATTTTGTTTGCTTTTTTTTTTTTTTTTTAAAAAAGACTGTGAAGCCAGTCCAGGTTTGAGCTGGTAAAATGGAGTCTGAAGTCTGGTCCATTTACTTTTTTTTTTATTTTTATTTTTTTTGTGGTGGTGCTTCTTATTTTTTACAGGCACTCTTTTACAAGACACTGAGGTCGCTAAAGACTAAGAAATCAACCTTGTCCCTTATATACAAGATTACACAAAGGAATTTTGGCAGATGAGTCATTTCTGGGCATAGGTGAATATTTCTAGATGTATCCATTCCTTATGGTAATTTTTTTTTTCTTCCTGAAATGAGGACAAACTGCCCAGATTGTGATTTGGCCCACTTAAAAGTTTAACAAGAACACAACAAGCTTGAAAAAGTTTTTCTTTTTGCCTCCTGCTATCCAGCTAAGGTTGTACTAGCGGAAAAAAAGTAAGGACCAGATTTTACCCTCAGATTTGCTTGTGCAGGTTTTCAAAAGGCAAGGAGGCTAGAGTTTGCCATTAGCTACAGTGATTTCTGAACTGCAGTCTTCTGACCCCATGGAACTTTCATTCCCTGAGCAAAAAGCCAAGATACAACTGAGCCAAGCCTTAAGTTAATGCACAGTGGTAAATTCATCTCTGTCCAAAAAGAATTTGAGGTTCAAAGTCATTTAAGACAAGGCCTGTACTGGATAGACTGCTGGCCTCAGAAACCTCAGTGGCTACTAGTTCAGCTGGCAAAGATTAGCAATGATTTCCTCTATTCAAGCATCTAAGCCAAAGACCAACCAACATAAAACAAAAAAGAGCTGATTCTCAGCTGGTGTTAACTGGATTGTCTTTGCTGGCACTGTGTGTGTTAATACATCTGTGGGCCCCATGTTCTTAAGCTATCTGAGCATTTCTTTGTGACGTAACTGAAGAATGCAACTTAAAATTTAGGTTTTGGAAGACATCTGGAAAATGAACCAGATAACCATAAGCTTAGAAGTTTGCCATTTTTCCACATTTAGTATATCTGAGACTTTTAGTAGGTTAGCTTATTTGTATACATTAAAGAGAAGCAGACATCTTTCAGTTTGATTACACCACAACAGTGTGCAAATCCTTTTGTTTAATTACCTTTGTGGTTAAAGGCCATTTCATCTCTTTTTTAGTCTTTTGTCTGCTTTTCCTATGTCTGCTTTCAACATAATTTAATTGGGTGTCTCTCCTGTCTCTTAACTTAGACTGAATGAAGGAAATACTGCCAGAAATTCTTCAGGAATTCTTACAAGTTTGGCTTCCTTGGGCACATCTGTGTGATATTACCTAAATGACAGTAATTGCAACAAAAACAAGATCTGTTAAAACAGAGAAAACATCTTATAGTACATTAAATTAGTTTAAATTAAAAGGAAAGGTGAACGGTGTATATATCCCTTGAAACCAACATACACTCTTTGATTCTTTTGTAGCACCTGCACAGAAATGTCTCTCAGCTTTTTCCACTAGGCCCCTTCAGCAGGGGCTGCAGTGCTAGACACAAACTATCCATCTGTACATAACGCAATAAAACAAGTTTCTTCCTTGCTCCTCTTCATGTATCTCAACAAAAAGAAGCTGACTCATCAATGTTGTAATACTATAGACAGATTTTATCTTTCACGGAATATAATCCCCAATGGTATCTGCTTTGCCATCAGCTATCTTGTTTAAATACATAGGTGTATCATGCATGGTTTAGGCAAACACAACAGGCAGATTAAATGGTTCACTGAAAAAAAACAAACCTACACACACTTTTTTTCCTTTTTATTTTTTTCCTATTACTGTAACAAAATTGATATAAATAAAAGCCCCAGGTGAGCAATCACCACAGTGCTCAAGGGAGGCCATTTCCATGTGCCCCACACGACCTCTCCCTAGAACATGGCTGCCCTGGCAGCTGCCCCTTCACCGCCATGTTGTGGTCAGTCAGCGCCCAGCCTGGGACCTAAAATGGTGGCCAGGCTTTAGCTCACGCCAGTGTGGCTGGGAGGTGCTGTCTGCTCTCTGGTGTGTGTCGCCCTGTCCTTTGGTCCCTCTACAGGAAAGATGGAGGATTTGCTCCTCCTTACGCCTTTTAAACCCACAAAGCGCCCCCGTGTCACCCAGCGGAGGAAAGCAGTTCTACGAGTACGCAAAGTGAGGGTATGTTACGGAGGAAACATTGTATGCTTAGGAGGCCCTTCCTTACACCTTTCATTCAAGGTGTTTGTGGAGCTCGCGTGTGCTTATTAAGTCCCCGCTCCTCTTTTTATATTTACCGGTGCCTCTTTCCCCAGCATGTGCCCATCCTGGGAGCGCTATGACTGCGTGCTCCCAGTTGCTTTTGACGGAGGCGGCAATGTGGCCAAGATGGCGGCAGGTGCCCCTTTCCTCACAGGCAGCCCGGGGAGAGGCTGAGGTAAAAACGGGGAGAGGAGAGCGGGAAAGGAAAGCGCATCTAGCCGAGGCCTTGGACACGTGTCTGCTCTAGGCTCATCGTGAAAATTCTAGCCGTAATGCTTCTTTTCCACTTGGTGGCAGCAAAGGAGCATCAAACAGTCCTGAGGCAGCGCCGAGAAGCGCTTTTTTTTAAAGCCGTAGAAATCAGATCCTGAAGTTCAGGGACATAAATAAATAAATCAAACTCCCCCCAGACTCTTTATTTAAAAATACAGAAATATTGCTTATCTGAGACAAGTAAGGCTTCTGCTCCACCCATGAGGCAGTCATAGTTAAAAATGCAGCTTTTTATTTCTTTTTAACCAGGCTGTATAGTAGACTGCACAGTGTCTTTTAACTTTGGCAGATTTAGGCAGCTTTTTATGAGCAAACAGTTAAATTTCCATGTGCCCTGCTTAGTTTCTCTCTGATTTCTTGGAGAGGCTTTAAAAACTGTATATGTGTGTGTGTGTGTGTAATGTAATCTAATCTTTGCACAATTGAAAAATAATACATTGATTTTTAAATAAGTTGAGTTTATAGACCTGTTTCTTCTCTCACCTGTTTTATACTCTTGGAAGGCTGTTAACACTGATGGGTTTGTTTCTAATTTACCCTGGCGTAAGCAAGAAGCAGATCAGGTCCTTATTCTTCCCCTCAGGATCCTGATATATTGCAAATATTGACTGGAAAAAGACAGTATTTCTCAACTGCAGACTGGAGAAAAGGACCTCAGCTGCTGAAATAAGCCTTCCTCTGTGGACTCCAAAGGGTGATTTGCTCTTCTTTGGGAATGAAGTGATGCAGATTTACCAGAAGGGCTAAACATGTGTTGACTTGTCTTCCCTGGTTAATGCCTATCAGTCCTAGCTGGCATGATGTGTCATGCCAGGTGTGTTGTTTGAGGTGAGCACATCTGTGCAGTGCCCCATCCACATCAGAGCAGTGTCCCTCCCTGTGGGAAGGAAAAGATAGTCAACGGCTATAGTGTTGGCCAGCAAAAGTGGATGTTCCTCCGATACTGGAACATTGCTGGTTTTCAGCAACACAGAACAGTAGCCCCAAATACATACGGTTCTTTATACATTGATTTGGGAAGCTTTTTGAGACAAGATCTGGTTCTCACTGTCATTCTCTGCTTAGCATCTATTCACTGATGATTTTTATGCCTCTGCTTAGACTAGCAAATGAACATGTCATAGGTCTAAGAAACTTACATTTTATGTGTTGAATCTTGCTTACATTTATATCTCTGTAAATCTTGGATAGCCCTACTGTCATCTGTGGATTTACACCATTAAAACAATATGACATTAGTAAAGACTTATTTAAGATCTTCCTTAGACCTGAGGTTTGATTCTGCTTTGGCTCTAATGAAATAACCAGTATTAAGTGGTTGTGAAATCCCAGTGGGGGCAATAGACCTTGTGGTCTGTTTTACATTCCTTGAACAAAACTTCTGGTGATTCACCCCTCCGGCCCCAGTTTCCCCCCTGAATTTAGGAGGAATGCAAAGTCAAGTCCTTTAGCTTCAGTCACAACCCACTGACACATGTAGTTGCTTGCATATTGGTCAATCCTTTTTTCTCTCCAGAATTTCAGCAGTGTGAGTCTCTTTGAAGATTTAGCTCCTGAATCAACCCATTGGTATAAGATTACACTGGCTGAGTCCCAAGATGAATTCCCTGTTTGCACCTCAGAGTGTGAATGCAAAATACTCAGCTCCCAGAAGAAATCCAGTAGAGAATGAATACTAGTTGCCAAAACCTTCAGCTCTTTTTTTTTCATTATGACTTCTTTTAAGAGGGAAAACAGATTATTATACACATCCACTGAGGAAAAAGGTTTTTTTTTTAACCCTGCCTCCATTCCTCCCTTCTGTTTTTCTTCATAAACAATGTGTCCATACCTGTGCTGCCTCCTAAAATACCTTTGAGTAATGCAGGAGGAGCATTAGTGTAAAAATTAAAGGAATAATAGGACGTGACATTAAGTCCTCTGCTAAAAAAAAAATGTTAAAACTGATAAAAAAAAAAAAAAATCTTGTCAACATCCTTAAAGCTAGTTAGGCTTGTTTGCCCCAAGAAAGCTGCTAGAGTTATATGTCTGTATTTAAGTTGTTGGTATAATAACCTCTTCCTTATTCCAAGTCAAAAGGTATCCATGAGCAACTTAAAGCCATTTGTTCATGCGTCATAGTCCTGGTTTAGTTTAAATAGAAAGCCACTCTTGCTCTCATTGGAGCAAAATTTGATTTATTACAATCTTTGCTATTCTTGGCTTTGCTTTGTGATGGAGGCACCAGGACTAACACTGGTAGAAACCTGTCTGTAGGTGCTGAAAATACCATTTTACCACTTTGTTGCTGTCAGAACCCAAGCAGAGTTCTCAGTGACTTCAGCATAGGTTTTGCTACCAGAGCTTTCAAAGTCACTCTGTATCTTAGCTGTGGAGTGCATGCCTTGAACGCAGAGCTTAATTAAGCTTTCTCTTTTGTACTGGTTGCTATTTTCATGTAGTGGAAGAAGCCACTGGACTTGTCAAGCCCAGTGAAAAGGCCTAAAACTTCAGTAAATACTGGTTAGGGCCCATCATCCTGAGTGATTGGAAGAAAGGGAAAATTAAAGAATGAAACTTCTGAATGAGGCAAATAGCCAAAGGGGAATAAATATCAGTTTGCCATCTCATGAATGTTACAAAGTGAGATGTTGCAATGTTATCTACAGGTGCAGAGGCCTAACCCTCCTAACTCTCCCCACAAACCCTCCTGATACTACAGCAAACAACCCTCCTGGGCTTGGATTCCAGCCAGTGGCTTGTGTTGCAGAGAAAATCAAATCGGGAAAAAGAAAGATTAACTCTTTTTGCTCCATTTCCTTGAAAGGGCAGGTAGGCTCAGCTTTGCCTTGTGAAGGTAAGTCCCTCCAACCCTGTGGTGCCCTAGCAATATCCTGTTGGCAGAACACATTGCCACTGTGGAATGGATTGGTTTTTTTTCCACAGTCCCTATGAAGCCATTGTTACTATTGCTGTCTGCAGGAGGCACATGGAAACTTTTTTTTTTTTTTTCTTCAAATTTTACTAAATTAAATCCATTAAGGCAAGATTGGCAGCAACAGCAGAAGTGATATCATTTTGATTACAAGTTTATTATGCTTTGATGATGGATGAGTCAAGGAAACAGACATTTTTCATGACAATGCCAGGTTAAATGGCTGGTTGTAACTAAATATAATTTTCCAGCTGTCTTCAGTGGTTATGGTAGAAAGGCCTCTTAAGTTTGAAGCCGTAAGTTCTGCTCCTACCACTGCTGACTGAAGGAGCATTGTGTTGAATTATGCCAGTAGCAGACGTGAACCCTCGTGTGTGAAGCAGTGTTTGCAGATGAACTATTTTAAACAGTGACAATTTTTCTGCTGCATTTTAACCAAGTTTTAGCTTAAAAGGGGTGCTTGAGAAGCCAGAACCTTCTGGTCTCAAGGACGAGGCATCTCCTTACACACACAGCAGAATAAAGCGTTCTTATTGTGTTCCCTTGTAATGGAAGCCATGCAGGTGTCTGAGGGGAGGATGAGAAGGAGTGGGGTTAGATGTGAGGGGAGCAGAGGTGATGGTTCGTGCCTGAGGTGGCCTTTCTGTGATGGCAGCTTCACTGTTACTGGGATTGTGGCAGAGTTTTTCTAAACTTTTGTTTTAATGATAGATTTCAAGCAAGGTAATCCAGGCACTATCATTGTGTTGGCTGGTGTAGCCAAGGCTCAGGTTTTACTTAGTGATACATCTCTCATTTACGCTGTGTTTCTTAATTTCTGTAATCTGAGTGGTGTCCATTACAAACTTCTCTCCTTCACTGTCCACAGGTTAGCAGCACTTCCTTTTTGAGGGAATGAGAGCTGTTTGGCCCTGCTTCAGCTTTGTTCAAGGACTGTCAAAACATCTGTCAGAAAAACATGTGAGAAAGTAATGCTTGCTTCCTGGTAGATCACCTAGAGTTGCCTTGTAGGTGTTACTACTGCTCACCTAACCTGGCCTTCTGTAATGCCAGTGGATGTTGTTTCCTCCCCTGAGGGGATGTCTTCTCCCCAGCAGTCACCAGACCATCAGAGGACTTCTGTGTCTAGCTGAGAACTGTGGATAAGCCCTAAGTGCACTCTGCTGACATTTTGGTTCTGCCTTCAGATGCATGTTACCGCACTGGGCTCTTGGTTGTGGTTTAAAAAATGACGGTAACCCCGTTCCTTTTCTGCTGATTTGGGTAGCAGAAGACTGAGCACTGAAAGCATTTTTTTCCCACGAGAGTCACTTTCAGGATCTCAAGGGAATTTTTTTTTCCCATTTACTTCTGAGTGTAAAATCTTGTATCCAATTTACAAATTACTGATTGTTTTAATAGTTTCTCCTTTTGGTACGTTGGGGAGGTTTATTTTCTGCACTGACACAGGTGGGGATGAATGGTTACCAGAGCCGTGTCTTGAAACAGGCTATTATGTTGCCCTAAACTTGAAGGATGTGCTCTTCTTCTGTGCAAATGACAGAACAGTTATCTTATAGTTTAATTTATTTGGCTACCCAAAGTGAGCAAATCAGCTTCTTACTGCCATTCACAGAAGGGACAGGTTTGCTGGGCTGAGCCTTTCCAATCCACATTTTATTGGTATGTCATAAGAGAAAACACTGCACTTAAGATAATCTTCTAGTGTTATCCTCTTGCAGATGCTTTGTTCCTCTTCTTTCTTTTCTTCTGTTTCCCTTTGCTTTTTTAACGGCTACAAACCCGTGATCCTAATGAGAAAAGGTAAATGTGGATGATGTTTCTGGGGACTGGAGGTGAAGGACAGCACTGCTGTTGTCAAGTGGTGTCACTAGAGATGAGGTGAAGAGGTTTGGCCAGAGCTCAATGACTCGTGCGTGTCAAGGTGGGGAACCCCACGGTGGAGTCGGTATTCAGTTTCCCCGAGAAGACTGTATTGCAGATGAGAAGTCCCTGGGCTCCTCCAGATTTTTCTCCAGATTAAAGCAATTCTTGCTTTTCTGTAAAGGCTGACCACATTTTGTGGGCTCGCTTTCAGAGGCTGTTGCCTAAAGATCACAAATAATGTTGTAATACTAATAAGGAGATTAAAAAGAAGAAAGTAAAGAATTAGCCAAGAAATACAAAGGAACAGAAGGCATAGCCACTACTTCTCCTCATTATTTCCCCTGGAGTGTTCCCCTCAGAGATCATCCTATAATGTCAGTTCTGTTTACTCCTTGAGTAAATGTCTCGTGTCACTTTAATAAATCAGATGAACTCTGCTCAGAGAGAGATGAAGCCTGTCATTTGATCATTAAGATTATTTACTGTAGGGTATGTAGCTGAAATACAATAGTAATATAGACACAGACAAATGTAACCTCCTAAATGGGAAAAATAAATGGATGAAATCTGCCATAATAAGTTTCAATGTAACAGGATGCTGACACAAATCAGTCAATACCTGGCTTAGATCATCGTGGTGGTGTTTGATGCAGCAGCTTCTGAATCAATCCAAAATAGTGTATTTGTGATTAAAGTGTTCCTCATGGATAGGTCCCCAGTTGGCTCCAGTAGCTCTGGAAATGAACTGCAGCAGTAGGAAGAACAATACCAGTCGGTGCATTTTTTTTGGTGTGTGTACTCTTTGCTTTCAAATTAGACGTAGTTTTTCAGTACACTTACAAAAGTTGCCGGTATGATTCCTCGAGAAGCCAGCAAACACTGACAGAGATCTGGCAGCTCTAAGACTTTGAAGTTCTTGCTGCTTAATCCTGGTTGAATTCCTCCGTGGCTGAGCAAGGCTCGGAGCAAGAAGGTGGCTCTGGCATCCAGAAGTATAATGAGATGGTGTGGAGGGCCAGCCCTGATTCTGAGGCAGGATATGCGACCAGAGAGCTGGGGCAAATGCTGTCCTGCTCCCAAGATTTTTGTGAGGCCACTGGGACGCAGCTAATGCCCTTGGGTGCTGAATTACCCCACGGATCTGTTGCCCACAGCACCTCACACACTAGTGGGATCCAGTTGCAGGCCTGAGCTGTATTAAGTTTCACATGGAAGCCGTGTTGTCTAAAGTCCTGAGCCCTGGTGCAGCAAAGCTGTTAAAAATGTGCTTAGCTTTATACATGTGAGTAATCCCCACCTCTCCTTCCACGGGTGCAGAGAGAAGTGCCGTTACTCCAGGGAACAGAAGTCACGGTGAGCAAAGCGCTGGCATGTGCTGTACAAAGAGCTGTTTTGTAAGCCCTGCTCTATCAGCAGCACGGACTGGTGTCCTAATACATCTGTAAAGTGTATGGTTTAAGTAGGGTTTGGTTGCTGTAACCAAGCTAAGGGAGGGTGGAGAGAAGAGAATCCTTTTATTTGGAAAGAAAGCAGCCGAGGTGTTATATCCTGTGTTCTTCTGTTGACATTTCATGTTTGTAAAACCTCGCAGTTTGATTTGTTGATCCCATGAAATCATCAAGGGAACAAAATTAAAATACCTGGAAAGATTGTTTGACATGAAAGCGGGTTGTGTGAAATGTGCCGGACCACTCTGCTAGGCACTTGAAACAGTAAAGAATTAAATAAGTGAAAGAGGGAGAAAGGGTGTAGGGAAGTGACACAGCAAGCAGTGGGAAATACCATTCTAAATTTGTGTGGCCTAGGATCTCTAATGATAGGCTTTTATCCCATTACATCTAATTGACACAGAATTTTATCATTAACAAATTGAGAAGTATTTACTCCCTGAAATATTTGGGACATTATCCTGACTTTCTTTTCATGATGGGCTGTTGAAAGGACTATAATGGCCCGGCTCACATGTAGCCTGGGAAAACAATCCAACAGTCTTCAAAGTTAATGAAATGTCATTTGTCATAAGCTTTGCAGGTGTGACTCTGTTTCTGCATTATAATACACGATGGAAGTAAGTGGCTGGATTGCAGGCCTCTTGCCAAATGTAATGCACATTCTGTGAGCGTCACTGGTGCAGCATTCCATAAATCTTACTAATAGCGAGAAGTCTTGAAATGCATGATCTTTCTCTTCTAAGGTCAAGCAAGACTACTCCACAGCTTAATTTTAGCCTTACTATCTCTATAGTCAAAATGGGAACGTTCAAGGAGGCTTTGCTTTTCAGTGCCTTCTTCTGAAGCACTAATTTTGAAGGGCCTGTTTTTCCATTTGTTTGTTTGCTTGTTTTCCAAGTATAAAGTGAACTGGCTCTGGAAAAGGGTTTCTTGAATAAGAACCTTTTTTTGTTTGCCCCCATGCCAGGCAAAGCACCACGTGGGAGTAGAAGAGGTGGCATTTACCCTAGCTGCATGACTGGGGGAGGGAGAAGTCTGCAGATGGCCAGCAGTAGCTGTGCCGTGACTTTTGCTGGGATATCGCAAAGGTTGAGATGTGAAAGCTGCTGAAGTCACTTCCACACAGCGGTGTGCTGTTTGCCAGAGCTCCAACTGCAACTCACATCATGTTCCTTTTAGGGCCAGATGTTTAGTTAGTCTAAATCATTGACCATAAATGTCAGGGATGTGCAAAAGAGGAAAAAAAAAAATATCCCAAACTCTTCAGTTTGTCTATCTTGTGAAAGATCTAGTCTGTCTTTTCTAGAAAGTGATGTTTTCACATGGTTGCTGTTTGGGTTCATTATCTGTACTTGCTCTCTCTGATGGAGCGAGAAAGCAAAACAATGGAGAGGGGTATGTTTGATCCTTTGGTGCTGCTGATACGCAGGGCTGACACCCCAGTGTGCCATTTTCTGCAATTGTTTAGTCAATTATACTTGAGCCTTAATCTTCCAAGCTTGAAGTACTTAACATGCTTGTTCAAACATGCAATCTGAGGAACCTGGCAAAAGCCACTTCTTGAGCAACCTGGAAATACTCTACTCTCGTGATTGTTTCTGCTACCACAGACTTGAGACCCTCTGCATGATGTTGACTCTCACAGATATACAGGAATAGTTCACCAGCTTGCTTTGATAGCCTCTTTTGAACTGACAAGATGAGTGCAGGATTTTTTTTTTTTTGATACTTCTTATCAAAAGATAATGTGTTATCTCTTACAGTATTATGCATGGGGTGAAGCCAGTCCCTATTTCAGTAGGTCCCTTATAATGTAAATGCATGGGGGTTTAATTTTGCCAAAGGCATAGCCACTACGCTTTCTCCCAGGGGGAGTACAGCAGTTGCATCCATGTTAGCTTCTAAGTAATCTTTCTAACACAAAACTGCTTCCATATCACCTGTGGTGCTAAGTTCTGAAGGACAAAGATTGATTTTAGAGAGATGCTTAGCAGCGTCACGTCTTGTCTTGAATTCTGGTTGTGTTACAATCTGTTGTGTTGTTTTTTTGGACACACTAAAAATTATAATTTTATTCTAACATTTCTTTGTATTTGTTCACTATACAAATTCTTTAAAGATTCTTTTCTAATTTGAGAAAGTTACGGATTCTGTTGTCTTGAGTTTTATTTTCCTTTAGAGGGGCTGCAAGGACCTTCTAAGGCTATGTGGATGTTCTGCTCAGAAAGAATGGCGGAGATAAACTTGCTCGTGTAGCCTCATTCTATCTTGTACATTCTGTAAGTTTAATTTGTATTTTTAAAGGTTTAATGTTACAGTCAGCTCCTAAGTAATTCAATGAGTACCTTTACAAGGAGACAAGTGAACAAAAAACATTTTCTTTTTGCTTTGCAGTCCTGTTTGTCTCATCTTTTAGACTCTTGAGCTGGAAAGAAAATTAAAAAGTTACAAAATGTGTCCCCTGTGGCCCCTCACCTTCCTCTCTCGTTGGTGCTGATATCAAATTTCAAAAGAATTCTAGAAGGATATTGAATTTCAGGTTTTGTTTTCCCATAGCAGTGATTCTGGCCAAAAAACTTTTTAATCAAAAGGACCAACTGTAACCTTGTTAATAACTAAGAAAACAACGGCCAAAGGGAAAAGACCTGCCAAAAGCTACAAGTCATTTCTTTTGGCAGAATAATTGGTAGATCGTTATTTTGGCCGAAAACAATGTGATTTGTATTTCTAATTTTGTAAAATTACTTAATTAATAACACATGGTCAGCAATGTTGATTGCAGAGTGGCTTTTGACAGAGGACATTTTTAAAGCGACGTTCCAGGGGCAAAGGTAGGATTATGCAATACTCGAGCAAATAAGGCCACAACTGCTGCTCAGCCGATGATTCTGCTTGTCGTAGGAAAACATAAATCACTGTGCTGTCCTTGGCATCGAAACACAAGTCGCTGTTAAATGGACAGTGCGATATATCCATGGCTGTGGGATCATCGGTGGATGCAAATAGGGTTAATGCCACTTGCAATGGCAAGTAGACAGACGGGAAAGATACTGCATGGTTTTGCATGAGAACATTTGGATATCGAGAGAATACTTGCAGGTGAATTCTGTACCCGAAGGAAAGAAGTCTAGGGCGTTAGGCTGGTTCTGCACCAGCTCTGTTACGGCTTGTGTAAATATTTAGCTCTTTCAAGTTTTAGTATTTGCTCACGTTTGTGGGGCAAGACTGTGGGGGCGTTATAAGAGAAGAAAACTGGAGTTACATCCCTTGCTTATAAGGAGCATGTCGTTCACAGGACACGAGTTCTCCAATGCTTTGTTACATTTTAAAAATGGCAATTATTAAGAGTCCTTGTTGCTTCTGAATGGATCCCTTCTTGGCTGCCATGGGGACAAATTTCCAGCACAACTTTCCTCTTCCTTGTTGTTTGTTTTGTGTGATCTGCCTCAGCTCCCTTTCATCAGGAAACCTTGGCTTCAGCTTAAACTGTACAACCACTGAGAAACTTGCTGCAGTTACCCAGAGCATCATGGCTCTTAGGATGCCTGTGAGTGCTCGTCTGCTATGTTATACGCAGCACTTGATTAACTATTGTTTCACGCTGACGAAGGAAGTCGTTCTCCCCTTGATTCAGATCCTCTTCACAACTCCTTTTCTGTAAACCTCTTCTTTTTGCATTATGCGGTTGCAATTATTTCCTTTTTGTAGAGTGTATAACCTAACACCTATGTACGCTGAGTGCCAGGACTTGAAACTGTAATAAGCTGAATGCTCACCTCAGAAGCCATTATTCCAGTCATTACAACACAGTTTATTCCTCTAGAGGACATTAACATTTGAAAATGTGTCAACTAGGGTATGAAATTTATCATGATCATGAACTACCTGCCAACTAATTAGAATACAACATTCTGATTTCCAGTACTCCAATATTAATCTAAAGCTTGACAGTCATTTATATTTTTAAATTGTTTTAGTTTCTAGAAAACCTCTTCTGAAGGCCAAAGCAGCATCCTCTGACACAGGAGAGAAAGATCCTGCAAGTAAGGAGAAAGTGAAGCACTGAATGAGTGGTTGAAGTGTCTCTTAGAAAGGCTCAATCAGCATTGGAAACAAAGGCAAAACCACTGGGACTGAAGCAAAAGAGAGAGAGGAAGGTATCTTAAAGTGCTTTTAGTTAAGAACTAGTCTAAAAATGCTCTCTTGTCCGTTAACTAAAAATATATCAGATGATGAACTTTTCTGCAGGATTGGAAGTGGAGTTATAGCTGGAAACAGTTTTGGAGTATTGGCTTTAAAATTTCCTAATAGTCTGAGAATTCCTGGTAACTTTTCCCATGAAATGGGAAATTTCGCATCTTGAGCTGGAGTGTAGTATGGGAGTTTATTCATAGTTCTGAATTTTTTTTTTTTTTTCAGCAAGACATTTGTTAGAATAGTAATAATTCTGGTAGGCGTTGCAACAAAAGTTTTTTTTCAGAATGTTAATACATGTCATATATGAAAGTGACTGAAGTTTGAGATGACTCTTACAGGTGAAGTCAGATATCTTGGAATATTGTTGGTACCTGAAGATCCACTCAACAGATGATATTGCAAAATGGTGTCTTTTAGGGGGTTTCAGTTGATTATTTTATTTTATTTTATTTTATTTATTTATTCTTATTGACAGTGTTGTATGGTGTTACAGGACTGAGAGAAAGTATTCTTCAGTTTGAAATTGCAACTTACGCTTCAGCTGAATACTCTCTCCCTCACCTTTCAATGACCAGCCTTATTTTTCTGTATGATTTACTGTACTTCTCAATTTGCCAAAGGCCTTCATATGAAAGGAACATTTGCAGAGAGGTACATTGAATCCTGAGTGGTTAATTATTTGCTGTAATTGTGATCTTAGCTGTATGCTTTGCTTTTTCATCACAGCAATTTCTATTAAAAGCAATTAATAAATATGCAAGCACTGGGGTGAAAATGAATGATGGGACTTGCCATCACTAGTTCTGCTCTAAGGAGCTGAAATAAGTCTGAGGAGGGCAACTTCAAACTGATGCTTAAGGAGCTGAATGATCTGAGTGAGAGTAGTGCTTTTCTGCTGAATTCAGCTCAAACCTATGGTTTTCTCCAAAACGCTTTTTTTTTTTTTTATTTTTTATTTTAATTCTTAGGAAGAGGGGAAGACTGAGGGAATAAGGAATAATTAACACAAATGGACAGAGCTGTGCAGAAGAATTAATGGAAAGGCAATGGCAGGAGAAAGGGGGAGATAATTCCTTTCCTTTCTTCTCTGCATGAAAAGAAAAAACTTTAAAACCTCTTCTAAAAGAGAAGGATCATGCTTCAGAATAGCTTCGAAAACAAGACGTTATTATAAAGGTTTAATTTATAAAGGCTGACTAGATGTTATACATGTGTTACAGATGCGAGTACCTCCTAACAAGCCCCCTGGTGGAAGGGGCAGCCTTGCGGTGCTCGGGAGCGTCAGAGACGCTAGCAGCTTGCCGCAACTGCTGGAAGTGCTATTTATGTGTGGTCCAACTGGCAGCCTGCAGGCCAGCTCCAGGCTGCTGCGCTGATCCATCCGGCCCGCCAGCTTCTTCCCCGGAAGAGATGGAGAACAGCTGTTTGGAGCAATGACTGCACCCTCCAGCCGCTGAGCTTGTCCTCCAACACAAAGGCAAAAAACCACTGCTCTTGACAGGAGGTGTGTGCCTCTGGGAGGAGGGGGAAGCAGTGGAGAGGCAGATGTCCATGGGTTTCTTCCAGCATCGGGGGCTCCATCAGGTTTTGGTCCGTGGTTGGACCAACGCACCTTGTTGAAGGCAGCGTGCGACTGGCCCAAGGCTGCTCTTGGCAGTCACTGCAGTGGCAGGGGCGGGAGAGGGCCAGCCACTGCTGGGGAAGGAGAGGCAGGATGCAACCCATGGTGAGGAAGGTGGGAGGGGGGGAATTGTAAATCCAGATCCGGCCCTCACAGCTGCTGAGGTTAGACCACCCTGTATTATCTGCAATAGCAGGGTTCAGTCAGCAGCAGGCTGTGCCTAGCAGGCATCCATTAGAGATGTGGCATCACATTGCCCAAGAGGAAGAGTCCAGCTGAGAGGAGCATGGTGTTGTCTTTGTCCCCACAAGAACTGTCCTGGCCACCCCTTTCAAGAGAGGGGCATGTACTACCCCCAGGTTCAGCAGCCCAGGGCCCTCCCTTCAAAGAGCTTGTGCCCCACTAAATTCTAGTAAAAAAGCCATTTGCAGAGTGTGGGGTGGGAAGCCTGCAGATAGGAGCGTGTCCAGCAGGGAGGTGAGACCAGGAGGGGAAACTCATGCCCAACTTTCCTGCTGAGGTGTGTGAACCAGCAATGATTTGGCCTTATAACATGTGTATGGGGAAGGGCAATGGTGACAGGTCTGCTGCCGCGGGGGTAAACAGCAGCCAGAACTCATCACAAACTATGAAGAAAAAAGTCAAAGGTTTTGACTTTTATTAAAAAAAAAATATATATATATATTTAAATTCCTTTCTTGGTACGTCCATATCTGGACAAACTGGGGACAGAAAAGATTTCCCTGTATCCCACTCAGGAACATGAGTGGGCACCGACACCTGTCAGCACGAGCAGTATGTGCTTTGTCCGGGGATGTTACTGCCTGGTGGTGTCCTCTTCCCACAGGGACATCGCAAGGGCAATGGAGTGGTGAAGCCGTGGGTGTAAACACAACATGACTCTTGAATCTGTGCTTCCGGATGTGTTTATACTATCAACAATTTATTTTTTGTTAATTGTTATATATGAGCTCGTTCTCTCCTCATCACCAAAGCTACCAGATTTTGCAGCCTGTCATCCATCAGTTTTATAGCAGATAGGACATAAATGCTGGAGCCTTTCCCCTCGCAAATGCGTTGAGGGCTTCAGTTACCCTAGCAGAAGTGAATGGAAGAGATGGAAGTGCTTGATCCTGCACTCAGCTGTCCTGCTGTGGGCTAATCCCTCAGTGCATGGACTATGGGCATCACATCTACTGTATCCTATAGGGAGACAGTTTGTGAAGGGGTTTCTAGTTTCCCTGCTTTGGAAGGGGAGAAGGAATCCTGCTGTTAATGACTGCTGTCTGAGCCCTACTAAATTAGAGCTACTTATCTGAGTACAGCAGGAAGGCTTCGTTCTTGGCTGGTGCCGCAACTGGAAATGAATGATCTAAGTTGCGTATGCTCATTTCTGGGATCACTTGTCTTCATACCACAAGCCCTCTGCTGGATCCAAAACCTTTATTTTTCCGGTGTCACTATTCTGATTTTTCTCCTTGCTTGGTGCTATGAGAGCCAGCAGCAATGGGGAGTGAAGCACAGTGACAGGCACACCTTTCACAAGTGCACAACAGTGCCGTGGAGGGGCTGAGGCCACGGAGGGATCAGGCTGCTTTATTCTTAAGGGCTTTTTTCCCCCCTCCGTAACTTCCCCAGTTCTGTGGAAAGCTTGAGGTTTGTAATCATAGCAGGTTGATGGTATGGTCACAGTGTGCCTGGTAATATCCGTGCTGGAATTTCTTCCTTCTCTGAGTTGATGCAGAGTATGTTGGACTGTTGCTATCAGATTCTATTTTCGGGTGCTAATTTAAGGCACTTTAAGTACTGGGTAAAGAAAACAGCATAAGGATGTTTACAAACAAGCCCTGTAAACAAGCACTAAGCAAGGAGTTGGCAGAGGCTTGTGTTGATATCACTCGCTGCTCTGAAGCTCCACTGAGCTCTCCTGGCTCCATCCCAGTTGACTGAACTCGGTCAAACAGAAAAATCCCACCAAAATATCCGGAAGGGACTTCTGACATTATTCTTTCAGTGCTGGTACGTCTGGTTGGGGTGTGTGGAAAATTTCTTCAGCTCAGAAGAATGGCGTAGTGTAATGTGATAAGCCCTGCGAAGGTTATCAACAGTATAATCAAATCTATCTGTGGGACAAAGACCCTCAATGTACAGCTAATTAAAAGTTGTTTCTTCTTCCCCGCCTATTCCTATTTGGTGGCCATTATTTAGAGCTGAGCTGCAAGGTACTGGAGTGGAAAGTTAACTCTCAATATTTTAAGACCAGCTCTTTTCAAAACCTTGTATTGAAAGAAACTACACACTCTTTTCTTGTGGGCTGCATGAATGGCAGGTCATGAAGCCATTTGCGGGTAATTTCTCTCTGCCAATAAGGTCAGTTATAATAGAGACAGATAAAAAGGACATTTTTTTTTTTCTTTTTAACTTTCTTTGAGGTGGTGAGATTATTGTAATGGAAGTATCTAAGCTTCTATTTAATGGGCAGCTGGATGAAAGCAACATTGTTTTCTTGCTTATTACAATACTGTTTTTCCCTCCTTCCTCTAGTGTCCAACAGTTACCTAAAAAAAGGGCTCCGTATAGGACAGGAAACTTGTCAGTTTGGAGGCCAGTGAATGCAATGCCTGGGAGTTGGGTGGCGTAATGGAAGACCACATGAGGTGTTACGTTGTTCCCTGTTCAGCACAAAAAAGAGGTCAACACCTGTCACCAGCATGTGAGGAGTTCTTTCTGGTACAGCACTGCTGTGAGTTTTGTTCCCAGAGCAGGATTTGGGTAGAACAGTGAGGCGAGTGACTGATCACTGGAGTAGGATTGGTCTGTGAATAGTATTACTCACAGCATTTGTACTTTGGAAATGCCAAGGACCTCTTGCCCTGCTATGCTAGGCACTGCACATATGCAGAGCAAGAGTCACACGACGCTCCCCAAGGCGCGCAGAGGCTGACGGAGAGACCCGGGGCAGCAAAGGGCTGTTCAAGGTCACGCAGCAGGTTTGTGATTCATCTGGGAGAGAAATGGGGAGGGAACGCTGCTGCTATGGCAGCTCCCCTGTTGTATTTCTTGAAGCCAGGATTTTCCCCCGGACATTATTTTGCTTACTGAACTGCCTGACAATGATGGCACTGGGGACCTGCTTTGGGCATCCCCGTTCCATATGTAAGGCAGGCTTAAATCATTTGCCATGTATATGGATTGCATCTGCTAATTCCTCATATGTACCTCAGTCTTGAATTCCCAGGACCTGTGCTGGGCTGTGCAGACCTTTCCCTTCTTCACAATGTAAAATCAGGAAATGGCACAGGGAATTCCTCCCTCCCTACCTCATAGGAAGGGAATGTGGGATACATTTTTTTAATTTTTATTTATTTATTTATTTATTTATTTATTTTTCCAGCAGCTGTTATTGTTAGAAATGCCAAGTTCTACTAGCCTAACATTTTTCACAGATAGACCCCTGCACTCACACCTGTGGCTGTTGATGGCACCTTTCTGTCATCTAGCTTCTGGTATCTTTTCAGTGGTTAAGTGATCTCCAAGAGGAAGTAGCTAAGATCCAATGTTGGAGGAGAACCAGAGCCTGCTCTTGACTCAGTTAAAGCCAGAAGAGTTTGACAATGAATATGACCACAGACTGTGCAATATGAGTAGTGATTCCTGCAGGAGGCCTGCAACTTGCAGGGTGTGCAGCATCTCTGCCTTTATAGGTAGATGCTCAGCTCTGTTTCAGTGCCTCCAGGAGACAGAGAAGGCACTGTGTCCTGATGTTCCAGTGTAGCAGCTAATGGCCTGCTTTCCCTTTTTAGAAATGGTCACCCTTGTGTCTTTGAATTTGCCTGACTTTGGCATCTGGCCGTTAGATTTTGTGATGCCTTTTCCACTAGATCAATGAGACCTTTGGTACCTGAAACACTCCGTTTGTAAGCTATTATCATATCTTATTAAAGCTTTAATGGAGTCCAGTTCCATTTTCCTGCCATCGTTCAGACCACTTGGCTTAGGTCGTTGTGCCTTGCAGCAGCCTACATCTCCATCCCTCCTTTTCGAAGTGGGGATGATGATACTCAATGTCTTGCCTCCCCTCTTCCATCGTGTTTATTTTACAAGCTGTTTTATGCCAGAGACCTTTTCCTTATGATGGCTCTGCAGAGTTTCTGGCCCGTGAGGTCCTGGCCTGGGCTGGGACTTTGGTGCTGTTACCAGGATACAAATTACAAAATCAAAATAAATACATTCTAACTCAGAGCTTGCTATGCTCCCCTCAAGTTTTCCTTCTCATTCAGTTAAGAAAATAGCACATTCCCACAGTGCTACTCAACTCAAATTAAAAAATCATAATGTAAATCATATTTGTATGAATAATTTAATTTCTAGGAAATGCATTAGGGAAACCCTTTCAGATAAGGTTCCAAATTTGCAGTAGTAATGATCTGAGAGGAAGAGATTTTTTGCCATGAAGTAAATTATGCATTAGAGGAGCCTTTTAATATTCTTATTTAACACCTAATATTGATATATTCATTGATCTACAGGAGCTGCAGTACAGTAATATGCTAATCAATTAAAAGTATAATTAAAACGAATATTATGTACAAACCCCAGGACCTGTGACAATCTATACGTACATGTAGTCTTCCATTTCCTTGCATCTCCAATCTTCAGTGACTGATGCTATTTTAAGAACAAAAGCAACTTCTCTGGGCATAGAGGTTACAGTAAACAGAGTCATTTGGCTGTTAGCCTGGGTGAGCTGTGGGTGATGCATAGCTTCCATTAGCTTTTTTTTTTTTCCTTAAATAAGTCTGCTTATGGTTTGCCCAAGCATAGAAGGAAAGGCCTGGAAGGAAGGGCATCCTTCACACCTATCGCATTCCCTGGCTAAGTGAAGAGTGTTCATTGAAAAAAAAGAGCTGGCCATGCTGGATGCAGGCAGCTGGGTTTTCATCAGCGTTCGGTAGGCAGCACGTTCCCCAGAGGATTGTTGTTGGCTCTCTCTGTTTGCTGTGTGTCATTTGCAGCACTATTTTTCAAGCTAAGGCCAAGGACTTCCTTGCTCTAAAAGCTATCAGCTAGAGCAGCAGGATGCTGCGTGTTGTGGAGAATCTGGCTCTTTTGCTGAGGTGCCTAAAGAAGAACCATCCTCCAGAAAATACTGCCTCGCTTCCTCTCCTGTCAGGGGGTAGCTGGGTCGTTATACCTGCTCTGTGCAGGTGGCAGGTTAACAGAGATAAAATTCTTCCCAGCAGTTCAGAACAATTTCAGAGTGGTTCTCAAATACTTCTCCTTCTTAAGAAAAACAGCAGTAATGTCTAACACACAGGCACAGCACAAAGCTCAGAAAGAGCAGTCAGGCATTGGGATGGGTTGCCTGGGGAGGTGGTGGAGGCACCGTCCCTGGGAGTGTTTAAGGAAAGGTTGGACGTGGTGCTTAGGGACATGGTTTAGTGGGTGAGAGTGGTAATAGGGGGATGGTTGATTTTGGAGGGCTTTTCCAGCCTTAGTGATTCTGTGATTCTGTGAAGCTGTTGTACTGGGGGTCTCTGTGTTGGCTGTGCCAGTGGTACCATGTGCCCATGGACACAGCAAATCCACGCAGCACGCAGCTGCTGCTTCTCTCTGGCTTTTGCCAGCTTGCAGGGAAGCCCCGGTGAATGTTCTCCTGTCAAAGGTGGTGTCAGTACTCCCCAAGAAGTGTGATTTTTGGTCTTTGAATCTTCACTCTTGCCTATTACAGATTAGGGTGTGATCCTCCTATCCTTCTGGAGCAGCTCTCATTCTCTCTCTGAATGAGAAAACACGTGGAGAGCACCAATACCTCAGCCTGCACCCTGACACAGCGTCGCACAGAGATAGTTTCCAGAAGCAGGCTCTTCCTTGACAATGCTTTTCCCCAGCCTGCTGTAACAAAAGGATGCACTCATAATAGCACTGGTGTAATCTGTAGCAATTTTCTCATCTCCTTCCTCTCTGTAGACCTGGAGTGCTTGTAGGTAATTTCCCATTTATAAGCTTAGGCATTTGAGGTTCTTCAGCAAATAAAATCCTTGCCCAACCAGTCATTAGACTATGGTAAGAATTTTGAAATGTTGGAAAATTTGTTGTGACGAGGATCTGCCCATTGTGTTCTTCACTCAGTTTGTATCCGAAGCACCCTTGGTGCTTGTGAAGCTCCTTCTTCTTGTCTAGCAAAGAGCCTTTTTTCTTGTAATGACTGTTCAGCTGACTTCTCAGTCAGACTGCTCTAGTAGCTGAAACAATGGACGGATACGGTCAGATTCCACTTAAATATTTATATATTTGTGTGTGTGTGTGTGTGTGTGTGTATTTGCAGGTAGATAAACTTTCAAAAATGAGTGTGTAATAACTGGTCAAAATGAGAAGTTTCCAGTAAAATGTCAGTAAAACCCAATAAAGTTTCTTTTAAAGCAAGATTAGTTTTTTGACCCTCCTGTGGGTAGGAAATATGAAGACCTGTAGATTTGCTTGAGATGATTTTAGCTGAAAAAAGTTGAAACATTTTGAGGCCAAGAAAGCAATCAGTTTGTTTGAGTCCTAGATCCAGAGGAAAAGTACACAATGTGCAACTCAGTGACTGGTGGATATATTCCGATGAACACTTGCTTCTGTCTCACTAGTCATGTTGTAGGGACGTACATGAGTGTACAGCAAATGTATTCCACGTTGCCCAGATCTCCTGGGCTGATGTTGATAACTCTCTACATAGGGCCCAGCCTGGGTGACTTCGTGCAATTTTGACATTTGTTGCCAAAAACAACAGTGCAAGCCCACAGGCAGCCATCTTTACCACTTCATGACCCAGGGTTTACAAGAACCCCTGTAGCTGTCTATCCCCAGCATCACATAACTGATGGTGAACCCTGAACGAAGAGGACAGAAAGCAAGACTGTGCTGGCTGCTTGTGTTTTGAGCTAGAAAACCAGAATGCTAATCCTAGGACCTTCTGAATCTTGCTTCTCTCACAGCTCCCCAGAATATGTCGGGTGTGTGGCAGACTTTGGCTGCGTCCTGCTCCGTAGTAATTCATGGTAGAAGTTCAAGAGATCTCTGGTTTTGGTTCTTGGTTCAAGAGCAATATTTATGGTAGAGTTTGAGTGTAAAAAGAATTCTGCATTTCAAGGTGATTTTTTTTTTTTTTTTTTTTTTTTTTAGCAGAGTTATTGCAAAAGTATCTTGAAGAGTTCTAGGGTTTTCCCTTTCAAACTGGTTTGATAGTAAAGTTATCAATAAAACAGTTGGGATCCTTTGTAGTTTGTATCTGAATTGTGAAACCAAAGAATTACCTCAGTGAGGTTCAATGCAGACCCCTTGCTTGACCCAGATTCTGTCAGAAAGAAATGTGATTAAAAACAAGTGAAGTAAGATTAGGAGGAAAAGGATGTCTCTGTCACAAGAACCCAGAGCTCAGGTCTGCTTGGGATATTACTAAACCTTCAAGCTGGAATATTTGGTCACAAGAAGACAGTTTAGGTGGAATTTCCTTTCATTTGTCATTTTGTGTTAGTCATTCATGCTTTTTAGAAGTTGCACAGAGTATTGTATAATCCCTAGAGCCCTGTTTTACAAGTTCACTAAAATTAAGCTTGGGGAGTTTTCCGGCCAAAAACTGAACGTCAGGGTCCCTTGAAGGAACACGATAACAAATAGGGAAGGATAACCTTTCATCTGTGCTTATGTTCCAAGTCCATGTGATTTTTTTTCCCTTTTCCTTCCCCCTGATACACCCTCATGAGTCCTGGTTTGAAGTCATCCACATGAACTGCAGACCGCAATTGCCCTGCCAGATGCATTATGTCTGCGGCTCGCATTTTGGGCTGGGAGGGAGATGGGGATAAACAGAGGAAAACAAAACAAAAAATCAGCAGCGTTGTTTTCCTGCTTAATTCTTTAAGATTGCCTAATGTGCCCTCAATGCACGAGGCAAAGGAAGGCTTTTCTTTGTGCACAAGGTTTGCTGGAAGTTCTGTGCTAAGCACTGAAGCTAAATAAGTAAAATAATCAATGTTCATGGAAACAGAAATTAATTCAGCCTGACTTACTTAACTAGGTGCCCTGGTGCATGGAAGAGAGATTGTGGAGTTAATGTGCTATTAATCAGGTGACCAGCAGACCTATTTCTGACAGGAATAGTTAGCCAGAGACAACTAGAGCTGAAAGCGTGAAATGCTCTGGCTTAATGTAAATGTTTGTCAGTGGGAGCAGCACCTTCTTTTGTCTTGTCCCATGCTTAACACCTTTCCCCAGCGTACCGATGCTGAGAAACAGGTAGGTGAGTGTCCCAAGCACGGCATTAGTAACTAGGCCTCGTAACTGGAACCTTGTAACTGCAGCATCCAAGTCTAAAGAAGGTAGCAGATTTATGCAAATGTCTCTGGAGATCCCTTAGCTGGCTGGTTTTATCTCCAGAGCTGCTGAGCACAGTCAGGATCCTTAGACTGATGGGTCTGCTTTTGCTCTGGGGATTTTTTTTTTTTTGATTGTTTTTTAGATGAAAGCTTTAAGACCTTGATTTGACATCAAATTCTGGGGAGAGGGAATATCTCGTACCAGTATTGGCTTATACAGCTGGTGTTGTTGGTGGACAGCAGCACAGATTCTGTGAAGGGTAAAAAACATAGACAAAACACCTTTTTTCGAAGCAGACCTAGAAATAGCAAGCTTCCATTTGGAAGACAACTAGGTTTACTTTTTTTTTTTTTTTTTTTTTTTTTAATGTTAGAGAATCTAAGATGGTTTATGTAGTAACTAAGATGTGAAGTAGGAGAAATGGTGAGGTCATTAGACTTTGGGGCGAGGGAAAGAGCCAGCTATCTAGGCAGGCTGGCTCTATGAGGCATTATTGGAAGTTCAGAGAGACATATGTCTTCTGCAACCAGTGTGGGAGGAGGTTTTAGTTTTCATACTGATCTTTTTGAAGGTCATTTGTAGGCTGTCCTCTAGGATCAGAGCTGAGAGGTTAAGAGCAGATTGGCTGTAATCAGTAAAACCACTCTTGCCGGTAGCTGGTTGCGTTTTCTTCTCTGATTCACTGGGTTTTCATCCCGGTGTGTTGTGCTTTAGCCCCCAGACTTGTCATTTTCAACAAAAATGAGATCTTTTCTGTGCAAAGAGTATTATAACAAAAAAGCTTTTTATGGAAAACTTTCTTCCAGCTTTTAGTGGGAGGATTGATGAATAAATTTTAAAATGAAAATGGAGCTTTGTGGTGAGATGAATCATCTTACGGGAGAGAGATTTAAAAAGTACAAAGGGATTTTTAGAGCATGATTTCCAATGAAAGTCACTACTTCTTTCTTTTCTGGGCATGTCTACCTTGTAATTGGACACTTCTGACCACAGAGGACTCCAGGCTGTAGAGAGATCTCCTTCTTCCAGAAGAAGAAGATGCTGGCAGAGGAGATGAGGGCTTTCACCAGTCTTTGAGAGATGCACATGAGCTGCTCTCTTTTGCAACAGATGTGATAATGTGTTCTTGTAGAACTGCTGGTTGCTGGCTACTTGGTCTGCCTACTGAACAGAGAATGGTGGTGGAGGCATGAGGGGGGGAAGGAGGGTCTCGAAACAGAAACTTTCCTTGGTAGAGCTGGGTAAGAAGAAGCTGTTTGTCCATGGCTGCAGAGTGTAGCGGGGCAACACTGCTGGCAGGTGTAGCTCCAGTCTCATCTGCCCTCCAGTATCAGAGACCTGAGGTATAACCAGAGGGCACGACCAGCTGCTGTAAAATGGAATGGGAAAAACCTTCAGTGTAGGACAGTAAAACTGTTCAGAGGGGTGTCGGTACAACAGAAAGGGTAGATTTTATTTTGCGGTAATTTCTGTAGACTGTTTTTTAAGAGCCAAACAAAGCCTGCCTGTCCTCTGGGTACTCTTATTCTGCAAGACATTCTTGACTGTTCTCCGTTTTGTTTCATGGATGCTTCTGTGCAGTAGATTGCTGTTTTTGCGATCTTCTCATGAGTTATAAGCTTTTTTAGTGGGGAATGAGAACTGAAATGCATTCGACTCCTTATGCGGAGCTCAGTGTTGCTGGGGGAGCATTGCCTCCCTGTTCAGAAAGGGAGGATGACTTTAACATGGCTCAAGAAGTAAAAGTTAACAGTTTGTCATACTCTTGTCAAAATCTGAGGGAAAATGAACAGTTTCACGGAAGTCTTATTTGTTTATGCTACATAGGCAGCGATTTGTTGTTTTGTTGCTTATTTTTGAGGGGTATGTATCTTCCTTTCCTTCTCTAGTCTTTTACTGTTGCTTTTCTTTCTGTGAATGTGGTTTGAGCAGACTTTTTGGCTGGCCTGGTTAATTTTCACAAAGGCTTTGCAAGGCTGAATAAATGTAATTACAGTCTTTTAAAAACTCCTTTTCAGGTTAGACTCTGGAACTGTGTCAGCCCTAATGTTCACACTGTGAGCAGGAGGTCTAGGCTGGACGTGGTCCCGGGAACTCACACACCTCAGGCTGATGGGAGTCAGACCTGCTTTCCCCCTGCCAGTATTGGTCTCTTGGGGCACGTTCTGCATCACTGTCAAATAAAAAATAATTTTCTTAGTGCCGTGCTGTGGTGACCATCTTAAAAGAATGAGAAATCCCAGTGGATCACAAAGTGATAATCCAGTCCATTAGAGCAAAATCACCTAAAAGAAAGTTGTAGGGGATGGATCTGAATTCTTCTTGTGAAATTACTTAAGACCACAGCCAAAACACCCAGCTTAATATCCCATTAAGTTCTGTTCACTGTAAAATTCCCAGATGTTTATATTTTAAGACTATTATTGTATGCTTTAAGTACACGTCTGTGTAAGATTCAGGGTTAGTATGGACTCTCTTCTCTAGAGGGAAAGGTTTTGTCTTGGACCCCTTCACTTCTGAACAACTTAGAACTCATGGCTCTGCTTTCCTAAGGAATTTGGCTTTGTCCAGGGGAGTGAATTACAAGTTACACTTCCTAGGCAAGGCTTTATATTCTTCCCAGTTTCAAGAATAACTTGTTTGCTAACAACCTGAAGTATGGAAGGAAGGAAGGAAATAAGGAGGTAAAAATGAAATTCTTGGCCTGGACTTCAAGGTCTTTGTTTTTAATATTACAGGGTGTTGTGTTTTTAATAGTTGGCAATGTGGATGCTATTTCAGATAAGCAAATGTGTGGTTTATTTTGTTTTATAGTGCACTCTGGGTGTCAATCAAAATAAACTCTGTTCATGTTAAAATTTGTACTGGAGAAAAGTGCTTGGATTGTCACATAGTAGAGTTGATGTTGGAGCTCTTAGTAGCATACAATTAACAACCTAATAAAACCCATGTTGGCAAGAGAAGATAATATGCTCATCTCAGTAAGTAAGACTGCATCTATTTATTGCTTGATGCCATACTTCAGGATTTATCCTGTACCTACATCCAAGAATTATCAGTGTGTGTAGATGCACCAGCACTATCTTACTTTTGCTAGCTGTGTGGCTGGTCTGTTATCTATGTAAGCCAGGCCAGGATTCTGTTTTTCACTTGATAGCTTAAAAAAAATGTATTGCTGTTCTTTGCCCTTAACGGTATAAGACCTGACCAGGTTTGTGGTAGCACAGGTGTAGCTGATCACCACACCTGTGACTGCAGCATGGCCACTAAGTGCGTGAACATGAATATTACCCTGAAGTCAGTAAGAACATCAGTAGCCTTGATATCCTGGCACTGTGGGAAGCAATGGAAACTTCTTAAATCTTTTTGTAGGAGTGAGGTGGTTCTTCGAAAATAAAATGAAGACTGTAACTTTTTGGAGATTTGATCTTATGTTGTACTCTGCAAGGAATATTTTTCTGCTATTGCTACAAGAAAGCATAGATTATTAGAGTGTAGCTGTCTGAAGTGCTTCAAAAGCAGAAGTCTGTTGCCTTCTGTGTTTAGAAGCGGATTAGAACTATTTGTTTTCTCTTTTCTTAAAAAAAAAAAATCAAACTGAGAGGGTAAATAAGAGGGAGAATGTAGATGAGTTTCTCATGAACTACTGTGCCTAGAGAGCTTTGACTTACTCCATAACAAAGTTAAACTCTTTCAATTACTAAAAAGCTTTAGAATGTAGGTCTGCATTTATCTATCCATCTGTCTGTCTGTCTATCTATCTATCTATCTATTTATTTATTATTGTTTTCTTATATTGTGTGGCATACTGAACACCCTGATGCATAATAGAGGCAGTTAGAACATGTTTTCATGTGTGAGTAAATGGTGTTTCCTGCAAAGACGAAAGAGGGGGAAGATGTTCTGGACAACTGATAGTTTCTCTATAAAGGACAAACAAATGGGTGGTTTTTGTAAATCTACCCAGGAGAGGAATTGAAGCCCATCCTTAACTTGAATATAGTGACAACAAGAAAACTGAGTCCAAATGGATGCTATATCCAAGCCTAGTGCTCTGCATTCAGACAGGTCAGATATCTGAGCAGCAGAATACACTTCATGAACTTTCATTGCCCTCAGACATACATGCACATTTCATTTACATATTAACTTGAGAGAATAAGACTATAAAGACTGCTAGCTAGCAGGATTTCTTTTAATCTAACATCATGAGATGCAGTAAATGCACCTAAATATTTTAGAACCTCATTAATGTCTCAGCCCCTGGGAAAGCCCGTTACACCAAGACTGCGCTCTAAGGAGGTGATGTATTTTCAGGACTGGGTGTGAGAGGGGAAGTGAGAAGACCTGCTTTCTGTTCCTTGCTCTGTCACAGAGTAGTTTGGTTAGCTTGGCACAGTTGTTTAATTTCCTTGTTCTTCTGAGAATTTTGGGTGAAAATATTGTGTGTTAGAAGGGGACTTGTAATCCCTCTTTAATATTTGTTCATGCAAATTTATCCAGAGCTGCCATCTACTTGCTTCTACAGTACCTAAATTGTTTTCTCCAGGTAACTGGGATCAGGTATGGTTAATGTTATTGCTGACACTCTGGATTTATGTAAGCAAAGTCTTTGCAAGGAGCTCTGTCTGCAAACTCTCTTGGAAAATTTATTAAATGAGTCCTATCACAGCTAAATAATAGTATGTACAGAGAAAAAAAGAAGTTAAACAATTTAGTAATATAGAAAGAGTGGGATCTAACCTTGTAGCCCAGAAGCTTTTCTTCTACGTACAGCTTCAATGCCAGAAATCAGCCAAGTCTCTTAAAAGTGCAAGTGGATTCCTAGGACCACTCTGAAGCAGGAATTTGGTTCAACAACTCTTGTCAAAGACTGCCTGTGCATCCCTTGTCATTCTTTTGACATGGCTGATCAGAAAAGAGAACCTAGAAAACAAGTGACTCTCTGATTTTTTATTTTTTTCCCCTATGCCTGTTTTCTTAGCTGACATTTGACCAGACCTAAACCAGTGTAGCTTGTGAGCTTTGGAGGGATAAAAGCATGAGTTACACTGTAGGGAGAGGAACCAGGTCAGATTTTTTTTACTTTAATAGTGCTCTTACTTTACTGGTTTTGAAATCTTTACCTAATGGAAGGAATAAATCATTGTAGGTCCTAGGCAAAAGAAGGGATTTACAACCCAAGGTGAATAGAATGCAAACCACAAGGAACTTCAGCACAAAGTCTGCCAAACAGATCTGCAGTCTGATTCCAAGCTGTGGGGTGTTTTCTTCTTCTTCTTATTTTTGATTTTTCATTGTACAGTTCCTATTCCCATTTGACCAGACAGGAAATCAAAAGAAAATCATGTATAGTATTAACAATGTAAGAGGTGGATCGCTGACTAAGGAAATACTGGAGAAAATGAATTCTTTCACAAGGTTGGTGCATCTTCTCCATCATCTGCCTCCCAATTACACACACGTGTTAATTTGCTCGGAGGATAAAAATGAGAAGAAAGACAATTACAGCTCTTGTCAAACTAAGGGAAAAAATAGTAATAAAATTCCATGGCAAAATGAGTGACAACCCAAGCAAAAAGCCAGCACTTTTGCCTCTGGCAGACAGGCAGGTTTTGTGAGCTTTTTCCCATCCCTCGGCCTTAAACTAACTAAATAAAGAAGTACATCAACCACCCTTATTAACAAGGACTAGGAAGCCTGTGGTTGTAATAATATCCCCCCTTCACCTAGAGCAGGGGTTCTATTCCATTTCCTTTCACGTATATGGCAAAGGTCAGCTTGAGCGACTTGTCGTTGCTGCTGGGAGCGGCTGTGTCTCTCTATTACTAGCTACTACTGTTTCAGTCCCAAGTATTTATTTGTTTTTTTTTTTAAGCTCCAGCATCCCAAGCTTATTGGGAGAGGAAATATATCAGAGAAGCAACCCACAAACAAGGTTAAAAGCACAAATAAAGATGGAGAGAGAAATGGAAAGGGGAGGAGAAAAAAGGAGGGGGGATCAGTCCAATTTTCTTTGGAGACGTATCGCATTGTTGGGGCTGTCTGGCGGTGTTCCAGTGCTTCAATTGAAAGCGAATTTCTTTTATTGAATTCCATCCAGAGATATCATAACCTCAAAAGGCTACTATTACCCAGAGGGTTTCACATGAAACCATCTGAGCGTGACTTTTGAAATGCAAGAAGTCACAACTGTCATTTGACAACACGGGACCTGTCAAGGCCCCTCTTTCCAGACAGGCAAGTTGTTTACATAATCCTTCCACCCCCCATATTGAGGTGAAAACCCTTCCATTGCTGGACTTTTTTCCTTAGCAGGTGCTCTCAAAACAGTAACAAGAATAAAAAGATCCCAGGTGATCTCCATAAAACCATCCCGTACCTTGACAAATAAGATTTAAACATCAGCTTTATGAATGCACGGTTGGAGGGGAATTGAGTAGGCAACTGAAAGATTTATAAGTTTCTGTGAACCGTGTCACTTTTACCATAGTAATAAAATTAATGGTAATCTAGAAATGAAGTAGCAAGTCAAAGATCAAGATGTTGGAAAAAGACACTAAAGAAAGTGCAGCCGCAGACCTCAGGGAAACTAGAGGGCAAAACAAGATTACGTGGGAGCCTTCAGGCTGGTGAGACACGTCAGGCACCTCAGCTTCCCCCAGCAGTGGTGAGAGCGAAACAAAGGTGGCTGCTGCTGGCAGGAATTGCTGTCAGGTACCCTTCCCCTTCATGGGGTGAGGTGGGGCAGCTGTGAAAGCTTGAGAACAGGCGGTATCCTGAAGGGCAGTGTGTCACTGGGAGTCTTGCTGGTGGTGTGCTCAAGTTCTTTGCTAGTTTGGTGGCATGTTAACTCTCTCCGCAGATGGTAAGATAGCGTGCACTTGTGCGTGTGTGTGCATGCACGTTTTCAATAGATCATTTTTTGGCTGTGGGTAAGCTCTCTACCCAGAGAGCCCAAGGTGGGGTTGTAATGATACTCCCAGACTTCCTAGGAGATTTTGATGTGAGAGGAATCAATATAGGGGATATACAGTGCTTTTTTTTTTAAATTTATTTTTTCCTGAGGGCAAAAGAAACTAGCAAAAAAGAAGCGGTCATGTTTTGATGCAAGCTGCATTCCCAGAATGGGTTTGTCAAGAGGTTGAAGAAGTCTGCGTTGAAAAGGGGAGGAAGTCGTAAAGCATGCAGTAGACAGGCTTCATAAAACAGTTGGGGGAAGCAAATGGAAATAAATTTGACTAAGATCTGGTGAGAAAAAAATACATAAAAATGGCATGTGGGAGAAATCTATTGAAAACCCAAATGGAGTACAGTGTTCTCCTTGTCTGCAGTCATAGTGCGGCATCCTTGGAGGGCTGGGGGAAGCACGAGTTCACAGGGGCGCAGCAGTGGACAAGCAGGTTCAGAAATCTTTTGGCAGCAGCTTGAAACCGGTGAGCAAAATGACAACCTGCACTTGGGTTACAGTACGTGGGTGAGAAGGTAAATGTCATTTATGATTCACTGCTCAGCAAAATCCCTGGTGGAGTTGAAAGATCCCTCTGAAAATACCTTCTAGGAAATAAGAGAAGAAAAAGGATGGTAAATGAAAGATTTGTCTTCAAGCAGGAGAGACAAGATGTAGGTGAGATAGTGATCAGTTTGAATTCCTCAGTACGCCCACGAGTACTTACCTGTAATTTTTGTGCAACAGTGTGTGATGAAGACAAGAAGTTTAGCTGATGAACACTTGATAGAACAAAGTGTTTAAGATCACATATAGGACAGACTGGTGGGTGTCAAATGAGCATAGATACGTGGTAGAGTTACAAATGTGCCAAAAACAGCATAGGGTCTTAAACTGGAAAGGCTGAAGAAAGTGGAAGGTAAAAAGGAAGCAAGTCTCTGGTCCTTGGCCAAACTAAAAGGACATACTTGGAAAAGAACACCTGAAGTTTGGGAAATCTAATGAGACTTTTTTATAAGGGCAAAAAGAATATAAAAGAAATCATAAAAATGATGTGCACCGAGATTCTGTTGGCAAACCTCTCCCCAGCATTGTGTTCTCTATCTAGACACTGATAATTTATCAGAGGCTGCTCAGAACTGGCCTCCCACTCCAGGTCATTCAGAGGCATCAAAAAGAAAACACGAAAGAACACTATGCAGGAAAAATACGCCCTTAAGCAGTAACAGATTATTGATGGTAAAATGCCTCCTTATCTTACGGCTCCATTAAGGAGCTTTGGAACAAAGACTTCTTTAAGACCATTGCAGAAAAAGAACTGATGGCTGCTCTCTCTGTAAGTACAGGGATGCAAAGGCAGACTGGAGTAACAGTACACAGAACTGTAATAGGGAGGCTTCTTGGAAGAAAAAAACCCTCTAAATTTATATGCCATAATGCTGAGTAGATTTTTGAACTCTAAGTGGAGGAACATATTGATGAGCCATCTAACAGCACTGTAGTAAACCCCGCAAAATTCAGTGCAGTTGGAAATCAGTCAGTGTACAAGATACAATAGCATATGGAACAGATGCTGGAGTTCTGCTACAAGAGGAATACTAATTCTGGATATGTGCCTGATCCAGATGTCCTTTCCTAAAGCACAGAGTAGCAGAGATTGCCTTAGAAGCCATAGTAAATCCCCAAATAAAATAACATGCAGCAACAACACAAAATATGCTAGTGGCAAATTTGCGAGGCACAGTGGTTCTTTTACTCCACCTTTATGTGCACATAATTCTGTTGATCACTCTTTTTCTTTTGTCTTGAGGAGAGATCAGGGCTTTAGCACTGCTAATATTTTCCAGTTAATGAAAGCAGTCATATTTCACTTGCAGTGCATTGTGTGACCAGGTGAGGAAAGTGTTCCTGCAGATCTGAGAAGGGTGAGCCTGCACAAAAGGGAGCTGTTGACTAATTCTACCTGCTAGTCCTGTCTCTCAGTGAGGACAAAACCCACTGTTTTGGGATCCATGGTGGCTTGGAATTTGGAGGTCCATGGTTTTATTTTTGTGAAGTGCACCCGTATCAGCACTAGGAAAAGGTGTCATGGCAGAAAATGAGTCAGCTTATTTAGTGACATGTAAGTTCACTGCTAAGGGCTGGGAGCCCTTACAGCTGTTAGGCATGGAAATCCAACGTTGTTTTTTTTTTTTTTTTTTTTTTTTTTCATACAGAAAGAATTGTTTGAGTTAAAAATGATAATAATAAAAAAAATTAAGGACAAAAAAGAGATTTATTTGTGGTTTACATTTTTCACCATGCATTATGTAAGGCCGTAGCACTTAAACATGATTTGTGAGCATATTATTGAACAAAAAGTATTCCTGGCAGGAGAAGAAAACTGATACTTTTCTATCATGTTCATTATTATTAATATAGTAGTATATTTTCCAGTGTAATATGTTACCACTTTGTGCGTCGTTTACGACTGATGTAGCAGTTGAGAACTGAAATGCGATGAGGCAGTGGAGTAAGTCAAGTGAACTCAAACGAGTGTTGATCCACCTTGAAACAAGATAATTTTGTTCTGATTATCCTAAAAGAAATAAATGGTAATTTCCTGAATAAAAGGTTTATTTTTACAGAAACTACTTGTTTAACTCGAAGCTCTTGTTGACGAATTCCCAGCCACGTGAGTGCAATGTGATTAAATCTCGGGCTCATTGTTACTGTAGCTAACAGTGTTCATTGGGATTTTATTTTATCTGATGATCCAACCATCATACATTTCACCAGGTGCTTGCTGAAGCTCGAGTGTAGCTGTACTTAAAGTTTAGGTGAAGTCTGCATGAACTGCTTGAAAACAGAAAGGGAAAAAGACGTTTGAGGCAGGTCGCTAATTCTGGCAGTGCACATGCAGGGATTCACACATTTGTATGTAAAAAACAGGCAGTAGGTGCCAAATGGTGTCCGTTAGCCAAGTACTTGTGGAGGTAGGTGAAATGCTCTCCTTTCTCCCTCATTCCTAAACTGCTGCAGAGCTTCTTCAGCACCAGGAGGAGATAATAAAAGAAGGGGGAGAACCCTTGGAGCTGGAGTTGTGCAGATCATCCCTTCTCTATGTGTATGAGCGAGAGAGCACGGCTCTGCAGTGCACTCAGTGCACGTGGCCCAGGATGTGAAAAGACCAAGCTGCTTTATGCTGTGCCTTCTCCAACAGCTTGTCTTTGGACAGGGTTTTGGGCATGGTGTTAGCGTGGCCCAGTTAGCTCTCTGCTGATCTCAGGAATTAAGCTGGTTGCTTATTTCCTGTCTGACAGTGCTGGCATGCCAATGTCTGCAGAGCTTCTTGATTGATCAGACGTGGTTAAATGAGCGTAGCAGTTCTTGGTGGCAGCGGTGGGTTTTGTGTGATGCATTTCTTCCCTTTGGATTTTAGAAACCATTTACTCCCAGAGGTGGGAATGAAGCAATTAATTTTGAGTCTTGTAAAGCTAAGAAAGAAGAGAACGCTGATTTATGTCTATCCTTAGAAATCTTTCACAGTACCTCTTTGTATTTCTTGATACCTGTCTAGGCAATGATTTTGGAGTAAATTGTGCATGGAAGCACCATTCTCTATTGCAGGATAAAAAAGTTTCAGTGTCCCTGGATTGAGAACAGCAGTTTGCTTTCTCCGTTGATTTTGTGCAGACCATCTTCTGTTTAGTGAACTGTCTCACAAAACAAAAGTAGCTACATGGGAGTGCCAACGTTTGGGAGTGGTACTATATGGATATTTTCCTCTCTGAGCAAAGAATTTATATACCCCATAGAGGAAATACAGTTTGAAATTGATGGCTTATGAAGGAAGGGTAGGGCTGTCATGCTTATACAAGAAACTTCAATTTGCTGGAATACAGGGATTTACTCACCTGGAGGACTGATGCTTCAAAATACTGGCATTTAATTTTTTGCCATTGGAATTAGTTTGAGCTGATGTATCTTGATCTGTGGCAGAGCCTCATTGCTAAAAGTGGTTGGGTTGTGAGGGTGATGCCAAAAAGTAAGGGAGGGGAGTAAATCTTATGGCTGGTAGTGTGCAGAGTAGCCTTTCTGTCATTTAAAAGAGACAGCCTGGTGCTGTCTTAGGAAAATAATAAACTGACCTCATTAATTCCTTTCCATCACCACTGAGTTTTCCAGCATCAGGGAAATGTGTTTTCTTCTAAGGTAGAGAGCAACGCATCCACATATGTGCTGTCAAATAGCCTGTGAAAGTGCAGCAGCAAAAGATGTCTGAAAAAGTATGGTGTTAATGCTTCTTATTCTTTTGGGAATAAATACTGAGGTAATCTTCAGGTAAAACAATAGAGTAGGGGAGGTGGTCCCAAGATAAGGGAACTCTTAAGCCCTGGCCTGGCTGAGCCTTCGGGTGGAGCCAGGAGACATGGCTTCACACTGCGTAACACATGTTGGGATCTGATAAAACAGGATTCACATGGAGTTCCGTGGCAGCAGGTTACTCAGCTCATTTGATCATAATTCAAGCCATTTGTGTAACTAATGATGCTCTCAGATGTTTGGCAGAATTAACTAATCAGCCGCTTAACAGCAGTACAGCTTCTCTGTGGCTCAACATGGACCCGAGGAATTCTCCTGCAGTCAAAGATGCAGCTCCTATCTCTGTGCATTTTCTTTAGCTGCGTGGTTCAGTAACCGTTCAGCAGACCTAGCTCTGAAACAAATAGTTGAGCAGAAAGAAAGAATGTGCTTGGGAAAAGGCAGTCTCGATCAGTTGCTGCACATCTGGTTTAATGTCTTTACAGTGAGGCAGTGTACCAAGTCAGCATGTGTTCTGCTAATTCTGAAACAGTGTGAATCAAATAGGCTTATGGATGAATGACCCGGTATGTGGTTTGCAGGTTTTGTGAGTCTCTCATGCTAATCCAAGGCCACTCCAGGTTAAATAATCACACATAACTTGCCTGAAAGATAAACCTGATGATACAGTCACAGTAGCTGGTTTTCAGCTTTTATATTTCAATCTCTCTTTTTTTTTTTTTTTTTTTTTTCCTTAAGGGAGGACTGATGAGACCTACTGGCCCTTAATAGCATGGTAGTGTAGCCCAGATCCTTAGCTGTTATTAATAGGTGCAGTTCTGCGGATGTCAGTGCAGCTGCTTCTAGTTCCTACTTGTAAGGAATATTGTTGCCTGATGCATTTAGAAACCCGATTTCTTGATTTATTTAGAGAAGACTGAAGCCTGATAAATGTTTTTTCTCTCTCTAAAGGTGGAAAAGCACCCATTACCATAAAGGGCGCAATCCTACCCGTAAGCCTGGCTGTAATAAAGGAGTGTTTTGTTCTGTTACATCCACTTCATAGGTCACTGAAAATAGTATTTACAATGAAGGTACTGGGTTCCTACCTAGTTCCAAAACTATCATATTAATGCTATTCAAACACACATTTAACACACATTTCTAACAACGTGCTACTTTGTCCCTGGAATAAAAACCACAGGTACAGTTAATGACAGCTTTTGATGAGAGCAAGATTGCTTTAAAGAAAAGGAATTAGGTAGATTAGCTAGATGACTAATTCACCATGGAAGCAAATCTGTCCTTTTATGGGATAATAAGTTTCCTTAGTTTCATGTTTCAAAAGCTACATTTAGGTTTCAACGCAATATAATTGCATGAAAAGAGGAATGTGTTTCCAATAGAATTAAAATCCTTAAAGTGTCTTTATAACTGGTGTTTATGCTGTAAACAGAGGGTGGAATGATTTTATTTGTCCTCTGATACACTTACGGAGAAATAGCTGCCTCCAGAACCCCACGTATAGTTTGCATACTAATCATTTTTGTAATTGATCTTTTCAGCTTTTTTCATGCGCTGTGGAAGGTTGTCAGATGCTTCTTTGAAGTTAACTAATGATCATGCGAGCAAAGACTCTGCGGTGGGAGCCAGGTCTCTCTGGCGTTGTAGCAGCACAGCTTCCACATGCTGGCGCTCTTCCGTTACCTTGTGTGATGTTTTTCAGGTAAGCCTGCAGGTAGGAAGCTTTCACTGGCATACATATCTAAGGGGACAGGCCAGCACAATTTATAACTCCCAAAATGGAGGGGAAAAAATGCTCTTTTTGCTCTTCTGTGTCAAAAACTGGCATATTTACCATGCAGAATAAAGCTACGTGCTTTCTCTACATACTTTGCACTGTGACTTAGAAAGTCTGAAACTGGTCACAGCCTCCTCACTCTTGCTTGAAGATTCGCATCCCTGTAGATTGAAAGGTGCATACAGGAGCCGCTGGGCTGGCATCTCTGGGAATCTTTCTGTTGACATGGCTGGAGTTCTGGGTTGCCTCCTTGAATCACTCTGTAGCCAGATAGTTGGATAGGGAGTCTTTTTCCTGTTTCTCCTGTCCCCACACACTGACAGTGTATGTCTCTATTAAAACACTCATACGCCAGCTTTTGAATAGATCACTCTGTCTTACTTTATTTCTTCTTTATTTTTCCTTTTTATTTCTTTTCTCTTGCTCTGTTCTCTTCTGTTGCCTGTAAGTACTACAGCAGAGCTCTTTTCTGTGCTCTAGTCACCCCTAATCCATAAAATAAACTACTTTTAAAAGGGCGGGGAAGGAACAATAATAGATGGTCTAATAAAAGGTACTGTGTCTCCCTACAAGCCTTCCTTCACTTCAAAACAACACAGCAGGGTGATAAAATAAACTGCTGTTGCCATATGTTTTGCTGAAGAATCCTCCCTCTTTCCCAAGAGGTGACACAGCTACAGTAGTTTTGAATTTGGTATTACTGAAGACTGACCTTTAGAGCTTTTAGTTTGGAAAATGATCATTCTGGGATGTTCCTGTAAGTATTTTCTACTCACAGCCAGCTCAACTTGAGCAAGAAAGGAGTGAACATATATTTTGTTATTTACTCACATCATCACCAGAACACTGTTGTGATCTTGCTTGCTTTTCCCAGGTCCCTTATTCATCTGGAATAGATCTTGCAGAGGCAGAAACAGGCTGTGGGAGGACATTTGAGAGGAAAATAGGCTGCGTGGTTTCCCCATCTCTTGCTATTAAGCTGAAACTGTGTCCACATCTGGCTCATACTTAACATGCCACTGCCACCATGTGAGAGTGGCACCTTTATGGGAGGCGATTTGGGTTCTAGAGGCAGCTTGGAATAACATTTTTTTTTTTTTTCTTTCTAAGAATGTACTTCAGGGAGAGAAAACACTGATTTTGGTTCTTTATTTTTAGTTGCAACAGATAAGAAGTCTGTGTATCAATCACAGCATGAACAAGGCTTACAGTATTAATACCCATATTTGTCAGTTGGTGTTTATCTAGCTTTGCTAACAAATACTGAATTCCTGCTTTCTAGGACTTGACTGGGTCTCAGTTTTGATGTATCAAATAACACTTGATTAGAAGAATGTTTTCAGAGGGAATACTTGCCAAATCAGTAAGTTAACCTGGAAATCTTGGTTACTTTTAATGGTAATTAATCCTTATATATATCTGGCTACCACTGAAGGTCAGTGAAAACATCAGGAAGCTCTCTAGATTATAATCTACTCTATGTGTCTCCTCTACAGAAGTGACAGTAGGGTGTCTTTATGTGGACACTAATCTAGGCATTAGCATAACAGCTCCCTACTGCCTGCTAATACCACACTTTAATTAGCCGTTGCCAAGCTGAAACAAAAGCCAGAAGTTTGTAGTACAGCGTAACTCTGCTTGTGATGCTCGGCCTGATTTTCCAAGGACCTCCATGCTTACTGTCAGTGTTGAGCTGCTGGGAAGTTTCAACCTGCCAGCTGGTATTCTGGGTTCTCTCTTTTCTGCACTGGTAGGGCGTATGGGAAACAAAATCCTCGTATAGTAAAGGATCCCAGCGGACAAAGGGTGACATTTTGTAGTGCTGTGAAGCCTTGAGTCTTTAAAAAGGTCTTGTAACGCTATGGGAAGGATTTAAATTGTAGAGTAACATTGTGACTTTATTTTTGGTTTTGTTAGTGACATTTTGGCCTGGGGAGCATCACCTGTAGCAATGGAGTTGTCCTACTCCTACATTAGTGTCTTGTGAAAACTCTTAGATGTCTAAGCTTAAAATATATATATATATATATTAATTTTTTTCCTTCTGCAAATCTGAAAGGAAGACTTCTTAGGAAATGGGCTTTTTCAGGGCAGCATTTTATCTATTCTTCAACTACTCCTACTAATTTCCTGCCTTACTCAATTGCACTGCCTTAACTCTAATAGTAGATTTGAAGCTGCACAAGCCTCTGGCATCAATGGAATAAGTTCCTAAAAAATCATATTGCATCAGAACAGCTGTTCCCAAAAAGGAATGAGAAAAATCTGTTCTCACATAAGAAAGAAACAAACAAAACTTGCATGGATCTTTGCTGAATTGACTGCATCCGTCTTTAAAGCTGTCAGATATTTACAAGACAGTCTGTCATTCCCAATCTGAACTAATTTCACAGCACATAGATCAAACTTTACTTTCAAATGTAGAATATAAACGTATGAGGTGGGCTGGAATAAAACCATCTGGATTTGGAACAGACATGGGTCACCAAAAATACGGGGCTTTCTTCCTTCTCACTATTGTAGGCCAGATTCTTTCTTCTGCTTGCTTTTTCTCTCCTTACATAGTACATTTGTTCCTATCTACAGGGATTTTCTTCCTCTCTGCTGCAGGATGCTGCTGACACTGGCCTGTAGCTTGTGGGGGTTTTGGGCTCTTCTGGCACCATTCACTGAGATAAAAAGCGACAGCCTGCGAGCCCCTGGTGCACTCCAGAGCTTTCAGCCTGCAGCACAGGGCAGTATATCAAACACCAGCAGGCCAGCCCCTTTTTGTTGCATTAGCCAGTCAAGCATTTTGTGCTGCTGAATGTCATCTTATTTAACATTTTTTAAACAACTTCTAAAGGTCTTAACAATATGACAGATGGTCCATTGAATGGATGCTTTAATGGCTGAGCATTAGTTTGCTTTGGTTTGATAGTGTTTATTGTTAGTTAAGTACTGTTTAAATAAATCAATCTTCCCCTTCTCTCTTTTGCAACGCAGACATAGTCAAGAGAGAGTTTTATTCTTCTTGTGGTGGGTGTGTGTTTCAGTCTGTCATGCAGACAAGATATATGTTGGTCTCAGTTCCAGTCAATCTCTGCCTCATAGGGTACAACTCCAAGGTCTGGATCATGTCTGTGAGGGTGAAGGATTCTGTGTAGTGGATATTAGGGCTAATACAAACACGATCTATGACAAAGTATAATTTGGAATTGCATTTTTTCCAACCTTCTTTCAAGTTACAACCTTCATTGCAATCTGTCCCATCTCTGACTTTATTTTCCTTAACCCCTTAAGCCTGTCTGCTCTTAAAAGTTGAGCCCATGTGAAGGAAGAAAACTTATTCCTTCCAAAGGTGAGAAAACCAAACAAAATATTTGCTTGCAGGCTGTCCCTTCAGTAGACACAGAGAAGTCACTTTCCTGCAAGAAGCTGACAGCTGCCTCAAGTCTCCACGTCCATGCGGGCACACCTGACAGGTCGGTACACACCATGCCTGCAAGGCAGCTATGTGCACAGACAGTTCGGATGGCAGGCACAGCACGCTATATTTGCAGTGAGTCTAGAGACTTCTTTCAAGTACGATCACTGACTTTAGCTACCATGATATTAAAGATGCTTTTGGTAAGCACTGAATTGCTGGAATTAGAAATTACAGTATGTATTAGATTTCATGAATTTGTTATAGGTAGGGCAGCCCATTGACTTGTAATCCTGTCTTCTGAGGATTCAAAAATACTGTGAGGTGCTGTAGTGGCCTTTTTCCTCCAGAAAGACATGGAGGGTTCATCTTTCCCTGGGGGTTCATCTTCCTTGCCTCATAAGCACACTGGTGAACCATAAATATAAATCTATGTGCATGCCTCTCCTAAATGCTGTGGGCAAGGCAGGGACAGGACCTCTTGGCAGTGTGAAGGTTTTGCTTTATCTGAGGGGACCAGTGCTGTGATGGGGTGAAGCTGGGAATAAATTCTTTGGAAAGTCCTGCTTCCCTGCTGCAGGTGGAAGATTGATGTGGGGAGGATTAACATTTCTTCCTGGAAATAGCTGCCATCCCTGTAGCTTTTCTCACAGCATCAGTGGAGCCCAGCTTGGGGCCCCAGGTTCTGGCATGGGCATGCTTGGCTGCAGAGTTACAGCTCCTTTGCAGCTGGCAGAAGTCCAATGCAATGGTCAAAGTTGCTGACTTTGCCTTTGCAAGAATCCTGCACTAGCAGCAGAAGTTTTTAAGCCACTGAGAGGAATCACTGAGGTAGGAAATGTAAACGGTGTGCCTCCTCCTTTTTCTGACAGCACATATTAATGCCAAGTACCTGTCAGCATTAGTGCTTGGCTCAAGTAAAGATATTAGTAGTCTGTTTCCAGAATCTAGAAACTGGATACAAGATCTGAATCCGAGTCATAGGTGTAGTGTGGCTATTGATATTTGGCTTGGTTTGGGCTTCCGAGGAGTACTTAACTGGCTATAGTATTCCAAAGTATGGAAAGACTAATTTTTCTTGAGGCAACTGTGAATTTATGTCCTTGATCAAATTTTTGGCCTGTGGTGGTTGTTACAGATCCGGTTTGAACATTAGCAGGGAATTACCTCTGATGTCTTGACTTAATTTTACTTCTGGTAAACAGTTTACCTGTCTTATTCCTTCTGCTGTCTCCACTGGCACAGATATTCTTCCTTTCCCTTCCCACCGAAGCCTTTCCATGGATTAGTGCACAGATAGACAGATTTGTTAAATTCTGACCATGTCTTTGTTTCATGCTGAAATGTCGAGATATGACTTAATACTGCTCAGACTGTAAGATCCTTAGGGGCTGGGGCTGCTCTTTAGTCTCTACAAGCCTCAGTTTGGTACCCTGAAAGCATAGTCACAAGCCTCAATAATTGCTATGTATAGTATTTCTCTTTAAAGACCTAGAAATTGCCAAGATTAAAATTTTGACTTTTGATGAACAGAGATGTTAAGTGCTGGGTGCTTATAATACCTCATCCATGGTTCAGGTGGCTTCCTTCTATTTTGTAGAAGGTCCTGTAGCTGCTCCTTTGAGCCGAGGACACGAGAAAAAAATGGTGGAAGCAGGGCCTTAAATTAGAAGAATTAATCTGAATTTAGTATTATTATTATTATTATTTTTTCCATTGTGGATATCTGTATTAACTCATACTAAATACTGTTATTTATTTATTTATTTATTTCAATGTATGATACATATACAACAGGGGAAGGAAATACAGTTCTGTCTGAGACAGTGGCCCGACTGTGGGCAAGCAGCATCAGTTCCTCATTGGGCAAACGGTAGCCATTTCACTGAGTCTGTGAGGCAGGATCTATGCTCTATGAAGCCCCTATACCATTTGTGACTTAATAGTGTCCTGGACTCAATCTAAACGCATTTCTGAGAGACAAGCAGCAGTAACACATTTGTTCTGATTGATTCGCAGACTGACTTTTTATTTTTTATTTTTTGGAAGTAACTCCATCCCCCAAACTTTCAAAACACTGATCTGAAATAACAAAGTGTTACAGATGAGGTCTTCTGATTATTGCCCTTTAAAGCTTTTTTCACATGGCCAGGCTTCACAAAAACCTATTTTACTCAAAGAAATTAGGTTTCTGGTTAGCAGGAGCCCTAAATAGACATGAATTACAGGAACGTCCTTTGAAACCCCACGCAGTACTTGTTTCATTAAATCCCATGAAGCGACCTTAATTTAGTGGAACACTGGATAGGTTGTTCTTTTAACCTATTAGCACTTTGGCCAGTCCCATAAACCATATTCATGGATGATTCCATCAAGAAGGACAACAGTGGGATTAATATTATTTCAGGATACAGTAAATGCCACAATGATGAAGCTGTTTAAGATCTGGTGCTCACTGTGTCACACTGAATGCATTGACATTTACTCTGCTATCACTTCATTTCCAATATTCCTTCCAAATCAGCCGATGCTAATGTTTCAGCATGTGTGCAGAATACAATTCCATCAGCGCTAGGGACGAGGAGAAATGAGCTTAAAGCAAGTCTCTTCTCCCATATTCCATCAGCCCTCTCCCTCCCCACGCCCACCCCAGCTTGGCAAATGACATATCTGTTGCAGCTTTGACCATACCTAAGGAAAAAGCAAACACACAGGTGGAAGTGTGAAAAATCAGGACTTCGTGTTATGTGAGAGTCTGAGCCTGAGGCAGCCACTTGTGGTGTGATCAGATGTGTGTGCTTGTGCAATTACACATTTCTTGTCTCAAGTGTACAAGAGCCCATTTGCTCACGGTGTTAGAAGTAGGAGCACAGAGGGAGCGTGACGAAGATCCAGCTGTTTTCACAGAACAAGGATGCCACCCACCACCTCGCTTTGCCTGTTACAGTGGCACTGTCTTCTGTAGGGACAATGGGCTCTTCACATATACGGACCCCTTCAACACTGTACTTGAACACCAGCAGGCTTTAATGTTTTTCCTCCCCATCACCTCTGGAGAGGGAGCTCGGTGCATTATCTCCTTTTGTGGGATGAGGACTCAAAGGAGATTTCAGCTGTAATTCTTCAAAGAGAAATAGGTTTTTCCGCAGAAATTTAAGCAGGAGCTAAACTTCACTGACTCAGTCTGTGTAGGAGCCCCTCTATTGAAAAAAGAATCACAAATTGCCTTGCTGATGTTCACGCAGCAACCCAGATGCAGAACAGGGTTTTGCATGCAAGTTTCCCTAGTCTTTGTCTACTCAAATGGCATTTCTTCATGTAGCTGAGAGACACTAAGAGGAGCTAGGGGAGAGCTGGGCACGGTGCTTGGCTGATACGGATGTGCTGTCGTCAGCCATGCTGTGTGGCATCAGCCAGGCTCCTTAGGTTCATCTGTCATATTCAGTTGTAGTGTGGGAGAGAAGCATACCCAGCTGACTTCATTAATCACCACTACTCCAGCAAACTGGGAAAGATCTGGGACCTCTGCGAGCCACCACAGTAGAGGTGGTACCAACTGAGATTCTTGCAGATTATCCTGAACCAACTCATGGGTAAAAAAATCCAATAGGAGCATTTAAAACTAAAACCACATCTGGCACAAGAAACTGAACATTTCTGGAGGCTGGGAGAATGCACTAGGGAAGTATTTATGTGTGGGCCTTGTTTTTGTGTTCTTTGGGGGGCATTCTCTGCTGACCACTACTAGAGATGGGTAGGAGGCCATTACTTGCTCTGACCTGGTGTGATCATTCTTGTACTAATGGATGGTCAAATAAACTCCTCCAGAGAGGAAAACAAGCATTATGAGCACAGAACAGGGAGCTAGGGAGAATCAGGCAGCTGTTGGAGACCTGGGACATGTTGGAATTGTATGAGGACTAATGTTAAGTGGATCTGCCTGGATTTGCATAGAGGTGATTGTAAACTATGTAGCAGTGAAAGACAAAAATTGCTTTCTCACTTTTTCTCCTTCCCTAGCAATCCTCCCCTGAGCTTTGCAGAGGCTGTGGTGTTCTGGGTCAGCAGGGAGGCGGTGAGTGCCCCTTTCCATAGACCATAAAAATATTCACTAATACAGAGCAATGCTGTGCACAAAAGAGGAGACCCCAGCTTTGGGATTTTAAACGTCAGAGACTTGTCTCTGCTGTTAGTTAAATCTCATCTGCAAAGTCAAAACCAGAGAAAAATAAATGCAGAAATTTCCATGAAATCATGTTGGGCTGTTCTGGGGAATTTAAGTAGAAACCAGAACTGACTTTTGAAAGAATCCAAGTGGTTTATACCTGCTTGGAAATTATATGCAGAAAGTACAAAATACGGAAAAAGAGCTGCGTAGTCTGTTTGGTTAGGTTAGGCAAGTAAGGCAGCTTGAGGAAATGCAATGCTTGTACTTGCCTGAATAGGAAAAGTGTTGGAATGAGCTCTGCATAAGTAGGAAATATGCTGAAATGATCTGTGCATTGGTGGAAGTGAACTTACCTATCTGGGCAATCTTTCTTTTGACTGGTTCTTTCTACTTATTAATTTTCATTATTCAATACTTGCAGTTACAGCAAGTATCAACCTCCTTGTTTGTCTGCTTGGGAATCTAGATTAAGTTATTTTGACAGTTTGCCTATGAATATTTTCTAGAGATTTAAAAGCAGATACGTCTTACTCATACTGCATTACTCCTCTAGTTTTACTGGAACAGTGTTGGATCAGGTTAGGTAACCAGCTGAGCTGAAAAGACAAAAGATTGTCAAGGATGGTTTAAATGTATTTTTATCATATTTCAAGGCACAGGCATGGACTAACTCTTTTCTTTAACATTACATTCCTGTAATTTTATGAAGCAAAATGTGCTAGAGAACTTCTTGCTAAACCCACAGGTCGCTATTGTGCCTTGTTGCAGCCCCCAGCAAATGCGTTTAGCCCCAAAAGCTTGCTGATGGTAAGGGGAGGCCTGCTGTGTCAGCCACCAGGCCCTAAGCAGCAGCTCTGAGCTGGCCTCAGTTTTGGTGCTGAGGGAGTAGAAGTGATCAGTGTAAACCCGTCTGTCATTCTTTTTAGAACTGAAATTTACCATTGAAATATGTTGAAATGGAAATACAAGGGGCTTCAGTATTTTGGCAAGGGTTTTTCCCCTCTTCATAAAGGAAGACAATTCAGCTAACGACTGAAAGTGAGAATTTCAGTGGTTAGATTTCAGAGTCTATGTAAACAGAAAGCCATTACAATTTGAAGTCCATTTTACCTAAGGCATTTGGATCCCTATAAACTTTCTTTCTGTTACTGTTGAGCCATGCTGTTTGCAATACAGGCCTTCAAAACTGCATTACAGTTGTTTTAGAGGGAAAGCTGGTGTTTAATTTTCTTCTTGTGGCAGGAGCCTGGTAGAAGATTTAAATGGGGGAGTCTTGAAGAAAGGGCATTTCAGGCCTAGGTCCTGGAGAGAAGCCAGCAGATAGATAAGGTGACCTCTCTTTACCCTCTTGTCTGTGATTCTCTGCTTGTACTAAGTTTTGAGCTCTTGTTGCAGGATACCAGCACTTCTGAGCTATTGTTAAGCTGGAAGTGGAAACATGATGCTACTGTAAAGCTGTGTCTCTGTCCCATTCTGCAGGTATTTGGGTGCTGAAAAATGGCATGCTCGTATTTTAAGCTATGTGGTTTCAATACAGAGAAATCATGTTAGACTGCATGAAAACTACTTCCCTGCAGTAGATTCATAGCTTTTGTTGATGCAAGCACGTGTATGCTTCAAAACAAAAATATACTTGGATAAAATGGTTTGCCTCATCAGTATTTCTTGTTAGGAATTCTCAGGAATATCCCAGCTGTAAGTGCTGACAGATTTAATCCTTCTTGTTTTACAGTAGCAGGCGAAATGGTTGTAGTTGTGATATACAACAGAGGCCTCATCATATGACTGGAAGTCAGGTGGATGCAGGGGACTTTTAATAAACTTGGTCCTGGCAGGGAAGTCTGCCTGTGGCTTTGGGCCCTCTACTTAATCCCTCTGACTCAGTTTCCTCATCCGTAAGGCAAACCTCAGAATACCCTCAGTGAATGCCCCTAGCAAAATCAAGAGTTGCTCACAGTTACTTCCTTTTAAATACAGGAAGATGGTCAGATTTTTGAACCATCAGCATGTAGTCCCTTTTTCCAACCTTTTCAAGGCACTGAAGAATAGATAGCGCATCTCATGCGTTTATTTGGTTTGGTACATTGCTTACTTCAGATTTTTAAACGGCTTTCAGCTTATAATAAGCATTCTTTCTGATAAAAGCATGTGGACCATCCCAAACATAACCACTTTTCCTTGAGGCTTAATGTGCTGTGTTAAAATTCTGGTCCTAGAATCCATTTTCATGCTTATAGGATCATGCTTATAGAGGTACCCAACATTTGTTGTGAAAACGGAAGGGGTAAGTTTCTTAGGTGCCAAACAGTCTGCAGTTACAGTTTGTGTCATCAGCATGGGACGCTGGTTGCACATGCTCAGTGTGTAACGACAAATTTTCAATACCTTATCTTAATAAAACTCTAAAAATAAAAGGAGTGGCTTCATCTAGAGGGGATGACCCTGGAGAGAACAACTTGCACCTTTGAAAAAAGTTACATTGTAATGGTTTAAATGAATCATGAAAATGTGACCACTTTGTGAATACATATTGTAAATAATTTTGTGGCTTTTTTTAGTTGGGTATTGTGAAGTGATATTGTATGGCACTACCGTAGTATTAAATTCCTTGGTGATGCGTTCATTCCAAACTGAGGTTAAGACAGCCTTTTTATAAAATAAACAGTAACTTAGTAAGTTGGAAGTGTCAGGAAAATTTGGTGGGGAAAAGAGAAGTAATTTTTTAAAAAGTCTGTAAGTCCCTATGTGGGTGTTAGCATATAACATTAGTTCTTTCCTTTAAGTGCCTGAGTCACACAGCCCTGTCAAATGACTCCGTGGGCACTCTAACACAGAGGTGCTGAAAAATAGTTTGCAATCAAAACAAAAGTCTTTGGTGTCTTTTCAAGAGCTTGAAAGGCAGCCAGGGACTTTTCAGCAAAGCCACATGTTACTGTATTAACACCAGACAAATAATCATGTTGATTACAGCCGGGAACTCTGTACAGGGCGTGCTCCAGGGGGCATCTCTTTCCAACATGGTTGTTAAACACCTTGCAAAATCAATGCACTTTCTTCTCTGAGAATATATCCATTCCTATTCATTTTTTTTTTTTTCTTTTTCTTCTTTTTTTTTTTTTTTTGATTTCTACTTGATACATTGTCCTTCCTTCTCTGTGGCTAGGTTAAACTTTACTTTGCATGAGATCATTGGTTCATGACAGCTGCTCAGAGAACTACACTGAACATTTTGTGGTAGTTGTGCTCGTTTGCCTCTTCACCAACACGCTTTCTTCAAAAATTGTAGGACAGCACTAGAAAATTAAGGGGGAAGTGGAAGAATGAAAGTGATCAGATTGCAGCTTGGCACCACTGTAAAGTACAGCACATTGCACGTGTCCCTTCCGAAAGGTGAGGTGCATCTTTGCTGCCTCTGTCTTAAGGCAAAAGAGAGATGAGAGATGCTGCATCAGGCAGAAATGTGCATTTGGGCAGAGGAGCTCCAAGCTCTTACTCTGGAATCAGTCCCCTTGTTTGTTGAGAGCAATGGAGAGCTTCCTGCTGGCTTTGCTGGGCTTGTGTTCAAAGTACTCACAATGCATTGAGTCCACAATGAGAAACAACAGAGCCTTCTGCAGGAACCCAATCCATGTTTTCCAGTTATTTTGTTACCAGTGCATAGATACTGCTCTTTTGGCTTAGCTCTGGGAAATATGGGGCTTCTAAGGCTTGGCTCTGATTGTCATGGAGATTCTTACTACAAGCAGGAATGGCTTCAAAAATCATCTTGGTTGGCCTTTTTAACATTGTCAAAGCAAGTGTCTAATTTTCAAGAGGTCAACTGACCCTCATGTCTCCCTCCTGCTAACCAGTAGCCCAGCTGACTGCTGTGGATGTCTTTCTTGTTTCAAACTGCACTCCACCAAAGTCAGTCCAGGCAGATGTTTTGCTGGTTACATCAGATTTAGCTGCAGAGGTGCACGATGAGGCTCTTTCCATTAGAAAGGGAATGCTTTATTTTACAACTTAGAAGAAACAGGATGATTTCCTGCGTGAGGATTAATGGGTCTGTCAAGATCCATAATCAGTGGCTTAGCAGAGCTGACACATGAAAGGACCGCAGTGGTATGTGAACCACCTTCAGGCTTGAAACTATTTCTGTAGTTCAGTCCCAGAGAGCTGGAATGAACATGAACTCAGAATTAAATTACGTCTTTATCAGCCCCAGTAGAGATCCATCTGTATGCCAGGAGACACCATTACTAAGCAAGAACGTAATGCTGCTCTTGTGGGGACACCGTATTAAGACACACTTGTCCTCCAAAGCCTGCGTGTTTGGCTGGAAGATTTCAAAGATTCTTGTCTACCTGGTGACAAACCTGTAGTTCTCAGCAGTGTGCTGCATAAACATTTTGAAAGCTCTTTCCATACTTTCTGGGGACTTGGGGACAAATCCTGGTCCCATGTGAAGTGACGAAAGAAGCCTCTCCTCTTTGGAAGCATGCCTTGGGGAATCTGGGGCGTAAAAGGGCAAAGGGTAGAGCAGGATAGCTATTTTTGACGTATTTATTTTTTTAGAAGTTTTATCCTCTTGGGCTAGAGGTTTTGACAAATCTTTATTCTGGCAATAGTTTCTTTTTACCAGTCCTTTTATGGAGGAGAGAAAAATGAAGAAAAATCTACAGATAGCTAATAGTTTTTTTTTTTTTTTTTTTTTTTTTTTTTTCCTATCTGCAATGACCATGTGTCTTTCAGTCTACCAGCTGGAGGAAAAGCAGGAGACTACCTTTATAGCACTGTAGAAGAACAATATCGACCATGCTGTGCTTTTGGCTACAGCAAGTAGTGAGCAGAGATGGTGGCGGTTAATTTTGTGACTATAACTCTTTGAAAGGCTGCAGGGAAAGGAGGGGTGACCTGCCTCTGAATGTCATGAGACACAGCCCTAGAACTGTTGTATCTCTGACTTTTTCAGTACAGTAAGCTGATGCAAAAGCCTTTCAGTGGAGTCTTCCACGTATCTTGAATGTTTAATGATATTTCATTTTAACAGGCTCCTTCCTCTGTTTCCTTTGCTAGATAGATTTCCTCTTGTGCACTCTTTCGTGGTTCCCATGGCTGGATGAAAGCCCAGCCTGCTTGTTTGTGGTGTGGGAGACTTGCAGGGCAAACCAGTAAGGCAGTGGTTTGTATAGTCAAACACCAGTCTGGGTTTGCTATTTCCAGTGGCAGTAAGGAGCCAAAGGCCACTGGCACACTGAAACCCTCTGGGGCTGGTCATTCAGTGCAGCATGTGATTTACCCTGTCAGCCCCATTGGTTCACATCTATCCCTTGGCTGTAGGTAGCTCCTAGGTTTTCAGTAGGATCACCCATAGCATTCATCAGGACCTCTAAAAGTTGTTGTTAAGCATTTGCCCACAGACATTTCAAATGAAACTGCAGTCCAGCTGTACAGGTTTGCAATTCCCTGAGATGGGCTAGTGAATCTGAAAGGTGCTGCCTTGGATCTATTTTTCTTTTGGCTCTCCTTTCACCCCAAGTTTTATTTGTATTTCCTCCTGTGGTGCTGACAGGATAATAATATTGTAACATTGTCACATCTGGTTAGGGTGAGGGGCAGGAGGAGGAGGAAATGAGGAACTCTCCTCTGAACTAACCTCAACTCTGCTCTATAAACAAATGAACACAGGAAACTCTGCAGTGAGTGGGCCACAGCCTCCCTCCCTTCTGCAGAGGGATGCCTTGCATTTTTTGTGCACCCAGCGCTCTCATTAACTTCAATGAGATCCAGAGAGCCTGGCATATGAAGATCCAGAAAATCATTGCTAATGCAATCTTTCATCTACTGTCTTCTTTCCCCTGAAGTCAGTGGGGGACCTGGATGCATGGGGATGCCTGCTTGTGTCTGAGCGCTGGGGTGGTTCCCTTCTGTCATCTCCTGGGTCTCTCATTTGTACCCTGATAAAGGCAGGCTCCCAGGGGTTCACTAGAGGATCTGCATGACTGGAGTTGTCAGCAAAAAATAAGCAAGATGAGACAACATTAAAAAAAATACACATTTTTTTAATGAAAAGAAATCTCTCTGTGAACATGACAGCATTCTTGAAAATTTGCTGTTGACTAAGATGAGATCACTAATTATTATCTGCTTAAGTCAACTTTGCAAAGAAGATGGAAGTTTCCAAACTGCCAAAATGAAGCCTAAAGTTTTGCCATAGGTGCCTAAGCATGGTAGAATGGGATATCCCTTCTGCTTTCAAAGCTGCAAAAATACATCGGAGTATTTTTTTTCTTCCTGACAACAAAAAGGATTTTTGAAAAAATCAAAACCCTCTTTTCTTACTCTTTCCCATTCTTGGGACTTAATAAAATCCCCTAGTGCATGCTCGTATGACCCTTTTTGCTCAGGAGTTTGGTAAAATCCTTCTGTGAAGCACAATATGATTCCAAGCCTATTTTTGGCCCTGTTAATCTTGAAAATGCGGCTTCATGACATGTAGCCTGAGCCAGCTCGCTAGCTCTGTGCTTCTGCAGGCAGCTTGAGTTCAGTCCCTCTGTGCTCTGTTGCCAGGCAGCCATTTAGTCAGGTAGAAGTTCAGGCTGTGTGATGTTATCAAGCAAGTTTCCCTATCTGAGAGCCTCTTCATCTTCTTGATGGATTTTTGTGTGTGTGTTCATATTAAGCATGAGTGCAGCAGATACGGTCTTATTTTTTCTCTCTTATCCCCACCCCCCCGCCTACAGCCCCTCTTCTGCTGTGGTTGGGAACCCCTTTATGGCAGCTTCTTTGTCTTTGCAGATGTAGCATGGTTGTGCAGTAAGATGAAATGCCTCTGCTGTAAGGGAGCCAGCCCAGCTGGGTGGGATCAGGTTACTGATGGCATGAAAATGCTCTGCTTATATCATAGTCAGTCTGAAGAATTGCATTCAGGTGTTGCACACCAGTTTTGAATAAATATGAGGCACGCTGGAAAAGATCTATAAAGCAGCTGGTATGTGCCAGTCTCCTGTGTTTCCTCTTTCTTTCTTTTTTTTTTTTTTTTTTCCTAGGTTTGTTTTTGTTTTGTTAAGAGGTTTAGTTATATACTCTAAGTTTGAGCAGAGGAAGAAGAGTCTGAGAGGAACTGAGGGGTTTCCTCATCCTCAGGGCTTTGTTTTACTCCATTTCATCCAAGGAAGACTCTCTCTGGAACCCCAGCAGAGAGGAGACTTTAGTGGCATGTTGCAAAGTTCCTTAAAAACCTGTGCTGAATCTCCTCTGGGAAGACCAAACATTTGCCCTGTTTCTCTGCTGAGTGGTAGAGTTATCCTGAGCTGTGCTGCTGTGGACTCCAAGAAGAACATGAGAAGAAACTGCATGGAGGCCCCAAGTTTCTGTGTGTGCTTGCTGAAGATTAATGCAGATCTGGGGAATCTGAAGAGTTATGGGCCCAAGGCTCTCCTTTTTCCAGAAGGAAGGAAACTTTGTTTCTCTGTACAGAAATATGCAGAAATTCACAGGGGAATCCTAGAGGTTTGTTCTTGGATTTCATTATTTTATTTTTATTTTTTTACATGTTCAGAAAACATTTTTTTTCCTTTTAATTCTTTCTGCCTGGACATGTATAACAAATAATGTAGTTTAAAACAGCAACTAAATTGAATTTGAACTCAAGAGATCAGATTGTGTTCACAAACAGCTTTTTAGCACATAGCCAGGTTGGTCCCCACCATTAAGAAGGCCAAGACTCGTGAACTTGTAGTCATGCTCCATATGTACTTCTAGGCAAAAGGTAGTGAGTCCAGGGCAACGACAGGTAATGTAATGGGATGGTGAGAAGCAGGCCTCAGGCTCTGAGAAAAAGGAGCCTCTCTGGCTTCTATTGACAGCTGGACAGATGAGTTAAGGGCCGACGTCCTCTTTGGGAGGACAAGAGACCTCAAAGGATTACTTTAGAAAAAAAGACATGAAAATCAGCTGAGTAATTCTGGTGCTGTTGTGCATGGAGTAAAGGTTGTGGTTATCTTGGCATGGAGTCTGGGTGCCACCTCTATGGAGCTGTCAGAAGGCTTGTGGGTGGTTCGCTGATGGTTTGCACGTTTGGGCCATTGAGGAGGCTTTGTGTGTGTGTGTGTGTGTGCACGTGCTACAGTATAGTTCTTAAAGATGGGGGATGAATGATGAATGCTATTGGAAGAAGGGGGCTGTTGAACTGTCATCGCTTGTCTGTAGGGCATGAACTATTCCCTTGACAACCCAGATAGAAATGGTAGGAGGTCTGGCCGTGTCTTCTGGCACCTGCAGTGAGAGCTATGTGGGCCACTCATTCTGGGGTCAGGCACAATTACCGATGGCGTAACACAGAATTGGGGTGCATAAAGGGTTTTTGGCTATGACTTCTGTATTTTGTGTGTTCTGGGGAAAATCTTTCCTTTCAGGCCTGCTTTTTACTTGGGGATTTTTTTTTTATATATACTTAGTATCTTTTAAAAGTCTGACTGCTCACGGTGTACTTTGCATCCTTGCTGTTGGCTCAGTGCTGATCCCGAATGCCAGGAACTAAGACATTAAATGTTATATTTGCTAAACAAAGCTGACACATTCCTACTTTCACACAAGGAAGTAGCAGCACTCCCAATGCTCCTGAGAGTTAAAAATGATCCATTTTATTGAGCGATATAATGACAGCGCTAGCTGAGCAGAGTAGTAATTATTATCTCTAGGAGACCCAGGAGAACAATTTTTTTTAAAAGGAAAATAGTGTTTTTCATGTATTTCTTTAAATTCTGATATCAGCAGTTCAAGATTTGTCAGGCGTAACTAAAAATAGGAATTGCAGCCAGACATATTTCATGGGACAGATTGTGGAGGCCTCTTGAAGTCACTGGTGTGGGATACAGCCCAGCGTAAAGGTAGGAGCGTTTGTTTGTCTGCTGCCTTCACTGCGTGGTGCAGCCTGGTGGTGCTCAGTGCCTGCGTGGTGGAGGTCTGGAAGAAGGAGAGGGGACAGCACTGTGGCTAACATACAGCCAGGCCACCTGGGAGCTGGGAGAGGCGGTCAGGTAAACTTTTTTCTCCTTGCCTTTTCCTGAAGGCGGGTGGCCTGACTCCTGCCTGCTCTTGCTCTGTGTGTAGATTTTTAAGGTTTGTATTTTCCCAGGGATTAGAGAGTCCTTCTAAGACTTGTGTCAATAGAATGTGACATAATGTATGAACCCCTACATTTATTTTCTCCATACAACAACAACAAAAAAAGCCTAGAAAACTGTGCTGGTCAGACCCTTAGCTTATGTAATTGTCCTTTCTGAACAAGCTTCCCCAGAGCTAAGCCAATTCACAGTAAGTCGGTATTTGGCTCTATGTTAGCGTGTCCTGCATCACTTACACATTCCTTCCTAAATTCAACCAGTTGGCTTTTTATCCATTGTGGTTATTTTTGCCCTTTGTCTCTAGAGGCAGCCTTGTGCGAGAGCCAAGATCCAGGTGAATTCTTGGGAGTGAGCCACAAGCCAGAGCTTAGGGCAGCGGTAGGCGCCAAACTGGACAAATGAAGTTCCAACTACTCCTTCCCCATGGTGGAAAATCTCCTGCTTGATGACACCGTTCCTTCATCCCCTAGATTTACACATCATTAGAAACCCAAACCTGCTTCCAGGTTTTCAAGAGCTTGTTAGGTCTCTTAAAGCATTAAGAGTGCAGCCTAATTTGCCAGTGGGAAAGCTTGGGGAAAGCAATGTAAAGCACAGAGGTTTTTATCCACCCTTTCAAAGTGAAGGTAAATAGCGAAGCTAAGACTTTAGGAGGAGAAAAAAAGTAAGGAAAAATAAAAAGCATTGGCACTGAAAAGTAATTTTAGTAAATAAAAGTGGTGCTAATTCCTGGCAAAAGAGAGTTAAATCAGTATGGAAACAATTAATGCCACTGTCCCCATGAAGTACAAGTTAAGATAGCTGATGTTTTGGGATAAAGTTCTTCATCAATCATTGGTTTATTTTATTAGCATTCATACTTCTGTGCACTGTGATTACTTCTGATGTCTTGTGACAAGCGTAATGAGAAAATGCAGGGCCAAACCCAGACCTGGCGCTGGACCTGCGTACACGGCTCTGAATTTGGACTGTAATGTAACACATGTGAAGGCATAAACCTTTTCTGAAGGAACACAGATTCCACCTCAACCTCTGGCCCTTGTCGAGGTTATTCCCTCCATTCAGATTTATTGGTAAAGCACCGCTGAAACTTTGTCTCCTCTTTTAAAAATTGCCCTGCAAATGATATGCTGAAAAGTCTGAGGTTCCCATATTGTCTGAGCTGTTCTTTATTGTGTGAATGGCCTGGTTTTGCTGACTAAAAGACCAAATGCTTTGCAGCCAGATGGTATTGATTCTTTACAGTTGTGTTCATACATCAGATGTAGATATTGTATTCCACTTCCCATTACATCTGAAAATGACTGGGTCTAATTGACAATATGGCATCCACATTGAGATGTTTGCTTTGTGAAAACTGGCCGCTGCTCAGAATTATTTTGTATTATTAACTCCTGTACATTGCCCCTGCTGTTTGATCAGTCTGTTTCTCTTTGTTCTAAGCCATATGTGTTTTCAAAACTAATACTTATACACCTTTCAAGGCCTCTGATTGTCGTACAAAAGATGATAAATCTCTAGGGGATCTAACTATATCCTGGAGCATACAACCTAATGAGAAAAATAACTTCAGAACACCATGCTTTGGTGTTCTGATATTCTATCTCCTAGCTTTCAAATTCAAACAACAACAATAAAAAAGGAAAGCAAAAGATCCTCTGTGATGAAGCATTAGCTGCATGAAAAGCAAGTCTAAAGTTTATATTCCCAAGTGGGACTGCATTTAACAGGGGCACTTCAGTTGTTCTTGGATTTCTCATCAGTTCTTTGGATATTTTCTGTAGGTGGTAAATATCCACCCTGTTTGCAAGAGGGAAAGAATGTTGCTTCCGCCGCCCTTTTAAAAGACCCCGAAAGGCTTTTTGGCTGCCATCTCTGTGGAAGAAGTAAAGGGAGAGGTACAATTATTTATGAGTCATAAGTAACTGCTGAATTTGTTTAACAGTGAACGTACCTCAGAGTCTCTGGAACACAGGTATGTCTGTGATATGAGAATGACTTGAGTGGGGAAGAGGGGAATGAGCCGCTTCTATCCATGTGCCCTATTGCACATCTCATCCCCAGGTCTGTAGTCTGTAGGGAGGCTCTGCAGGTCTCTGTGGCCTTGCAAGCTGGTGACAGGCCTGAATTTGCCCCAGACTGAAATAAACTGTGGCTGGCAGGGCCTGTAGCAAAGGAGGCAGTGCACCTCTGTTCATTTTACATTTGCATGCATGCTATGTAAGTGGCTACCCTTTTACAGCTGCAAATGAGCAAAGGCCTTTCTGCCCTTGTGAGTAACAGAAGAACCTGGAGAAGAACCTCAAGTCTAAAGTCATGGCCATAACAGGGGCTTGGTAAGAAGAACCCTGCCAAAAATACAGCATCAAGGAGAAATGTGTCTTGTCAGGCTGGGGCCATTGCCTGGAAAGACAGAGTGTAGGTCTAGGAGGCTGTGGTAAGCTGAAATTCTGTGGAATGAGCTGAAAGGTGTTATGCTAAGGGGGAAAATGTGAAGAAAGCCTTGCTGCTGGTTGGACCAGAGATGCCGTGTTCTCCCTCTCTCACTGTTTTCCATTGTTTTCAAATCCTTATCCCTGAGTTGAAACACAAAGCGATGCCCTGGTTGGGAAAGGGGGAGTTGAACACTAAAGTGAAGAATGTTCAAATTGACTTTTCAAGACCACTGTAATTTCTGTGGGTTTCAGTGCTTTTACACCAAGGCACAAATGGAGGTGATAAGTAACACAGGTTCATGAGTAGCACAGACGAAGGCTGTGACTTGACTTTTTCTACACAACTGTGGAATGTCAGACTCTTTGGTGGGTGTGCTACACCTTACTTAGAAAAGTGAGATTCAAAAAAATGACTTGCACTATGACTGATTAAATATGATTTGCTTGCCCAGTGTGAACCAAAGAAAAGTACTTTTTAATGCAGATCTGATAAATGTGTTAAAGCTGATGCAAAAGGCTTTCCTGACATAGGTAAAAAATTTTCTTTGGTGGTGCATTTGCGTGCAAGCTGTTACTTTTGTAAGATGGTTTTCATTTAGAAACTGTTTCTGCACAAAGGGTTTTCTAACAGTGCAATAAAACAATCTTGCCTATACATCTTGAGCCGGAAAAACCATATTTAACTTTTGTTAGTGGAAATACTTTAAAACCCTGGGTTAAAAACAGTTTGGTGATCCGAGTGAAGCTCTGAATGAGAAGCAGTGAACCTTGTTTACTGCTATATGGGCAGATGCCAGCTGGGAAGGAGGTTTGAATCTCTCTCCTTTGTACTCGTAGCGTCTTCATTAACATTTTACGTGAGAACCTTGCATGCTTCAATATATTTTATCCTCATCTCACCCCAGTAAGAGACGGACGTACCCACTTGTGCATATGGGGGGCTGTGTCTCGGAAAATCCAAGTGATGTGAAATCATGTAGCAAGTGTTCCTGGGAACTGCCAGTTCAACCTGTCTCGTCAGAGTCCTGAGCTGGCCTTGTACTCAGACCTGTTGTGAAATCACTGCAGCTCAAACAGCGAAATGGTGATTAAAAGATAATGGCATTGTTCTCAGCATCTTCAGGTTAGGAGGCCATTGTTGTGCCTGGTGGCTGCAAGAATATGTTGCCTGGGGGCAGTTACGTTGCAGAAGCGATTACTCCATGAATTAAGAAATGGAGGGAGTACTTCTGCCAAATCTCTTTTTCCAGGGCTAGCTGTAATCAAATTCCTTTCTTTACTGTTTTTCTGTAACCCCACTAATTGAGATCACCCAAAATGTTACCATGAGCTGAAGTCAACATCAATTAAAAATCCCATTTATATTCCCTATGAAAACACATGGTCTTCAAAAGTGTTTGATTTTTGTCGGACCTTCTCATCTGTTTGTCATTTAAAGTTCAGGCCATTTTCCATATTTCTATCAAATGCTGCCTCACATGGAAATCTGGCAAATGAGCTTGCAAAATAAGTTATTTGAAGTTATAAATAATCTAATACTTGCCTGAAGTTGACCTCTCTATACAATAATATACAAATTAATGCTTGAAGCTGAGGGATGTACAGTGCTCTAGCACTGCCTTATTAGTTAAAGGAAAGGTTGCACTTGTACTGTAACAGCACTTGTGGTCATTCCCACTGGTGCAGACTTGGCCTGGAAGTAGGAGGGGGTGGAGGAGGAAACAGCACAGAATCTCTAACACTGGCAGCTCTTCTAGGCAGGGGTTTTGGCTCTGATGTCACTCCCAAGTGCACGTTGCTTATTTACTTAACAAAACAGAAATGGTGAGCAAGCAAATGCTTTTTTTGCTGTGATTGCTTTTTCAGTCACATTTGTTCCTTTAAAGTCCATTCATGTTCAAATCTGGGCACGCTTGTGTTTCCTGTTTTAATAAGGAAATGGTTGGGAACCCATGGATTCACAAGAGATTGGATGGTGAGCCCAGTAGGGTGCTGGGGCTGCCGTTGCCACCCTAAAACCATCTCAGAGGGTTTCAGCTTTCAAGGTGTGATGCATCCTGTGGGTCATCAGGTACAGATATCTGTATGTTCTTCTTCCTTTCTGGGTGAGGAGAAAGGAGCAGCTTCAGCCACCATGCATCTCCGTAACGTGAAGCAGTCATGCCGTGGCTGAGTCAGGCTTCCCTGCTGCAGATCTGTGACCGAGACATATGCGGCGAGGTTCAGCAGGTTACGGCAGTGCTTTTAGTCTTGCCTTGCCTGAAAAATGAAGGCGTTCCCACATAGCCTGTGCTGAAATTTCCTCAGTGTCCTTTTCCATGCTGTATACTAAATTCTGTTCTCAGTGACTATCTTTGTACTGTTGCACACAGTGTGTCTTTGAGCCTGGCCTTGCAGTCAGAATCCTACTAACCCAACCACATACTTGATTCCTGAAGTAAGGCTGGGTTTGGGGCTATCCAGCTGGTAAACCTGACAAATGAGAGCCTGGCGTGCATCCCACTCTTCCAGAGCAGGCTTACTTGCTGTGCAGACCAGCCCTGGTGTGCCAGGTTTGGCTCTGCAAAGTTTTTGGAGCTAGCTTCCTTCATCTGGCGAGCCATGGGACCCTGTTTCATCTTCAGCATGGACAGGTGAGCTTAAAATTGCAGAGTAACTTCAAACTGCTTATGAATAGGAGATGGATGTTAGTTATCAGATCTCAGGGCCTGTTTCAACATCAGGTCACTCCCAGGACCACCTCAGGTACACTGAAGGTGTAACAGATACAAGTGTTTGAGCATAAAGATGTTGTCCATTGCACATAAAAGTCACAAAATCGTGTTCCTAAAGTCTTTTAATTTGAAAGCTTATCACTGACACATGCTGACACAAGCTTGGTTGTGCTACTTTTTCCCTTAGGTACACATTTCTTATGTTGATTACACTTCTAGCATATTAGTTAAAGGACTTAAACTAATTTTAGGTGCTGATAATCTCCAAATACATACGTATTGTTATCATCTGTCTTAGAGGTCTCTGCTGTCGTGAAGCTCTTGTGCAGAGTTTTCTTTTTCTTCTTTTAATCAGCTTCAGACATGAAGTGCTATAAGTGAATGACCGTATCTGCTAATTAAATTGAGCCTTGAATGACCAGGTAAGCACTCCAGTTGTCATTATGTTCCCACTTGATGAATGGTATTTCAAGTTACTCTTGAGACTTTCCTAATGGCAATCAGGTTACTGGGAGCTTGACTTTGCCGATGCACAGGCTCTTGCTTAACTTAACTCATGTAGGTGGTGCCCACGTTGAGCTCAATGCCTCTCTTACCTATGTGAGCATTTTTGCGAGTTCTCAGGAAGCAATTCCATGCAGCATACTGGAAAATTCCAAGTGCTGCCCTACCAGCCGCTGCATGGTATCAGCTCTCCTCTGTCGTGCTGGTGGAGAAAATTATTTTAGCATATGGCAGAAGAGGTCCTTGAAGCCATTTCAGAATGTGCTTTACAATGTGCTTTGCATGTCGTGATGCCCCAGTAACTGACTCTTCTATTTTTGTCTGGGAAGCTGTGGATATGAGCTGCATTCAAGGAATTTGGCCTATGTTTATAGCTGAGAGCATGGATAGTAGGAAATTGCATGTTATTTGTAAACATGATTTGGGGAACACACAGGTACAGACCTGAGTCTTCCGTTTCAAGCTATCACACTATTTTGATTTTTAGAGTAATGCATAAGGAACTAAAAGAGATCTATGCTTTGTTTCCAGAAAGACTACAGGAGAGCCACAATATTTCCAAAGCTGGTTTCCAGTAGACCCCAAAGGTTTATACGCTAAGAGAACAGAAGTCCATTCACATCCAGAAAACTGTAGTCCTAGCAGTTTCTTTTGAAATTTGAGGTTGTACACCTTAAAAATGTCTAATTTTTCTTTGCTAAGGTTTTTAGGGAGATCTCTGTGTATGTTTCAATACTTGGTGTTTGTGCACGTATGCTTACTGTCTTTTCTACAACTTGTATGTAAACCTGCAGTTGGTCTGCAAATATATTGTATATTTGATAGGATTAAAAAAAAGATTCTACACCCTGATATTTATATGCCCAAAATATCATAAAAAGCTTAACAAATGTGGAGGTTGAAAAGTACTACCTTTTGGACTCTCTGCACTTGCCTTCTCATGTGTTTGAGTCTTTGGAGTTAATCTTTTTCTCACTACTCTCTGAAATGAGGATTAGAGGTTAATCAGCCTTCCCTAAATGTAAGTGTAATCACATGACAGCCAAAACAGGAGGTTTACAAAAGACCAGCAGATACCACGAGTCTTATGCTAATAAACACAAGACTTGACAACAATGAATTTCTTTGACCCAATGAGAATAATTTAAAGCTATGTGCTTGTAATACAGATAAGTCACAAATAGGTAGATGAGCAGAGAACTCACTAGGGTCTTTGTTGACCACCTGCTATTCTGGGGATTCTGGCTGATAAACACAGCCATCCCCATCTGTAGACGGGGAGTTATAATTAATTACCTGTGACATTGATAAATTTCTTTGAGGATCTTCTCTTCATCCGGTGGCGCATCTGCATCAGGTCCTCCTTTCCCTCTTCCAACATGAAGAGGCTATTTATGGACTCAGATTGATAATTATATGGTTCATCTACAAAAAAGAATGGTTCCCAGGAAAATGTGAGCTCTATTTCTGTGCTTGTATTAGGCTTTGTCAGACATTACATAAGAGATTTGCTCATGTTGGCCTGCTGCTCCTGGCTTTTCAGTTAATCCTTTGTATTACGTTTCCAGTGCATGTAGATAATTTAATTTAACATTTTTCTAAATGCCTGCATGCAGGGAAGCTAACCTTATATGAGCATAATGAGAATTATTTATATACTGTAAAAATTTAACTGAATCAGAATTACTGGAAAATGTGATTTTTTATTTTTTTTTTAAAGAATACATTTTGCTGTAATTGAATTAAGTTAAAGCCTTAATTATTTTTCAACTCTTGCCTTATGCTATCCTTCTCCCACTTGATCATGTCAGTTGCTTTAACTGTGTATAAAGTTCATTTAGGCTGTGATGGCTATTCTCTTTATCACTTCGTCTCAATAGATTGTTACTCCAGAGCCCAAAAGTTCTAATAAATTGTGTTAACAGGCTTAAAAACTCATGCAAACAACGTCTTCAGGTTACTGACACTAATGTAGACTTCCATTTAGATATCTCTGAAGTAAACAGAACCACAGCCCTTGTTGCTCTAGATACCATTTATACCATTAACCACTGCAGTCTGGCTTGTCTGTGAGATAAATGTGATCATTGATGAGCAATTAGGAAACAGTTCTGTGGAGATCTGGGCCTTACGTTTCAGGCTAGTGGGACAGAGAAGCAGCTGATTTTCTGAAGGTCAGAAGGTGCCATGAGGGGATGAGCTCACACGGGTGAGGAGGGAACAGACACATTTGAAATTAATGTATTTTGGTGGCATTGGGAAAAGAGGAGGCAGAAGGATGTTCTTTGGTGATGCAAGATTTATGACACTTGACCACAGACATTTTGATGCCTGAACGCCTTCACAGGCAATTTTTATTTACATATATGTGTGTGTTTATATATATGAAAATAATAATAAAAAATGCAGTGCTAACACTATGCAGTGTGGATGTTCACCTGGTTTTTGGTGTGTTCTAACATATGCAATGAAGGCAAAGAGAAACCTTCAGACTGCTTGTTTAGTAGTCATTTCATTTTTAAGTTGAGTAAGTATGGAAGTATTCAAGACAGAAACATTGTGTAATGAGCAGCCATCCTCTGTTCCAGGAAAGAAAAAACCAGAAGGATAAATTAATTTCAAAGCTTTTGTTTTCTGCTCTGCATAAAAATATAAAGTCTGGTTTTAATGCCACACTCAGTACAGAGAAAGGCTTGGGATAAAATGAGACTGCTCTGACTTTGCTTCGATTTTGGAACAAGCCAAGCCTGAACTATGGACCTCCAGAAGCTCAGGAAAACATTTCTGTTGAGGCAGTTAAATATCGTACAGTATGTAATGCATTAGCACCTAGAATGCAGATGAAGATATGGCGTTAAATAATTAGATTAGCTTAAACCCTGAAGCCTGGGGTTTTGTGTCTCTCTTCCAGAATATATGTTAGCACTTAGCCTTCTCTGTTGTATCTGTAGATGCTCCCATTAACCATATAAATGTCTAACCCTGCTTTGAATCTTCTTGGCCCCTTTTACATCCTGTGACAGTGAGGATTTGGTGCAATTACAAGTTGCGCTGAAAAAAATGCTGCTCCTTTTCTTTTAGGAATTTTCTCACTTTTAATGCACTGATCTTCCCCTCTGCTTGTGAATCAGTAGGCAGAATGAGAACAGGAACTTCAGGCCTTTTTTTCATGATGTGGTTTGCTATCAGGCTCTTGTGACATCTTTCTTGCAATTGTGTCTCTTGTAGCATAACCTTCTGAGGCTTTTGGGGCACCATTTAGCATCGTAACCTGGAGATCAGGGATCTCTGCGTGTATCATATTACATCCTCTTTTGAGAAACTATTTTCTGGCTGAGAAAACTCTGGGTTGTACCTGGTTTTCCCCCCAAAGTACTGTGCAAGCCTCATGCGTGATCCTTGGATTCACACCGATCCTACATCTCAGGAAGTTTTTAGTGTTTGACAATTTGTTTATGGGTGAGCTAGACCAGAAGAAAACACAAGCACAGCAGCCTGTATACAGAATAAATGACTTAAATCTGCTGTATTTTGTAGCAGGCAGCGCTGCTTTGACTTACATGGCCAAAAGAAATGGGACAACTGGGCTGGGCTGAAGCTTGGAGTGCAGTGCCAGTAACAAGCCTGACTTCTCTGAAACCAGATCATGGTTTCAGAGAAGTCAGGGTCAGGTCCTGACCCTGATTAATTACTCAGGAGTTGTTCACACGACCAGATTCCTCCTGTCAGTGTGCCCTGTGCTGCCTGTCAGGCCTGCCAGTGGAAATAGAGCAGTCCTAATCCCTGTGAATTATCCCTGTGTCTGGACGTAGTGTCCTATCAGGTGATTAGCATGTGATAGGGCTCCTAGTGCTTTCCAGCTTCTCTGGTTCCCCTGATGAAACATATTAATATGCTTTTAACATTTAAAGTTATTATTCTTGTATGCTATACTTCAGGCATATCATCTCTGCAGCCATTGTGTACTTCATGGAGCCAAAATACCTCGTGCAGAACAGGTCATTCTGTCTTCCAAGACAGGCTTATAATGAGCGGCCTTCTTTGCATTGTTATGCTAAGTAACGAGCAGTGCTCTCAATATGCTAACGTGGACCAGAGTAAGCGTAAGGCAGTATGAAGTACACAGCTTCTCCCAGAAGAGTTCTTTCATCTCCTTCAAGTTAAAAAGCAGAGGCTGGGGACCTGCTGTAGGCCTGGCTTGCCTGCTGACTTGTAATGAGCAGCATGCAGCAGCTGCACCATGGCGGGGCCGGCTTCAGACTGCCAGGCGTGAGAACCACAAGGCATTGAGATACCCTTCAGATGCGTGAGGAGGCAAGGAGCTGTATTTGCCTAAATGATGCAGTTTTGTTATCCAGTATATACATTTCTAGGTCTGATTCAAGTCTTTCCAACATCTCAGTTTCCTTTCCTCTCCAAAATTCCCTGCATGGCTCAAACTCCTTAAGAGGAATGAAGCAGGTTTATTTGATTCTATTCTTGTGGTTGGACTTGTAAAGTTCACACTTTCAATTTTCTTCCTTAAAAGGGTGGGAGACAAACATCCAAGAGAAGAAAAGAAAAGAAAAAAGAAAAGAAAAGAAAAGAAAAGAAAAGAAAAGAAAAGAAAAGAAAAGAAAAAGAGGAGTGAGATGGTCATTTCTGATAATCACCTGCTTCCCAGAGCTCAAATAGACCTGCAGTAAAACCTGCAGGCTGGCAACATTTTTATGAATGAGTGAATCCAGGCTTTTCTCAGCACGGTACTTGCTCAGGATAGTGGTTCCTTGCACAAAGGTATTTGGCTTTGCAGGTTTTAGCTCTTGCCAGCTTTTTTTGGAAAACATATTAGCTGTCTTGATGTCTGAAATTCCCTGGGGAGTAACCAAAGAGAGCTCTTAAAGTGACACTGTTTTGCTAATTACTAAGGCCAACTGTTGTCTGGCTGAATTGTCTGCGTTAACAACAGGCTCCCTCTGCTTCTCCTCTCCAGTTTTAACTCTAATGCTAACAGAGCGCGATGTGATTATGCTAATAATGCTGGCTTTCCTACATAAGGACATATGTGAGGTGTGCTGTGGTTCCTAATTGTTTCATCTCAGTCTTGATGGTCCACGCACGATAATTGCATGTTTTACTCCTTCAGTAAGGAAAGGTCAGCCTAGTTGGCATTGCTACAGCAGGCATTTCAGGAACAGAGAGCACTGGAAAAATTACAGCTTTAGCCTTAATTGTTACTGTCTAGCTAAGGTACTGATAGGGCCATTCATGGAATGGCAGTGGGGCATGTCACGGTCAGTGTTGTAACCTCAAAACCTCATTGCATAGAGGAGCACGTTGCTTAGGTGGAGAACTGAAGTGCAAAGTTTCACGTGTTTCTGCTCAAGATTACTTGAAAAAATTTCAGTGGCAGAAAAAACATTGAGCAGCTCTCAGGTGCCATTAAAGAGCCCATCACTGGGGCTCCCTCCTGGCTGGGAATGTGCCAGGAGTGTGCTTGTCAGTAAAACCATCTTTGTGAGGGTGGAAGACAAGTTTCTCCCTGAGAAACTGGAGTTGTGGCTGAACTTCACAAGACAGTAAGATAGCTTCTTTCTCCAGAATAGAGAAACTGAAAGACCAAAGGATCCCTAATGCAAAAATTTGGCAGAGACATAGGTTTTGTACTTCTTGTGCATTTTTTCTACTTCAGCATGTGGTAAAGTCATATCTCTGTAGAGTATTAGGTATGTGGTTAGTGAATGTATGTAGCATAAACATGACTTTTATTGCAATGTTGATTTTGAATCCAGTTATCAAAAGTAATTTCACCCAAATTGGACACATCTGCCTAAACTGAGCTGTTTTCAGGCAAACTGGATGAAGCCAAAGCTCTGGTATGTGGCACTGGTAAGGTACTGAATCTTCACAGCATCATAATCGTACTACGCAGGATCATTGTGAGTGATTTTTTTTTTTTTTTTCCTCCAGAATTAAAAAATTATGGCATAATGCAATAAAATGCATGCTGTTGGGACTTCTTCAGCACCTGTGTGCATTGGCACAAGGTAGAGAAAGGGACACAGCTGTGAGAACATGATTTCACATGAGGCAGGAGCAAGGCTGACATAAACCACCAAGATCTGGGGTTATTATACTTTATGTAGGTGCAAGTTTCATGGATCCAGTGGCTTCCCCCTTTGGTGGGCACAGCACTGACTTTACCCTTGGAAGACCTGGATTCCTAGCTTTGGTACTGACTTTTGTGCCCTCTTTTAATTGTCCTTTTGATTTGTGTACGTGATTCTTTCCATTTGCAATGTGTGTGATCAGTGTGGAAGCAAAGGTTTGCCTAAGGAAGGAGTGTCTGGTGAGTAAGGTGTATGTAGGGGTAGTGTTTCCTTCTGTCCCAAAATTGTGCAGGGTGCTTGCTGCACCATGAGATGTTAACAGGTAGAAAGCTCAGCTCCCTTCCATGCCTGCTCCCCACTATAGCTAACCCTACCATGGTCCCTTACCCATTTTTGTAGGGCACCTTGAACTCTGGCCAGAGGGATCCAGTACGTAAAACGTGAACAATGAGGATTATTGAGAGCACTGGAATTCCTCTCTTGGTGATACAATGACAATAATGGATCTCAGGTCAATAGAGATGTTAATAGTGGTCATCCCAACCCACAAAATTAATATTAATCTTTGAAGGATTGAGGTGCAAAAGGGCAACCCAAATTAGAGCTTTGGCACTGTGACTGAGTGGTTTCATTTTTGTGGCAGTTTAAAGCAGATTGTTAGCAAAATCACTGTTTGTTACAGGTTTTGTGGATAAGTTGCTTTTTTGTTTCTTAATGTTAGTTAAGGACATAAAAATGAGAAGCCAAAATATAGGTATTTATTTGATTGACAGTAATGGCTTTGAGAGAAGCCATTTAAATATTATTTACATATTATTTGAAGCCATAATAAGCTATCATGTCAATCCATAGCATGGCATTGTTATTAAATGAGTCTCTGGCAGGATAACTCATAATGGTGCTGTGCAAATTAAGCACATTTAAAAAACTTTGTAAGAACATTACTGTACAAGCAAGAAAACCAAGTTTTCAACATAAGCGACTCTGTCATTTTAAATTTAAAATGCACAGACTGTGTATGTGGCTAATGCCTCTGCAAAGCTCTCTAACAAGGGCCAGATTCAGCAGATGCTGAATATATGTCCCTCCTGATTTAAACAAATAATTTAGCACATAAAACTTCCACTAATGTTGCTTTGCTGAACTTGAACTAATAGGTGCCCTTGTGGGATGTATAGATAGAAAACGAAAATATATTTTCCCCTCTCCCTGAAAAACTTTGTCTCTAAGACAGATTTTGTATGTTGAGATCGCCAAGACATGGCTGAAAAGGGAGACGGGCTGCATTTTAAAAGGAGGTGCCAGCAAGCTTTAAGCATGTGTAAGAGTGGCAAATGACATTTGTCTATAAATGGTCTCTGAGCGTGTAGTTTTATATCAGTTGGGAACCATGCAGTCTAGTGGTAAGTTCAGCGGGACAAACAGTTTTGGAGAAAATGACTGCTCCAGGGCTGATGCTCACCTTCCTCACTAAGTTGCTGAGAGTGCATGTACTGGGTCTGGCTGGGATGTTAACTTTCCCTGCAGCAGCCCATACAGTGCCACGCTCTGCACTTGTAGCTAGAACAGCAGCGTTATCACACCAGTGTTGTGTCTGCTGCTGAGAAGTGCTGGCACAGTATCAGGACTTTCTCCAACCCTCCTGGGGGGTGGGCAAAAAACTGAGAAAGAAACATCACCAGGGCAGCTGACCTAAACTAACCAAAGAGATATTCCATACCATATGATGTCACACTCAGCAATAAAAGGTGGAAGAAGGAGGAAGAGGGGAGGGGTGGGCTTTCGTTGCGAAAATGTCTGTCCTCCTCGCGAACACCGGCTATGTGTGTTGAGGCCCTGCTTCAAGGACGTGGTCAGGCATTGCTCATTTGCGGGAAGTAGAGAATAATTTATTTCCTCTGCACTTCCACATAACCTTTACTTGTTTTGTTTTGCTGTTCCCTTTACCCGTCCCTTTCCCCTTTCCCTTTTTCCCTTTTCCCCTTTAGTTGAATTGTTAATTAATAATATTTCCTTAATATATATACATATTTTTCCCTTTAATTAAATTATCCTTATCTCAACCCGTGAGTTGTTCTTTCCTTTACTTCTTCCCTTCCTCATCTGAGGAGGGGGAGTGAGAGAGCGGTTGTGGTGTTCAGCTGCCTAGCACGGTAAAATCACCACAGTACATCAGAGTGGCATTGTCTGAGCTTTTGTGTGAAAAGACAGCAAACACTTAAGTACAGGTGCTACGGGATTATGAACTCGTCCCTTTTAGTGTGTAAACACTCGAAGTCACCTGGCTGGCCAAAATACAGGTTCAGGGAAGCCTTCTTCAGAGCTGTGTCTTTTAAATAAATAAATAAATAAGGATGGATGGGTACTCGTCCTGAGCATTTGACATGAACAGTTCCTGCCAAACAGGGAGTGCAGCACTGCTGCTCTTCTAGATAAAGACATTAATGGTAAAGAAACTTACAGGAAGCTAAACTGCTTTGCAAGGTTTCTATTTGGTCCTTGCAGATCATATCATGTCCAGCGTGCACCATTTGATAATAGAGATACTTTGAAGGAAAAGTCAATCTGTTTTTTCAGAAGTCTCCTCTGAAATTTCAGAGTAAACTTCTTGCAGAAGTTCATGTCAGTGCTCATGAGGAGAAAATACTGGGGCCACCACAGGCTTGGGAGGGCTGTTCCAGCCTTTCTTTTAGCAGAGTAGAGGGAGGCTCACCAAAAGCCCTGGGAGAGCCCACAGACCTTCTGGTAGTATGTCACTTGAAAGACGACAGCAGGCATAAAGTTACGAGGTAGGGTTTCCTCTGAGTCCTGGAGTAAGTCTCTGAGCAAATGTGCTCTCTCAGTCTGCCAGGGCTACTCAAAGTTTGTAGAACAAGTTTTCTGTTAATTTTGTGATTTGGGGCTGCTCAGAAGCATGTTCTTTTGCACATGTGGCCATGTACAAGAGTTGAATCTCCCTCTTTTGCCACTGCTTTTCTCTCTAAATTCAAACATTCGTGCACATGCGCACAACATGGTCTGAAGAAAGTGTTGGGAACAGCCTTACTAGCCTAGCCAACATGCTGTCAGCACCACTTGAAGCCAAACTTGCTCAGATTTTTTTTGGCTGCAGAGGTTCCTGAAATATAGAAGAAAGCAAAGCTAAAAGTGTATTTTAACCAAGCGAGGATACATTCTTTCATTGCAGCCATCCCATGAGGTTTGGCCAGTCCATCACTGTAGGTTTATGAGAGCGATTCCTGAAAGCAGCTGCCAGAAGAGCAGGTTTGGAGTGTGAAGCAAGATCTGGATAAAGCCACCATGATATGTCAGCTGCACATTCTGATGGGCACTGAAACCGTGGAGGCATTGTAGGACCTGATACCGACACCTTACTGCTGCCTTGCACTGCCTCCAAACGTGTAGGCATCGGGCTAAATTCCTCTACCACGGGGAGCCTGCGATTCCTTCGGGATGCACTGATGCAACTTCCAGTTGTGTTGATGGTGAAGATCCTGCAACCTGGGGATTTTGTGAGTGTTTGAATTTCAATACACCTGGTTTTTGTTTGCTTCCTAACTGGAGCCTGACTGCTTAGGAACAAGCAGTAACCAAAATGCATTGTGCATAAAAAGACACACCTCCTCCTCCTCCTCTTCCCCCCCCCCC
>CM021767.1:3978017-4034610 GCA_011076525.1 Nettapus auritus
CCCCCCTTTATTCATCATTGCTTTTGAATTACTTCCTGCCCTTACAACCTCCTTTTGATTTCCAATTCAGTTCTGCCAAAAGGCTTGGATTCCAATCAAGACAGTTCACAGAGCATTAATACTCAGATAAATAAATGCAACAGGCAATCAAGCTGCTGTGAGCTAATGGCAGGACACTTGAAAGTGCTGTATTTCAGATAATGGTGTCAGTTTCAGAAAGGCATGCAAACTGGTTTAATCAAATGTTACATTTTATTAAATTCCTGACCATTGGGAAGGAGATTGCATAGGAGAATTTAAAAGATTGGGAGTTTCTGGCTTTATTTCTGCACTGCTGATAAGCAGTAATTTTTGCAGAAGGGGAAGAAGTAATCCTCTGCAATAAAACCATTTTCATAATACCATGGGAATGAGTTATTGCTTGAGGTAAGGCACAGTTTCTAATGGCTGCCTAAGCTTTCATCTCCATCTTTCATGGACTAGTCAGACATTTTTATAGTGCTGACACAAAAAGAGAGCATTTATGTTGCTTCCATTCTCCATCTGTCAACAGTTAGGTTAAAGTGCCACTACAGGAATACTTTCGATCTGATTTCCATTCCAACGTGGTTCATCAATATACAGTATTTGAGCCGTATGAACTCTCAGGCTCCTAATCACGGATTTTTTATGCACCATTAATGGTTAACAATAGGAAACAAAAGTCTGTCTTTTTAATGTGAAGAGGGGTTAGGGTGGTGCTTTCTTTTATTCTGTATTTCCCTGATGTACCTCCCTTACAGTTTTCTAAACTGTTGTGAATTGGTTTTGAGTGAATAGTGTTAAAAGTCAAAATGTGTTAGGCCAGAGTGGAAGTGGACTTTTGGTTCACTTGCATGAGATATAGCTGTAAACACTGATTGATTTAAGTCTGTGCATCAGGTAGAAGCAAAAGGTAAAGAGGGGAACATTGTCATAAACCTTCTCATCCCTTTTCTACTTACGATTCCTTTCACCTGACAAACCTTAATGGCACGATCACAAAAGGTTATTTGCAGACCTCTAAAACAAAACTTGCAGACTCACTCTGTGCTTGTTGCAGTTGTAAGGCTGGGCAGGGTAGATATATTTGCAGCAAACTGAAGACGACTGCCAGGTGCATGGATTTCCTGTTCCTCTCCAGTCACGCTGTGGTAACTCTGGTTTTGCGACTATCTGGAAAAGGTATATACAATACAAAAAGAAGAATACAAGGGCAAGAAATCTTACCTTTCTTTTTGAGGCATGTTTTCTGGGCTTATTTCTTGGATCATTCTTGAGCATTCCTGTTTTTTTCCCTGTCTGGTCCTTACCTGCCTTGTGGAATAGTACCCCAAACCAAAGATCCGAAGCCCACTTCTTTCACTTACAATGAGTAGAACAGAAAAAATACTCCAGACCTTTTCAGTGTATCCAGGTATGCTAGACAGTGTGTGGAAAAAAATACCCACTCTGTGATGAGAACAAGGTGGATGGGGGATGGCAAAGTTATTTAAAAACAAAAACAACAACAACAGCAAAACCACCCTAAACCCTGAAGAGGGGGAAGACAATTTGTTTTTAAAGGCATTTTCTTCCAAGTAGCCCTGTCCCTCGGGTATGCAATATTTGCTTAGTATAAATTTCTTTCAGCTTTCTCTCAGATTTCCAGTGCCTCATTTTTCTCTAGCTAATATAGTGCAGTTCATATACTGTTTTATGGGTGACTGGCTTCCAGAGGAAGGTAGGTGTGAAAGAGCAGGCAACCATGAAACTGAGTTATATGGAGTAATCACTACAGGGGAGAAGGAATGCTTAGTCCTTTTCCTGTCACAGTCAGATGAGGCTTTCACACTGTGGGAGTGATTGTAAAGATCCAAAGGAGATATTACTTATTTGTTTCAGGTTGTTTTTAGCTCATTGGCTGAGATTCCTGGCTTCTGGAAACTTTGTGTTATGTTTCCTAGCAATCCCGAGGATGCTGTTGGCCACTGGAGCGGGTATTATAACTCTTGCTCCGCGCCTGGCTTGAGCCACATGATTAACGTGTTAGCTGTGGCTGTGTAGTCCATGTGTGTGCAGATGTACAGTACCGCAGCTTGGCTTCGCATAAACACAAGGCTTTTTTGTCTCAACAAATTGTGTTGTGTTGCGCTTCTTGCTGTCAGAGTCTCTGTGCTTGTGCAATGAGGACCGTCCAGCTGGTGCGTGTGATTGCCTTTTTGAGCTTGTACACAGTTGAGATCTCAGTCTGGAATTTTAGGGAATTAAGAGATCAAACCCAAATCCAAAATTCCTTTGACTTTGTTTATATCCAGTGTTTTGATTTCTTTTGTACAATGATAGGGTGATGCAGAGGATTGGGATCTAAAAAGTGCACCTATTTGGAGGTTCAAGGTGTTGAAGTTGTGCGTATTTTCTTTGCAGGTCGAATCCTACAGTTTGCTTTTATGCAGCAGGGAGTCTTCACTTCCCCCAGCCAATCTTTCACCATTCCTACTAAGCAGGGACCTGAACACTATTAGACATAGGAGCAAAAAATATGAATATTGCACCAGTTTTATTCATATCTACTGCTTTCTGTCTCTTAGTTGTGCTTCTTCGGTTGTCTTCTCATATTGCTGTCCACCCTCTGTTACCTCCCCCAATGGTGATAAGTGGAACGCTCTACATTTTTTTTAAATAACTCTTGTTTTTTTTTCTCTTAGTTCCTGATTATTTTAATTCTTCCAGACCCTATTTCATATCCTTTCCTCGTCTGCCTCTAATTTACAGTATATCATTTCTCCTTCTCCGACCCCTCATTTCCATTCCTGTAACGTTCCATGTTCTTTCTTGGAGCCTGGGCTGAGCACACAGACCAGTTAAAATGAAAATATACTTTTCAGATTTTAGTAGCCTAATTATTTTATTTTAAATGAAGCAGAGACATCAATCAGACTGTTCTCTAAATCCCAGTCACATCAGCAGCTAAATGAAAATATCAGTTATTCTCTCCCATTCCCAACCCACTTGCCTTTAAATGGTATTATCAAAGCAAATATTAGGAGTTTAGACATGTCCGTAGTCTTTTGTTGAAAAGCTCTTGCAAACGAGGCAAGGGAGATGCATCTGAAATCCTAATATCTCATGAAATAATATTAACAATGGGTCTGGCACATGTGAGTGTTCAGACAGGAGGCTGTCAGATCCCGTGAGGTTGAAAGTGAGAAATATTTGAAAGACAAAGAGCAAATCACAGAAATGGCAAGTTGAGAAAGAGGAGTTTTGCAGGCTGAGTGCTTCAAGCTCCTGGGGCCGGTTCTCAGCTCTGCCATGGGCTCGCTGCTCGACTTGAGCCAGGGATTCCTGAAAAGCCTCACAGGGCTCGAGCCCTATAGATGTCCCGTAATTGGATCCTGTCCTCTCCAATGTCTTCAGCTTTTTTCAAAGTCCTGAGTGCCCAGAGCAGCTAGGGACTTTAATTAGAGTTGCGGATGCTCAGCTCTTCTGAAAACTGGATCCAAAGTACCTCAGAGGTTACTTACTCAGAAAGTGTGGGGATGCAATGAAAGTATTTGCCTATGGGGGCGTCTTAAAAATCCCCACCCCCCCCCCACCCCCCTCATTTCTCTTTCCTGTTAATAAGGAGGGAGATGATAGAAGCTGAAGGTTAGATATGTGAAAATGTTGTATTAAGGAGATGGACATTTAGGATATAATCAGATTAGAGACTTCACCTGAGTTTGGAGGCCCTTGGTTTTGACACACTGCTTAGCATCCATTACAATGGATGTTCACACACACCATTTGATTTCAGGCTTCTCATTTATGGCAAGCCTGCTGTGGGTCCTGCTATGGCTAGAGGGGAGGGATGGTCTTCCAGAGGGTGATTTGGTGACTCAAGCGAGGCTCTTCATCTGAATCAGATTTTTCTGATCATTTTTACTGTTCCTAAACCCTTTTTCGTATCATTTCTTGGTCTGTTGGCAGCTTGCAGTATATTATTTCTCCTGCTCTGTTCTGTTTTCTGTGACCATGAGCACAGAGGAAGTTGGGAACACGAATGCAGGCAGGTCAGTAGTAACCTCCATAGAGCAAAAGACAGTTTAATCGAGATCGGTGAAATGACAGGGGATGGGGGAGAGAACGAAGTAATTTATGATCAGTCAGTTGCAGAGTTAGGAATATAATTGTTTTACCAGGCCTAGTCCAGTGCTTTTTTTCCAGTAGATGGTGTGCTCTCTCCTTATAACTACTTGCCTTATTTGACAGTGTGTACCAGTAGCCAGCTTTGCATTAGGGATCCCTTTCTATTTTTTCCAGAACAGGTTGTGTTTTTTAACTAATTGTGGGAATGAAACAAAGAGGTCTGGAGTTTTTATTGCTTCGATTTCCCCTTTAATTCGTTATAATTTCTGTTTTTATTTTTTCTCCTTTTTTCTTCTGCTAAACTCCAAAGGGATGAAGACACACAAGAGGCAACGTTAAGAGCTTTATCAAAGTTCTGTCTAATAATAATGAGATTTACAATAGGCTTCTAAAGGACACAGATCAGAACCACTTACCATAATGGCACTACAAGGAAATGAAGATTTGAGTGGTTCTTGTTAGATAGGAAGCTATCAGAGAATTGGAACTCGTCTAATATCACATTGCTGGAGAAAAGTCGCTCATCGATGCTGAGAAAGTTTTACTTCTAATTTGTGTTTCACATCCAGGCAAGGCAGCTTGAGGCCCGTGTTGTTTAGATTTGTGGGACTCCAGGTGTGCGTGCTGGGGCTCTCCCTCCCATTAAATCTCTAAATAAAGGTTCTAATAAATTTCCATTAAAATAAGTAGTAACCACATTTAATGACCAGTTTGTTTGAGTGTTAACAGCCTGTTAGCTAACAAACTTGTCATTAACTGGTGCTAACTTCTCCCATCTTGTTTAAATAATCCTTTAACGTCAGTCTTGTTTGTATTAGGGTGCTCATGTAAAATCTCTGTCCAGTGCTTCCTTTTCTTTTTTTTATTTTTATATTTTTTTTTAGCTGAGAACTTTATTATCCAGTTTGATTCTTTTTTTCTTATTATTTTTCCATTTTCCCCTGCTAGTGTTTACTGTTTGTGCACTAGAGTAGCAGAGTTTTATCTTCTCCTGCATTTTTTTCCAAATTTATCTTAAAATCTCTGCTTGTTCAATGAATTAGGTGACAAATCCCTGGAGGTAAATTCCACCACGGAACATAAAACTGACAAATCAGTGGAGCTGTGGGCTAAATCCTGATTATGTACAGAATTCAAATGAGCTTGGGGAACCCATTTGTATGCTGTTAGAAGAAGCAGAAATCATGTCTGCAATCCTGCCACAATACAAATAGCTTTCTGCAAATCCAACAGGATGACTTCTGTGTAAAGTTGCATCATATTTGCAGCACTAGATTCTGTGCATCATAGGTCTAATTTGGATGTAGCATTTGTTTTATACTGCCGGCTGTGTTGACTTCATCCTCTGGAAGGGAGAAGAGTCAGCTCAGTTCAAATAAAATCCTAAACTTTGGCTGACATTCAAATCAAAGTTGCAGCCATCTCATCTTGAGGTGGTAGGTCATGGTGGGGAAAAAAAGAAGCGTGAAGAAGGGAAGGAGTCAGCACTTAAAATGTATTTATAGTGTTCCCTCTCTCACTGATGCCATTATAAAACTGGTAAACAGGGGTGGGCAGGACCTCAGGCAGTTATTAGTATTTCTCCGTACCTCAGAGCAGGATCGACTAAACCCATGTCACACCTGGTATGTCTGTCCCATCTTCTTGAAAGATGTCAAGGAGCAGCTGCTCTGCAGCTTTCTTGGGCCTTCTGCTCTTGAGCTTTGCTATTCTTACGCCTGTAAATACCAGTCTGAAGTTTTCTTGCAGCAGTTTAAGCCCACTGGTTGTTGTCATGCTCCAAAGCAACAAATGATTCCTCCCTCTTTGCGGTAACATCCTAAGGACTTGAAGATGTTATTGTATCTCCCCGGAGTCTTCTGCTTTTCAGGTTAAATTATCCCAAATCTCTGTCTTGTCTTTGGCTTCTGTCCATTTGATCAGTATCTTAAGAAATAGGGCTAAAAACTGGACCCAGTGTCCAGCTAAGTACTACCCAGTGATGCAACACAGATTGCTGCAGGTATCATAGGTGTTATAGCTCTGTTTATTAATCCCAGGAAGAAGTTTTCCTTTTTCCAGGAGCACATCCTGCTTAACATCAGCTGCAGCCCTCTGATGCTTCTTTGAAGATCTGCTATCCAACAGTTGATCAACACTCTGTATTCCTTCAGTTAGTTATTCCTGCCTATATTGCACTTGTCCTATTGAATTTCATCTATTTTCAGTATGTGAATTTGGTATAAGGCAGCTTGTAGTCATGAAATTCCCACTGCAACTTTGCAGATGCAAAAAATCTGGGTTATTCAGATATGCATGCTTAAATGTGTGTGCTTCCTATAACAGTCTTTTAAGCAGTTTAGTGTCATTCATTGCAGTTTTTACAGCTTAGTTACTGCCTCCCTCAACAGCTAATAAAATAGACTGTAAAACTTCACATTCTGTAGATCAAAATAGAGGATACTTCTGTTGTTCTGTTTTGTTATGAAAATGAAGTTTGTGACTGAGCTGTCCCTCCGTTTGTTTGCGTGCAAGTCCCTCCCTAATAACTTTTGATCCTATTACCCCATTAATTTGGCTTAGGGGTAGAGGCCTCACATCCAGGAGTTTGGGGAAAATGTCTGAGTGGATGGAGGAAAGGGAATCAGCGTAGTTCCCCTCCTGCTCAAGGGGCCCCAGCCACATGGCACATGCTGCTTTGTGCCTGGAATGAGCCGGGAGTGGTGCTGGGGGAGTGGAAGGGGGGTCATCATGATGGGCTGGGGAGCCAGGGCTGTTGCCCCTTGGAAATAAAGCAGTGATCATGCTGAAGGAGCCATTTGTTTTGCCTGAGACTGATTTTGCAAAACAAAAATCAAAGCCAGGGTCGCTTGTAAGGTTTTTTTTTTTTTTTTTTAATTTAATTTTATTATTATTATTTTATTCAGCATTGAAAAGGCCTTGCAAGGCGGTGGCCAGGTAGCCGGGTGTTGTGCCATCCCTACAAAGCCACACTGGGCGCTCATATCTGGGGCAGCCCTGCAATGGATAGAAATGATTGGCTAAAAATGACCACTTCTAAACTTACAGCGTAACATAGCTTTTGAGTTCAGTCAGGTCTTTCTGCACACTATCAGGCCACAAAGAAGAGAGGAGTGAGTGACTTGTGCTTTATTTCTTGTCAACTCTTAACCGCTAATGTCTGCACATTGATGAAACATACCTGCTTATGCTTTGCAACGACAGCGTCCAGTGGCTGAAGCAGATGCCATTCGAGTCTCCTGATCTTAGTATGTCATTTGATTTTTCCATTTGCATCCTATTACTTGCAACAGGAATTACACTGGAAGTAATTCAGCAGTTGGATGATTTACTGCTGTACTTGAGTATTGTCTGTCCAGCCATGTATCGTCTAAAGCTCTTCAGCAGCAGACTGCTGGTGTAAATAAACTGTCCAGCTTAACCGAGATGTTTTATGGAAATAAACATAGTGCTTAGAGGGCTGCATATGCTTTTACAGAGAAGCTACGGATTTGAAACCTATGCTGCAGATTGTCAAATTCATCTTTAGATACAGATGATGCATTTGGATGATTGCAGGCCCAAAAAACTGTCTTGTAAAAGCATTTAAGGACACTGTGACTCTCCAGGATGAAGAGGCTGAGTTCTGGCTCTACCTTTTGTGGACATTCCATAAAGTAACAATTTCCAAGCTGCTGCTTCTTCCAGGAGAGTTCGAATTGTAAGTTCCTGGAACAGATCGAAGGGCTGAGTCCAGCTACTCCAAAATACCCAGCATATGAAGAAGTAATGAGCTCCTCCAGTGCACTCAGGTCAACTGGACTTTGCAATTCAATGAGACCTTTAATCTCTCTGCATCCCCCACCCCAAAAATGTCAAATGGAGTGGCTTTGAAAAGTTCTCCCTGTTAAAAGCCTTGAGAAAACCCTTGAAAGACCCTTCTGAAAATGGAAGTTGTGGCAGAACTGTGTCATTTGATAAATTAGTTTCTTCCCTTTTGGTTTGGGCACTCATCAGACTTTAAATTACATTCCGATGAGGTAGAGAGAAGTTATTTCTGTTGAACAGCTGGGATTAGAGAGCTAGAAGTCCCCTTCAGCAAGCAATTAGCTGATACTGGATTTTCTCAGTAGTCTCACTGGAACATGCTTGTACTTAGGTGCAAGCTGCCATGCCGTGCTGAGTGGACATCTAAGGACCAGCCTTGCACAGGTAACTCTAAAGGTACCAAAGCACAGCAGGCACAGAGAGGGGTGAACACAGATGCCTAGTTCACGGTGTTAGGCGCTGCTCTTTGTGCTGGCTTACCCCAAGCAGTGAGTTATAGGCGTTGATCACAGATTTTGGGAAAAGGTGGCTATGTCTCCTCGCCATTGGAAGACGAGGTGCATGTACTATTACTAAAGACTTACCATCTTTCTCTTCCTTTTTTTTTTTTTTTCTTCTTTTCTTGGTTGACTATCCATATATCCATGAGCAAGTGATTTCTTCATGCCAAACTGTCATGATTGTGACTCCTCTCAACTTGCTTAGACCATGGGCTTGGGAAAAGCTAATTTATATCCCATGTGCAGCTCAGGTGAGGAGGAGATCAGTAATGAAGTAGCTCCCCGTGTCAGCAGTGGTGGGGTGACTGTAAGTGATGCGCCTTTCTGCAGTTTCCGCGCTAGTGGCGGCTTGGATTGAGCAGATGTTTGGGCTATTCTGGTCACTCTTCACCTTTGTCTGCAAGGTGCATCAATCATTGTAATTATAATGGGACATGGAGCCAGCAACTGAAGGAGAAAAATCAACCCAATCCTAGGAAAAATCTTTCTTGATGAATTCTCCCCCCTAAATTGAAACAATTCGCCGGGTAACCCAGCTGGGGTTCATATGCTTTTGATTACTGTGGGCTATTTAGCTTTACAAAATGACATGCTGCTTAATGGACTTTTAATGGTTATAGGTTTCTCTCTCTCTCTCTCTCTCTCTCTCTCTCTTTTTTTTTGGTTTTTTTGTTTTTTAATGAGCTTCACCAGTTTGTTACTAATGCCCTGTAGAAATCTGGCATAGGGCCAGATTTGATGTTACAAATTTTCTGGTTTTCATGCGGGATAAGTGCAACCAATGCAGCCAGTGGGGATGTCTGTGTTACCAATCACACTGTAATGCCATTAAATAAAAAGGCAAAAAGAGCTAATTGAGTACCCTGCAGTCCTAATAACAGCATGCTCAGAGATTATATAATTAACACTTTGCAGTCGAAGTCTCCCAAGTCCAGTATGTTCAACTTCTGACAGAGAGAGTTTCTGAAACTTGCTGTGTTTCCCTCAGCTGCTGTCAAGTTGACGTGTCAAACAAAGGTTATGCCGCTGTTACGCACAGATAAGGCTCTGTCCTTCACAGCACAGCAATAGGAACTCTCCTAACATTAGGGTAGATATAAGGGCCCACGTTTTCAGCAGTGACTATGTTTCAGCTTTCACGTGGCCCTTCTTTTAAGGGGGCTTGTTTATTTTCAGTGAGTGAATAATCAGCACTTCAGAAAAGCAGGCTATTCTATTGATTCATCTCAATTCAGAGGAGATTCCTATTCTGCAGTCAGTAACTGACGTGGTACCAGAGCATGTTGCTAACACCAGAGCGTCTTAGTGGAAAGTCTGGGCATTGCTTTTGATATGTAGAAATTTACAGTGAAATACAATTTAATTGCTTAATTTCTTTTACTCTTTTAATTTGCTGATAAGACAGATTTCTTCCTGTTAATTACTCTCTGATAGGGGTGATAATTCTTAATGAACTTACAGTTCCGTCTATACCTCTCTTTTGAGCCTGGACCATCAAGATGGCTTGGCACAAGTCTTGGCTCAGGTGCAGGTTTCAGATGGGCCTGGGGCAGGGGCTTTGGACTCTCTTCCCCCATTGCAAGGGTATGTTGCCATGCGGGTAGGCTGAGCATAGGGTGGCTGTGCCAAGTCCTCCATCATGCCCCAGGAGGTCATGTTGCTTAGAACAGGAAACTGCATTTCTCTTTATTAGGAAGTGGATGCTCTGAAGGAAGTTGATGACAGTCTGGTAAACTGCCATCCCAGGACAAATGCAGAGGAAGCATAACAAGTATTTAAGCACTTATTTGGAAAGGAGTAGAAAATCACAAAAGGATGTGCTTCCGGCTTCATGCTTTGAGCCCAGAACATATTTAAGTCAGATCCATGGCTTTTAGGACAGACAAAACTCAGCTGACTTCAACTGTGTTCCTGCTGGAGCTGATTTTTCTCCTGGGCCTTACAGCAGGCCACAGTCACATGTGAAGAGATTGTGGTGCTCGTGCAGCTGGAGCCTGGGCAGAATTTTCCAACCACGACTAACAAGAGCAGTGTCACAGTGTATTTTTGGTCCTTCCCTGAGGGCTCTGGTTTAGGATGCTCTTGGCAGGAAGGCTGATTCCCAACAGTTAAATAATTTCTTTGTATGCAAATTGAAGTGTATGAAATTCTGGAATGCCAAAAGCACTCCAGCAGTTTGCACTCAGCTCTTGGTTACCAAGGGCAATGTGCCATAAAGAGCTGGAATAACCTGCACAAAGAAAAACTGGATGCAACAAGAGATACGTGTAAGATCAGCTCTCAGAACATATGTACAGCAGCAATGTAGCTGAGAAAAGGAATATCCTTGAAACAGTGTAGAAGTCCAATGTTGGCCTGAGCTGGTATGTCTGCATAACCCAGCTCTAAGAGATCACAGAGAGTGCTTCCAGTCTTATTTTGGCTCATGAGAAACCAACTGCATCATATCCACTCTCACAGCCCAGTTAATTCCCTGTCAGAATACTTCATTCGTGGGTAACCAAGAGTTGATCGCACTTAACGTTTCTTCCATATGATATTACAGTTTATTTTCAGTTGAAATAGTAAAAAACAAAGAAAACCCCAGTAAACTGATAAAATACCTGTTGAGCCTGCTACTTTACTGAACAATTGCAGTCAATGCAAGTATTTTATTCCTCATTTCCTTTTGCTCTGAGATTTCAGGACTTCTTTATGGCCAAACCAGGAGAAATAAGAGCATTCTTAGGAACAGCATAAACTCAGATAAATAACACACGCATGCTTATTTGAATTTTAAAAATAAATTAGTTTGTCCCTTTTATATTCACTACAGAAGAATATTCCCACCAGGAGATGAATTGGGCCAAATACTCCCAGAAACAGCAAGTTTAAATGAATATCAGAGGTTATTCAAAGGGAGGAAATTTCAAATCCTTAATCTGAGTTTCTGTGTCCAGTCAAAATTGTTCAGACTTCCAACGTCAAACATTTCCAGAGATATGCTACTAACCAGCTGCAGTCAGGGATCTTGACGGAAATTGTTTGAATTACCATGGTATAAATAACAATGATGGTGACTGATGTCTGTGCAATCCATCTGTGGACAAATAAAAAGGAGGCATAATTCATGGAACAAAACAGTTTTAATTACAGGTTGGATTCTGCAGGAGAACAAATAGTGACTAAGATGTACAGGTCTGCAGGCTGTGTGCATTCAGCAGCAGTGGATATATCCCCTGCACTGGATGTCCCCATCCTTTTCAGAGTGGTAAGACAGGGGATGTGTGTGTGTGTGTGTGTGTGTGTGGGGGGGTGGGGGGGGGGGGGGGGGGGGGGGGTGTTGTTCAATGCCACTTAGATGGCCCCAGCTTGCAGCCTCGTGCTGTGGCACAAATCTTCTTCTCCTTCAGGATTCGAGCTGGCACGACAGGCCATGGAAGGGAGCAGCTGAGCCCCCCTGTGCATCTGGGGCTCCTGTCTCTGTAGCACGGGCACTTGCCACTGGCCCAAGGCTGGGGCAGAGAGGAAGCTGCTGCCCTCAGGTCTGCTAGAGTCTAGCTGCCAGACACCTGAGGGCTGCGTGGCGTGGGCATGGCCTGCCTGGGAAGCAGCAGAAATAGTGATGCTCATGTGTGGTCACCGATGTGATGTGCTGATTGCTCTGGTACGTGGCTCAGATGCAGCAGTAAAAGCCCACTGAATCCAGAACTTTCAAACACAGCCCAAGTGTTTGTACTGAGATGTTTGGAGCCACTGCTATCTGCTTTTTGTCATCCATGTGTGGCTTAAACTTTGTGCCCTTCCAGCAGCCCCAGGACTGAAGCATGTGTAAATGCATGTTCTTTTTTCCCCTTTCTTCTCTCTAGGCTGTCCTTTAAGGTTTTACATAATTTACATACAAATAATTTGTTCCACATTTTAATAATTTCCTGTATAAGGAGAAAGAGCATGGGGCTTTTCTGTTGTGCACCAAATGTATCTGCAAATATCTCCAGTACATACACTGTCTGGGTTGAATCTGATCTGTTCAGACCAGGATTTCTCAAAAAAAAACCCCAACATCTGTTAATACAATGAGTATATCAACTAGATAAGATTTTTTTTTTTTTTTTTTTTTTTTTTTTTTTAAAAAAGAGCTTTGAAAACCACAGTTGTATTCTTAGGAGATCATAAGGTGGGAGGAGTCAGCTAGGTGCCTTGGATCCTTGTGCAAATGTGTATTTAAGTAGGTGAGGAAATCTTGGACATAAACTCACCTGCATTTTATTTCTTAATTAACACCTTTTTTTTTTAGATGATATGAGGAACACTGAAAGCAATGTAAGTATTTCTATTCAATGACAGTAGGTTTGGGGTATAGCTCTTGCTGTAAATATCCCAACTCCTCCTGACAGTCTTATTGTCATGACATTTTTTAATAACTATTCATATACTATTTAGAGCTCTGTTTCCTTGGTTAAATCAGCCCTCTACCTTCATGACAGGGTTTGAATCTCTCCTGAGTACCTTAATTGCTGCTTCTGTGCCAGCTGGAGGACATGCAGAGAGATGGCCTCCCTTGCAGGGCAGAGTTTTGGGAAGGAGACCCCCCTGCAAAACCCAGTTTGGGCTTCTTGCATGACAGGATGTTGCAGTGGCCATAGGCACATGATTATTTCACATATCACACAGAAGATGGCAAGTTTCTGGCTTTTCCAGTGATTTGTTTGCCTCCCCTCCCTTTGAAACTGGTATAATATTCTTAAAAATTGACATATTTATTACATTATAGAAGGAGTCTCCATTCACAGAACAGCATAATTATATGGGCTGTGAACAGCAAAGCTTTGTGAAAGCCTGCAAGTATTTCACCATGGCTCAGCTCTTACTTGAAGGAGCATGGCTTAGTTGTCACACCGGAGGCATCTTGGCTTCTGAGATGGGGCTCCGAACTTCAGAGTGGCGGGTGGCTGGTGCTGGCTGGCTGGATGGCCTCGAGCAAATACCTTCCCCCTGTTCCAGTGGGGAGATGTTTTTAGGGCTGGCTTCAGCTGGTGGCCTTGCGGGTGCCTGGAGCAGAATTAGGTGCTGAACCTACCAGAGGTCTGGGTAGGGGAACCTGTGTTTTGTGTCAGGTGGCTTTTTATGAAGATCACACGAAAAATGGGAGCCTGAGCTTTTAATGAAAATGGTGACTTTTTGAAGATCACTTTTACGTGCTGAATATTTTTTCCCTCTAAAGCCCTGCACATGACTTTATCTGTCAGGAAAAGAAATAATCTGTCACTAAATTGCTGCTGTGACTAACACCCTGTGACTAAACGTTGTGAGTCCTTCAGCTCAGGGAAAGTGCTCTGAAAGCCCTGAACCAGGGATCCTCTTTGGCAGGAAAAAAAATAAAAGGGCAGTGAAGATCCTCCCTACTTGTCTGACACAAGCCAGGTTGGTACCAGCATGAGGGTATCCAATGCCTAACACTGCCAGTTGAGTGATGCCCATGTCCCCCTGGGAAAGGTGGATCTGAGCTGTGTCACCCACACTGATGTTACTAATTCATCTGCAGTGTGATATTCCCAGACGCAGCTCCTTTAAAAAAGTAGTTCTTCCATGAAAATTACCTGTTATGTTGCTTTAGAGGTGCTGAATAAAATGGCCATACTTTGAAAAGGATTTACAGGATTTTTGTAACCTGTGCTCTGGCCGGAGATTTAGGAAAATTGAAATCTTAACTCAGCCACTCGAGCAGACTTCTACCTGTTTTTGTGAGGTTATAAGAAAAAGTTGGATCATTTTAGCATGATTCTTTTCTTAAAACCAGGAGTTGTCTTGTACTCATACAAAATAATGCATATATCCACCCAGCTGAATTTTAAATCTCATCACAAAAGGCTTCCTAGTTATACTGAGTGCTTTACCAAATGTGAATTAAATTCAGGTGGCTTTGAGGTTTACTATGAACACTGCAGTGCTGTAGGCTGGTGTCGTTGTCCCATAGGAATCAGAGAGATTATAGAGTCCTATTAACAGTGGAGTAACCTGAACGTAGACAGTGGCCCTTGATCCTAAACGTTGTTGGTTTTTCCCCTAATAGGAACCTATTCTCAGTCCTTCCTGCAAATGGTATTTCAAGAAGGTCGATGCAAACAAGCCTGAGGCCAGAGTGAGGGTGGCATACACTGAGGCTCTTATCCTTCTTTTTCTGTACCCATTTGGGATTTTAGCATGAGACCCCAGGGTGGGATGTATGTCAGGTGAACATGGAAATCCTGGAGATTTATTTCCACTTCTGACATGAGAAGCTCATGTTATGGCCTCCCTGCTGTGGCTCCATCCTCACTCCGTTAAAACCCAGCCCTTTGGGATCCCAAACGAAAATCTCTCTGCACTGAATTCTGCCTCAGAAGCGTGATTGGAACAAAAAGGTGTACACATCACCAAGTCAGTACAGCTCAGCTCCTACCTGGGAAATGCCACATTTCCTCTGGGGTTGGAATGACGATTGAATCTCTTGGGCACAGACCCGAACCTTCGAAGCACCAAATCTCAGAACTGTGCTTCTAACATTAATGTCACTATCCTTTGGCTTTGAAAGTGGGTTTTATTTCAGCGGCTTGCTCCAGCAGTGTTTTCTAAATCTCCCCTCATTATGCATCTCTGGAGGCAGGACACCAGCCACGTTGCTGCTTGCTTATTGCAACTCCCATGCAGTCCAGCAAACGATAAACAAAAGTCTTTTGTATAATATTAATAAGCTTTCAGCACTTCTCAGCATGGCCTGCTGTCACCAGAGTAAATCATGTGTATCCAAAGCCCTTATATGTGAAAGTTTGTTTTCATATCTGGCCAGCTTTTCTATTCAGCCCCTTTTATCATCTTGTAATAAAAATATTGGTTTGTTTTTTCAATAGTGCTCCAGTCCTGATACAGGAACCACTTCCCTGAATAGAACAGCACCGTTCTAAGGAGCTTTCTTTGAAATGGTTTTGACTGGCCCCTCCTAGCTGCCAGTGGACTTTGAATCCTGTTTACATTAAAACAATAGTAGCGGCTTCATAAATAAACAGGGGCACACATACCTCAAATCCGTCTTGTAATTGAAAAGGTAAATATGTTTCCTGCTCTTCTATTTTATCTATCTCCCTGTATTTTTGAGCTTAATTTAAAATTAAAAGTCTGTCTTTCTGCTTAATGCCTAGGTCATATTCTATTGATATAGCCTGCAATGAAAGCTTTGAATGAAAACACTGAGGTTCTGCTATGTCAGTATTTTAGAAACAACAGATATTTGCTAACAAAAACTTTTTTCCCTCTCAAGCGATGGGAATAACATCCTGTCAGTATCCGTGGGTAAATAAAACCTTAAAAATGAGCAGCCTTTTATGTGCACTTGAGCTGTTGCTACCTTTATGTTTGCTCTCTCGCTTTTCCTCTGGCTGGCTGCAAATACCAGGTGACGGAATCAAGTAGCTGCTAGATTTCATGTCTTGGGTTCATAAGAAGTCAGGGATCTTTTAGATCTTTAACATCTCAGTTTCAATTTTTGCTCCTGGACACTATGTTTTTTTTGTAGTTAATTTTTAGTCCTTTGGCATTTTCTTGAGTATATAAGCACGTTTTTTTTGCAGCCTGCATTTAATTTTAATGCTGAGAAATAGGATGGAAAAGCAGCTAAGTTACTCCACAGTTTAAAAAAGTCTGGGTAATACTGAAATCAGAATTCAGCTAAGTCTGCCCAAACCCTGAGTGGACACCGAGTTCACCAGAGAGGTAAGAAGCTGCATCTCTGCTCCTCAGCTGAGGCCCCAGGTGTGATAAATGCCTCGTCCAAACATAGGCATTGGTTTTAGGAGCAAATTCTTACAGTCAAATCTGTGTGACCACATATTTACACCACTTTTCACACACAGATGAGCTTACTTCAGGAAAGCTGCTTGTTGGACCAGGGCCTTAAGTTGTCAGTTCACTGGCCACGGACTTCCCAGCATCCTTGCCTGTTAGAGTGCAACGTAGAGCTGTGGGTGTAATAAATACCTCTGGATGAAATGTGCTTTATATTTCCTTCTGGAAAAATATGCCTGTAATTTGTAGGAAATTTCTTTAATCAAAAGAAACAGAGTCCTTCAAGTTGCACTGCTTATAATCAAGCTCTAGCCTCAGAAACTTGATAAAATACTTTTAGCCTGGACTATTTATATTTTTCCTCGGTGCAAGTGAAACAATGGCATTTCTAGCTGGCCTGACATTCTTCCTGGCATGTCCAAAGGAGCAGAGGGCTGGGAAAATGGCTCAGCGGTTGGTTCAAACACCCCATGCTTCTCTCGTTAAGAGAGAGGTTTGGAAATATTTCCACAGCTCTAATTTGATCTCTGGGAAACCAAAAGGTTAATTGCACAATGTACAGGGGCAAAATAGATTTCCAAGAACATCTGGCACTATATTATTGAGTCTGAAATGAGATTAAAGCCATTCTTCTGGGACATGAGCTCTTGCCAGCCACCATGGGGAAGGTGTACAAACTTTGACTGGGTTTAATGAAGACGTGGTGCGTATATTTATACACACATATGCATACACATGTGTATTGTGTATTTTTTTTCTTTCTTTTTGCACGTGGCCTGTTGTATCTGGGCATGGTTTTACAGGCTTTTCTTTTCACCTCACGAGTCCTCATTATGGGGCATTTTGCTTCCTGCAGTACGTTTGTGTTGCAGGGTGTGTGGCCTTTTTCCTTCTGTTTAAAAATGCAAAATCATCAGGCATCTTTCCTTTCTGTCTGCCCACCCCTTTGCCATCTAGCAATAGCCTGATGCTAGGGAATGAGGGAATATCAGGGGACTTAGCAGTATCTTTCAAAAGTCACCAACATGAGGCCAGGCCAAACATTTGCCATCTCTTACACACCATCTTCAATCCGAAGATGTTTTTGAATGTAATTAGGGATGGAAGAAACACTGGCCAGGAAAAGGCGAGCTGTGCTTGTGTCCAAGGCAGGTGCGGACGAGGAAGTGTGAGGTGCTTGGGGCAGGAAGTGGGCGGTGAGGCAGTCACTCATTTCTTCTCAGGGAGTTTTCCCTCGTCGAGGTTGGCTGTGATCTGCACTCTCTTCTCCAGCCGTTCTAAGGATGAAGGAGGAATCAGTCAGCAGAAGATACAGTAATGAATAATGATTGCAGGATCATCTCTTGTACCAGAGAAGTCCAAGTGGATAGACCCTCTCTGAGCTATCCGTTTCCCTGAGCGGATGGCTCACTATTACTGGCTTATCTGCCTGATATGTGACACTCCGGTATCTTTAATATGTCACAAGTTCTGACAGATTTGGCAGGTCTTTAGCTTGGGGATCAGCTCCCGAGCTGGTGGGATGAGGAGACTGTAGAGGGCAGTCTGAGACCGCCAGTGATGGGACGCTGCGCCTGCTGGAGGTGCACAGGGTCTAATATCTGCCACCTGTGGGGAGGGACTTCCAGGGGGGTGAAAGAAAAAAAAACGTATAGGAAAGCTGGTCGGTTGGATTTACAGTAAATGTCTATTTGGCTTCACCTAAAAGAAATTCTTTATGGGATTTTTTTTTTTTTTTTTTTTTTTTTTTTTTTTTTTTTTTTTTTTTTTAAGCTCCCCTCTCTTCCCCCAGCTTGCTATGTTTGAAAACAGCTAATGCTACTACTGGCTGAACAGCATGTTTTCACACTGCAATCACTCTTCATGGGAGAGAAGTGACTTGTGTAAATCCTTCTGCTGACAGTTAAGATGATTTTTAGTCCGTTCACAATGGGTTTGCCTTCTCCGCACAGTGAATGAACATGACAGCGAGTGGGGCTGTGTTCTCCAAACGCGCCTTTGCTGCTTGCCAGTGCTGCGAGGTAGGCACAGAAACCCCAGCACCCGAGGCAGGGTGCTGCCAAAGCAAGCAGAATGATGGATATAATTCCCCTCAAAGGCACTGGGTGCAAAAAGGAGTCGCGCTAGACATGGGCAAACATTCCTTGGCTTATGGCAAGGGGTGCAAAGCAAGCTTAGAGCTGGGCAAAACTCTCTTTTTTTTTTTTTTTTTTATTTTTTATTTTTATTTTTTTTTTTCCATGCTCTTGGCCATCTGCAAAGCATGGGGGTTTGGTGCTTGACCCTAATTCCTTACTAGCCTCGGTAGTTCTACGCTGCCAGGCTCACCAGGGAAACGTGGCCTGGCCATGGTGGTGATGTTAAGTGCTTCCTTGGGTGGTTGGAGCTCTGTTAAAGGGGGTAAAGTGCTGCGTGGGGTCAGCAGGAAGGGAACAGCTCAGCACGGTTGCTCCTCTCTTTTGTTGGCCTCTTTATGGTGAGGGGGAGGCACGTCTGAGGTGCTTCACACTGGTGAAAAAGCAACAGGCACTGGTACAACTGAATGGCAAAACAGTCTCACTTTAGTGCCTAAAGTCCTTTATAAGAGAACATCATCTGAGCTGATAAGCCAGGGGAAGGATTGATCTCATCTGATTCTGAAATTCACGGCTTTTTTAGCCACTCTTTGCTTCCTGCAATAGTTGGAGGAACAAAAAGCTACCAGTAAATGCTATTACCCAGTTTTCTTTCCAGGATCTGATGCTACCAGCTTGATTTCTGTAATTACTCCCCTAGGGAGTTAGGATCAGTCATGCAGAACCTGCCCCTGTAAACACCGTGCATATCCGTATTCATCATAATACAGATTTCTTTGAAACAGTTTGTGCTTGCAAAGTTACCTGTACTCTTCAAAGTCTGCAGAATTTGGTCCAAAACATGGTTTTCTTTTAAATAGCCAGCCTTTTTAATAAGAATTTGTATTTAGGAGTCTCTGCAAGGCAGGGCTTTTATGCAGCTGCCCTGGTTTCGAGACAGTCCCTTTGCTAACTGTATAGATGGTATTTCTTGCCTGTCTTCTGAAGGACTTAGTAGTTGCCATTATTAATTAAGCTTCACAGAGCTCCCTTGGAGTGGATGAGTAGCTTAGAGCCTGTGTAAACTGAGGCAGAACAAAGCCAAGAGATTGTTTTCCCTTAGGTCTCACGGCAAGCCTCTGGCAGAGCTGGGAATGCAACTCAGCTTTCCTCGTCCCCAGCCCTCTTCTGTAACCATAGGCAAGCTGGAGCAAATTAAACCCAGGCAAAGGCGGGTACGAGTCCTATAGCAAGCAGGGAGAATTGTGCCCATTGCACGAGCTCTGCATTTGGCCCACTGCCTGCACGCTCCTAGAATAACAGACATATGGAACATGTTGCCAAGTTAGGCCCTTAAATCAAGCTTTTATAAATGAGTTCAGGAGGAAAGGAGACATATTTTATTTCTACGGGGGGGGGGGGGGGGGGTATGGGTGGTGGAATTGAAGGAGGTGGTGTTCAGCTAACCCCAAAGGGGGAAAGTTTATTAGGCCAAGTGGCCTTTTCCTTTTCTGTAATGCTTTCGGTTCATAATTAAGAATTCACTTTGCAAAAAGATAACAAAATACCAGCCTTGCTTCCAAGTACATGTTAACACTTTCATTTCAGGTGATCAGATTCTGATGGGGACCCACGCTGTATCCCAGCTGTTAGACCAGCTATGCAAGAGTCTGCGGTACCGCCTGTGTTGGAGGAGGGAGGAGAGCTCCATTTTTAGGCTGGAGAGCACATATTCCATGCGGACCTCTTTTGCAACAGAGTAGGGGTCCAAGAATCCACTTAAGGCAAAAGAATGCTGCCATGTTAAACCCTTGGCTGGAAGCCTCAGTCAATTGCCAGCATCAACAATTGCTTTTCCCATGAAAAAGGACATTTTCTGCTCTGGTAATGTGAACATTTTATATCGGACTGAAAAAGCTGCCATAAGGCTTTGCAGAAGCAAATGCCTGCTTTTAAATTGAGGCAGACTGCTGATACAGGGCATAGTTTTGCAGTGCCAACCTACGGTGCGTTAAAGCATCTGCAGACCCTCTCTTCTATTGCTTTTACTTCTGGACTCTGACAGGGTTCCCTCTGTTTTCTTTTTTTCCATCCTTCACTGGGTGTAGACTTCTGAAGAGTCTGCATGTAACATTAAGAGTTGCTCAGATGTGGCTCATCTACTTCTGCTTGATCTTGTCGTATTAAAAGTGAGCTTTGGCTGAGGGACAAGTTTTAAGTATACACACTGCTGGTTTAAAAGACTTTTAAGTCCACCGTTATACCTTCATATCCTGTGTGCTTCTGTAAAATGACAGGGAGTGAGAGAAAGGGATTCAAGCTGATTTACAGCAGGAACAAGATAGATTGGTTGATTGTTTTTTAAAGCTAAAAAAGGGAAGGAAAGAATCTAATTTGTGTGCATTAGGATCTCTTACAGCCCTCGGAAACATATAATATGGAACTACATACTTAATGTTGGTGTTTGCAGCTAGAACTAGTGAAGTGCTGTGTGCTCAGTCAGTGTCTGAAGGACTGTTGGAGGCAGTCACAGGGTTGTGCCTTTCCTCTACACCACTTTCAGATATGGTCTGTCATACTTAGTAACTCAGTAGGTAGAGCAATTTCATTGCTGTTCTGTCTGAAATTAAAAAAACAGAATTAGGTCATTCCTTTGGGGTCTACAGGCCACGTGAGTACAGTGTGCAAGTCAGACTTCACAGATCCTGAATTCAGGATGCTCAAAATGAACACCTCAAAAGCATCGTGTTGGCTGAGGTATCTTCACATCTGTTCCTTGGGGAGCAAACTCTGTGTTAACCCTAAATTGTTTTGGGAATAGAAAAACTTAAGTCGCTTAGTCATGACAAAGAACTTGGTCAGCTCTGTTCCTAATAGCTTCTGCAGATTCCTTCCTTTTTTCATATACAAAAGGAAATGCGGCACGATGAAGACAGGTTGATGATAAGAACCAAGCTGCATCAAGGTGTCAGCAGAGGCATCTAAAGCCACATGAACTATTTACCCCATTCACTAATCTAGCAACTTTAAGGTATTCTTGAATATAGAAAACAGCAGCAGTTTTTATTTATGCAGACATCTTTATTAGGGACTCCCCATAGCAATCTCCATATGCTAACAAGATAAATCTCATCTCTCTCTCCATTCCAGTTGAATAATCATTGTTATAACCATGCATAGGTGGCTATGTGTGCAAAGGTCTAGTGACTTCCTAGAGATGTACAGAATCAAAGTGAATTTCACTTTCCAGAGGAGACTTTGTGCTCCTCTTTCCTAGCAATTGGAACTAAAACAGTCTTTAGCGTTTAAAACTCAAATCCACCTAAGAACAGGCAAAGGTCATCTTTGGCACTATCAGAGCTGGTGAATCAGTTTATCTTTTTTTTTTTTTTTCTTTTTTTTTTCTTTTTTTTTTCTTTCTGGTGAATCATTTGATTTAGTGATCCCTTCCTATTTCTTAGCTAGTCCTGACAATTGCAAATGTGTTCTTTGTTTATGAATACTTACCCAATGATTTAAGGAAATAAATCCTGAGCTATATGCAGAATACACCCTCCGATGAGTAGCTTTTTGGGACTTGTGTTTGGATTTGGTTGTCTAGGTCGCGTGATACTTAATCTACACCTGTGTGGATGATAGAACTAACTAATACCAGGTCTGTAGCAATCATAACCGAGTATTGACTATCCTTACTTGCACGTGAATGTGTACGTTCATACAAAGAACAGCTGTTTCATGATGTTAGGCTTCTTCAGCTTTGTTCTTTCTAGTACTCTCCTCAGCCTCCTGTACTTTTTCTCCTTAAGATAAAAAAAGTTGGGGGAATAAGCTCAGGCTGTTTGTAATACGAGTCATCACCCTACTGAAGAAAGTAGATCACTGCAGTTACCTGAGTTTTAAAAAGTCATTTTTAGAACATTCCACAATTACATTTGAACAGAGGTTGTGTATTTCAGTTACCCTGAGAATAAAAAATACCCTTAGCAGAGCATTTTTGTGCTATTGTTTAGAGAGGTTATTAGACATGTCAAGCATGCTTGACCACTTTCTTCTCTGGCCACAGAGCAGTTTGTTTTGGCAATGTCAGGAAGATCCTTGGTTAGCACCGAGTTCAGTGCTGATTAAGGCTAGTTGAGAGTCTGTCTACTCACCCCCTCAGCATTTTATTCTTTCTTAATGTTTTGAGTGAATGTTGAAACTAAAAATAAGTGACATAGGCTCAAAACTGAGCTTGTTATCTGTTTCTGGAGGAGCCTCCTGTTTGTTGAGAGCTGGATTTTCTGCATTCTGTGGAGGAATAAGCTAACATGAGGACTTGGAGAAATCCCTACCTCTCTCCAGTAGGTCCCAGTGAGACCCTCCATCGGTCAAGAATGTGTCTGGAAGAACTTCATGGGACTGATTCTTTTCATATTTATGTACACTATGGCCCCTTATATAAGTGGTGACATGAAAGTCTCAAGCTGTAAATGACATATATTCCTACTGCTAAAGCATTTCTCTACTGCTCAACTCCTGCATGCAGGGATTGATCCTTTCATTTGTACAATTAACAATCAGCTAACTTAACCCCAACCTGGGGATAAAGATTTTTAAATAACAAGGGATAGAAATATTTCACACTAAGTAACGCGGAAAAGTAGCATCTGGACTCTAGCATAAGAGCACACGGGGGTAAGGCATCCAGCACGGAGCCGCTGGGTGTACTTAAGTTGCAGGCACAGGGCTTAGGCTGCATAGTTTGACTGACAGTCTGTACACATCCTCAGCTGGTGATTGATAATACAACAGAGAACATTTTAAATGAACAAAAGTGCATTTAGTTGTTTTTGGCCTCCTTTTGAAGTGCTTTTAGAACAACACAGAGCTGAAAAGCCACTCCCTGCAGCTGCAGTGGGGACATGAAGAAAGCAGCTGCAAGTGTTTGTTTTCATATTTCGTACCCACATGCCTTGAAAACAGGAGTGCTGGAGAGGACCTAGTATGTGGTCATTCACCTGCAGGGCATGGTCCAAGCCTGCAGTTTTTGCTCAGGGAAAAGTCCCATTGAGGGGCTTCAGGGTTTGCGCCCCAGGACAAAGGTGATCGTGCCCTATTGGTGAAAGAAACAAAAGGTGGGAGCTGAAATGCCACACAGCTTGTTTCCCCATCATCATTTCCTAAGGTATCACTGGGGAGGAGGGATCTATCTTCAGCCCCCATAGAAGCCAAGGCACAGGTAAAGACTTCCGAATATTTTTAATTTTCATTTCCCCAAGCATATTGGGAGTTACAGACAATGCTGCCCTTAGCTTTATTTACAGGTGTCCCATAACCATTGTGCATAACCACTGCAGAAGATGGCATTTCTGACAGCTATATATCCCATGTACCCATGAGTGGGTGCTTCTTTGCTATGACTACAGACAACATCTTGGACTAGTAGCATGAACTTTTAGACCTCTAAATTAGATGAAAGGAGCTATTAAGATCAGCACCATATGGAAGGGACATGCCTACAGAAAGGACAATCCTAGTCTTCAAAAATTTGCAGCAAGAAGTTCTCCTAATACCACGTGAGTACACTTGAGATGAGGTTTTAATAAAAATAATTGGCCCAATATTTTATTAATACAAATGGAAGGTAAGAAATAGCGGACTGTTGGCAGCATTTCAGTTTTTCTGGGAAGCTGCAGCCTGGGCTTTAAGCTGCATGTGCACTTGCTGCAGTCTTTGTGGTGGTGTGAGATGTTTGGATCAGTCTAGGGCTATGCAAACACTTTTTTTTTTTGTTCTGGATGTCTGTTTGCATGGGCTTCTTGCTCTCTACAGGCAAGCAACTATGGTCTCTGCTATCTTTCCTAACTCAACACCAGTTTGTCTGGCTCAGAGTAAATTTCAGGAAAAATTTTCTGAAAAATGCTTCAAGTTTTCCTCTGAATGCAGCTTTAGTCCTGACTTGAAGATCTAAGACTAAGCAATATTGCTTTCTCAGTGCATGTATCTTTCTCTGTCCTCCTGTTAACAACCTAGTGGACAATTTCAATGAAACGTGGCAGAAGGAGTCTCAAAGATGCATTATTCCAACATGCCTTGTCAAATAAAGGCAGCCAGGTAGAGGAGAGAGACCTTGGTAGTATCTCCACTGGGGAAAAGGCTGTGGTTTGAGCTCCTGCTGTATTAAATCCCAAAGTGTCCATGTGAAAGAACATTTGAAAATGCCCCAACCTGGAAGAAGCTTTCATCAGAGCATAGATATTCCTGAATGTGATAGAACCTTGCCATGAGGAGCAAACCCACAGAAAAACTGATTTCACGCCCTCTGTTGCTCACAGAATTATTCTCTTTTTTGGGGGGAGTACAGTGGCTGATGTTAATAATGTTAATTATTAATTATTAATGATGTTAATAATAGGACTGGTTCAAGAATGAAATCCACACATGGACAGCTGTGGACTTCAGGATTTAAATCGGTTATGGATCTAGACTTCCTGGAATGGGCCCATTCACAAATAATGTTTTTGTTGGTGGCAGCATGTTTCAGATGAGGAAAGAGATAGGTAATTCTGAAAGAGTCCAGTGCTCTGTGTTGAGCACTGAGAAATTCCTCTGCTCACTGCTAGCTCCAGCTGGGATGAATAGATGGGAAAGCGGACTTCCCAGACCAGCCTCTGTTGACGCACAGGAGCAATTTCCTTCACTCAGCTTTTGCTAAGAGAGTTTTCCTTCTCCAGCTCACCTAATTAATTTTACCTGAACTTCATCCAGACTATCTGAACTTCTTTCTGCTTTCACAACTGCTCTGAAAACCTCAGACTTTCTTCTGAAATTTCCTTTTCCTTATGTGTCTGCCTGGACCAGTAACACCCCAAGAAGAGCCTTTCTGAGGCGTGTTTGTATTGCTACTGCTTGGTAATTAGCGTGTGAGTTCCTTAAGATAATGACTCAAAAAGAGTTACAAAGGTATTTTTAAATTTCAATGAAGTTCTTTCCAAGTTGAAAACTTGACTTGCAACTGAAAACTTGAAAAGTCATTAAAGAGAGTGGGTTTTTTTTCTGCTTCTCATGGGGAAGTTTGGAGGGGACTTTGAGGCTAAACATACCCAGCCTTCAAAATATTCCAGTCTCAGTCTAGACCAACATTTTGAGCTTTAAGCTTAGAATTGTGAAACGACTTAAATGCAGAGAACAGAAAGCTCATTCGCTTGTAATGGAGCTGCCTTTTGAAAATCAGGCTGATGATACTGGCTTCCGTTCAAACCTTTGCGCTCAACAAGTCAACGTGTGAAACAGAAACCGGAGACCTGATTCCCCCTGCGATACACGGCCTAGGTCTAGAGTGACTTTGTGGGTAATTACACAACAATTCTGTGAAAGTTTGGTAAGCAGCTATTTGTAAGTATCATGTTATGCAGAAAAGAAAACACAAGCCATTTTCTCCCCAGCATTATAAATAAATAAAGTAGCAAGAATGATAACCGAACTTGTGAAGTGGATACAAACCCTTGTAGTGATGCATATTTACCCACATAATGAATTGCATTACGGCAAGTACAATGGTTGGGCTTTTGCCTTTATTCTTTTTAACTCTCTCTAGATAGTCATCTTCAGTAATCAAATACTTCTGAATTTCAACCAGGCAGTGTCATTTTGCCAGGTATGTTTACTCCTTAAAACTGTCAGTTATGAACAAGTTCATACCAAATGAACAAATTTTGTTAGTTACTTTTTTACTTTGAGCCCACTTTTTTCTAATTGGGTCCTAAAAATTTTACTGCTGATTTGCTTGGTTTTAGCTTATTCTATAGGGGTAGGGGTGTCACTTTTGTTACCTGATTTGGATTTAGTCTGTTTCCCTTATGCTGTGGGTCATCTATAACACGTAGCCAACATGTCTGCAGTGAGTTGGATGCCCTGCCTTAGCGCTGTTCATCCGAGAAACCTTTTGGCAGGGTTTGTGAACGATCTTCCATTAATCGTAGAAAGCTTATGAGAGCTGCAGAGAGATGGCAGCTGACTCTACACTGTAACTCCCTACCACAGCAGACACCAAGGGGGAGAAAAGTGGGACATTACAAAAGAAACAAACATTTGAAATTGGATTCATACTGTTAGGATTAATGATATGAGGTAGAGGAAAACTGGAGCGGCATTCCTAAGCCAACACATTTGAATGATAAATTGCATTAAGGCACTGAAAAGAACAACAGCTGCAGTCCGTGAAAAGCCAAATTTATCTAAATTTCTCCAGATGATCGGTCAAAATCATCATTGAGACTTCTACTTTGTAATCGCTTTTTCGCAGAAAATTAGAGCAAGCAATGAAGAAAAAAGCCCTGAATAGAGAGATGTCTTCATTTATTTTGCGGAAACATTATAGCTGGTAAGCCTTGATGCTACGGAATTCCTTATTGCTGCTAGTGGTGGGCATTTTTGAATGGAGCATGTTTGGTGTAGACAGCCTTTTCTCAGGAAGGTGCAGGAAGGGCCCTCTGTAAATAAGTGATGACTGCTGCAGTTGCGAATTTGGTATCTAGAGGAAGTCTGGGGGTAGGCTCTGCCAAAGGGCCAGGGCTTCTCACTGGGGAAAACAGACTACACTGTGGACACGAGGCAAGACACTCAGAGAGGGCTGTCTGGACTTTATTATAGCAGCATTTCTAAGTCTCCAGCAAGGTCAGATATAGGAGGGATTGTTATCTGCATGGAGCAGCAGGGGGACTGAGATGGGGGGTGATAAAATGACTTTTCTGAAGTCTGTTTTGGTTATCTGGAGCAATGCAAGGATTTGAACCCAGTATACTTGTGGGTCCTGTCCAAGAACGCCTTTTTTCTCCTTTTGAAACTCAGAAATAAGACTTCCCACCTTTCTGTGGTCCCTCTCTCGAGCCGTACATGACCTAATGCTGAATCCATCTCTTGCTGTCTGTGCCTCTGTTGGGATCTGTGATGTCTGTGAAGCATTTCCATTATAGCTTACTGGAGGGGAGAGTTTGACTCCTGGTCTTCCCAAGGCAGGGGACAGACAGGGTGAGCGAGAAAGGAGAGCAAGAGGAAAGGCTGGTGTTTCTCCCCCATCTATGCCTCCATGCCCAGGGTGAATTAAAGTGAAGGCAGGAAGTCCAAACCAGAAATTACTCTGAGCATCCTGAAGGGCTCAAGGGGAGTAGCAGGGGCGTATCTGATAGGAATCCAGCAGCCAAAATGAACTGGTTGGGTTCATCTTCTGCAGCTCATCCAGCCACCTGCGTATGTTGGCATACCGTGTACTTGCTTGGGATACCAGCCCTGCTCTGAGCTCCCAGGTGAAATGGTCATGCAAAACCAGTGTGTGTCCAGCCCTGAGAACAGAGCTGGAGATGCTGCAGGCTAATCGCAGCTCCTAAAGTGAGGCCATGGGTCATTTTTGTAAGGGAACCTCTTGAGGCAGCTGAGGGAGATGCTTTACCTGCCTGAGCAGGAGGGAATCGTGGTGGCTGCCTTGTGTAGCTCTGATTTACCCGGCCCAGCCTGCTGGCAGCTCTTTGTCCTACTCAGTCCCACTTTGGGATCAGGGCCAAGGAAATGACTAAATAAGTGGACTTGGGTTTCTGGGCCCCCACTCAGCAGGTGCATGTGATGCTGCATAAATCCATTTCAGATTTCCTCCAGTCTTTTTCATTATGATGTGACTTATTTCTCATATTTGTACAAGAATAATTTTATCCTAGATAAGGATATATTTTTTCATTTTTAATGGCATTAAGTATGTTTTGTTTAGGGCTGTACGTGTGCGTATGTGAATTTTTCTGAGGCTGGCTTATAACATTAACTTCCTCAGAAGCTTCTCAATTTTGTGTTTGATTGCATATAGTTAAAAAATGGAATATACGGAGGTCATTTTCCATCACTTGGATATTTTTCTACAAAATACAGCTGCGGATCACCCTAAGAAGCAGTGTTCTTGTGGTGTTTTCTCTAGTTGTGCTTTAGGAAGTGCCGTTTTCTCTCATTTCCATCCATTACCAGCCACTTAGCCAGCATCCGGAGCTGGGTCAGTGATACAAGGTTCTGGTTTCCCAGTGCCAAGGGAGAGGAAGCCACCCCAAACCTTGACCCCCTTCCCTGTATATTCACCACTTCGAATTCCTACAGCAATGCTTTCATTTCCTGACCAGCCCAGTAACGCCAAGAACTGAAGAGTGAGTGGTTAATTGCCTTTTGTTTCAGCCCGTGTTGTGTTTATTTTAGTTTGCTCTTTTTCGGTTGCATTATGCAGGGGTAACAAGGGCATATTGAAGCAGCAATTCAGCAGCTACCCTGAAAGGTTGAAACTGGTGACTTTGGAGTCGCAAAGTCACTGAGCATTTCAGCTCAGCCTCCAGTGCTATTTAAGGGGTGAAATTTTCTGCTGAAGAACAAAATATTCTGGTGCATTGGACCACATTTACTTAACATGATCAAAGGGAGGAAATACTTGTTCTCTTCAGAGTAACCGAATTAAAAACAAAAAAACAACAACAAAAAAAACACAGCATATTTTGATTTGCCCATGTTCATGTGTGATTCAGTCTTGAGGGCAGATTTTAATCTAGTCTAAACGTGTGTAACTCCATAAACCTCACTGAAGTTGTGCCGATTTATAGCAGCCAAAAATCTGCCTTCTTGTGCTCATGTTCCACCGGCGTTTGAGTGACTGATATTTGCAGGAATATTCACGAAGGACAAAACACATACTTCGTATATTTGTTTGTATTATTTGAGATGTATGCCGTGGTAGTTTGATTATTTAAGTCTTGCAGTCAGATTTTATGAAGGTCATGAGATAGCAGCATGTTAAAAATGCAGCCTTAGAAGTAGAATCTGACATTTTTTTCCAAGAAAGCTGACATGTCTGCTTCAATGTAAAATGCTTTTCATCAAATCGGTGGTGAAAAACAAAAACCCAAATGAAAAATAATTCAACATGTGGGTTGTTACTTTTCCATGGAAAATTAAAAAGGAAAAAAAAAAAAGAAAAAAGCTTGCTGGAACAAAAAAATATTTCCTGACCAGTCCTGCTTAGAAATTCTTTTTTTTAGTATGTCGGTGCCATTCCTTCCTCGCAGGACTCCTTGAATAGCTGCTAGCTTTGTAAGGCACTTCTGTGCAGGTTCTCGTAACGCTGCCGTGTGATCCGTGGCACTAGCAGATACACCCTGGACATTAAGTTCAATCACTGGACATACACAAAGATCCCTTTGTTAGCTCTCCAGAAGCAACTCACAAAGGAAACCCAAGTGTAATTAGGATGAACAAACAGGCTGCAGAAATTGGTGGTGTTGAAGCCAGCCCACTCCTCCAGCCAGTTTGGAGCTGTTGTTTCACTCCCTCAGGTTTTGCTGCCTGCAGCACCAGAGACCCTAAACCTTCTCATTTAGGAAGCAGTCGGACCAGAATTAATGTCCTTTACATCCCTCTGGGCACTTAGCTGAAACAATGTGGTTTTGTCAGGTGTTGTATTCGTTTTCTTTTTTTTTTTTTTTTTTTTTGTAGCACTTTACGTATCAGTAGGAGAATCCTTTTTACTTTCCAGAAGCCTTAGGGATAACTAGTTTGTATCAGACCCTGTTATTTGGAGAATGTTTTTTTTAGTGTCTGCGTGCTTCTGGCGTTTATGTCTGTGCTTCTGTAAAATATGAGGCACTCATTTTAATTTCACTTTTGCTTCTTCAGATCAGCACATTTACAGTTATTTAAGTACTTCAATCTGAAATCCCTCATATTTTTGTTAGAAATAATGTGCTTTCATATATGGTATGATTTTCTTCAGATGTTTCAGTGGTTAGGTTTATTGTTATTTCTCTCAAAGGGCACTCATGTTTGTAGAGTTAAAAAATCTGGTTTGCATAATTAATGAACCTTCTGTGAATTAATTACTTGCCTATAGTGAGAAAGGTTGAGGAAAAATATTGTAGTTTGACCACGGATAGTAGCTATAGGCAACTGAGAGGAGAGGCAACTGAGTAGGCTGAGGCTTTTCTTGGCCAAGTTGTTAGAGGGAATTAATCTGAAATCTCTGCCTAAGAGAGGTGGTTTCAGTGCTCATTTCAAAGCCTGCCTGATGAGGATCCCAAGTACTCCTAGACACACGTAAACACTCACTGCACAGCTAGTGGGCTCATTTCCTTAGCTTGGGTGCAATCTATTAGTCTCTCAGTAAGCCAAGCCACTGTCTTGGAACAGCAACAAAAACCCCACAAAACAAACAAACAACGACAACAAAAAAAAGCATAGGTTTTGTGGGCTTGTTGCTAAATCTGTAAGTGTGTAAAGTTGAGGAAAAATGAATATTTATGCTGGATCTTGCTGAATCTTAGCATACCTGTGGCACAACCATGTTGTTAGATGTGGTGATAACAGGGAAGATCTATCCAGATAGGCAGATTTGTGTTCACCCTCGTTCACTGTGATCTCTTCTGTGCACTTGTAATAAATGGGGTAAATATTCTTGTAAATGTTTTGCGTATGATAGTTGTAAAATGTGTCTCTCTCCTGCTCAGTGTTACATTTGTGTACATGTGTTGAAGAATGAGTGAGTCTACCTAAAAATGGGTTTAGTCATGTAGTCCAAAATTTTTGAACAAATTTCACTGTTCACTTACAAACATGAAAAACATGATAAGATTTTCCTGAAGCTCCTGCAGAAATCCTCATATACGAAAACTGAAAGGCCAGTGAGCAGGCTCCTTGTGTAATGAATGGAGAGGTCATCGGGACAGATGACCTAATTTAGGTTTGAGTTTTGTGCTTAGATGTTTACCTGCTTATTCAGGCAGAGTGTGGAAAAAACAAACAAACAAACAAACAAACAAAAACATGATTTCTGTGTGGCTGCTTCCTCCTAGAAGAAGTGGCAGCAACTAAACACTTCCAGACAAATCTTTATCGCTTGTCAGTAGAAACAGCCAACGTTAAAACTTGAGGTGATATTTGCTATGAATTATTCACCTAGTACTAGAAAATGAATTCTTAGTCTACCTTGTCATAGCCGTTTGAATGTGTATTTCCAGAGACTAATTTTAGATTCAGAGAAAAAGCTTTTTACTTGATTCTTGAACATAAAGAATGGGATTTTAGCAACACTGCAGGCTGATCTGCCTTTGGCCTTTATCATGAGATGAATTCTTGGCTCCCCTGATGTCAGTGGCTGTTGAACTTAAGTGGGATCAAGATTTTATCCACAGTGTTTTCAGAGATAACGCGTTATATCAAAACTACACAGACTTTGCAAATCCCAGACTAGATTTTTACCAAGCTACTTCAGTTGTAGTTCAGAAGGATTTCTGAGGATCTCTGTTCTGGCAAGCTGTTTTGACTCAAACACTTCAGACAGCAGCCTAGCAATATTACCCTTTGTCTTGCCCATCTTCCTTATTGGATTAGTTTTACTGATTTCAAACCTTTGATCCTTGATATCCTGTTACCTAATAATAATGATCTAGCTACATAACAGTTTCTAAGGAGAAGCAGCTTATAAATGAAATATATACATCTTATACAGAGTTATATATCATTACTTTATCTGAAGTGACATTGAATTTTGCATATTGGGCTTCGTCTTATTATTGACTAGTATTACACATTTTTTAGAAAGCAACTGTAGCCAAAAGTTACACCCTGAAATAATCCTGCTGTGCGTCATTGCTTGGTTTTGGCCAAATTATCCCTGGTCTCACTCCAATCAGGTCAACAGAATGAATGACTTTGTCCCAGTAAGTGAAAAGAAAATGAATTTACCCTGTGGTGGAGCAGCAGAAAGAGGAAACAGAACGACCACGCTTGCCTTTTCTGTATGAACGTATCGGCTGCTGTTCGTCAGCCTCACTGGAGCTCTGCAGGTAGTGGCTCACCCCTCTTTAGGCCAAGTAAGGAACTACAAGTAGGAACCCACACTATTGGCACTGAAGTATCTGCTCTCGTAAGTCTGGCATCCACACAGTTCTTCCAGTTTTTCTGTTTTCAGTTTGGATTCATCTCTATAAAGATAAAGCAATAACCTGATTTCAAGTACTATAAACTGTACAAAATTAAACCTTTAACGTGGACTTTGAATGCTGATATCCTGGTTTTCTATCTAATGTGGAAGGTGAGGGGAAATGAAAGGAGGAAACATATTTATTTGAAACGAGATCTACCCTTACGCCAACCCCCTGCCCCCCGCAAGCATACAGCAATTCATTTCCAGGTGCCTAATATTACTGCAACCTGTTTGGTCCTGGGGAAGGAAGTGTGTGTGGTGGGGGGGGAAGGCTTTGATTTTGCTGACCTGGGAGAGCTGCAGGAGCCTGTATTCAATATTGCCTTTGGTAGTATGTAGCTTCTCCGGCATGCTTAGTCTCTGCCACTGGCTATCAGGTCTCCCCCAAAAGACTGTGTCAGGATGTCAAGCCTAACAAGTGGAAATTACAATCATCAGCTGTACCTCTTTTGTTTTTACTTATATACTTGTAGAAAGTGGCAGGTCCTGCAAGCACTGCTGTACGGGGGAAATGTGCTTGTGATGCAGATTGCTTTGATTCTCTGAAGGGTTGAACAGGCTCTGAGCCCGTCCCTGCAGGTAATTCTACTTTTCAACTCTCTCCACTGTGTGTGCAGCTTTCTTCTGATCCAGGTTGTTTTATTAATTAAGATCTTTGTGTAGGGTATTACAGCTGAGCAGATCCTGCTAGTTTACAAGGACCTGCGTAGAGGAGGTCTAGCTCTCCTGCAGAGGAATAAAAGTATTTGTATATGGACGTGGACATTAGGAAATGACAGATAAGAGCAGGACTAGATGAATCTATAGGAAATTGTATAGTAAATTGTTTACTGTAAGATGATTTCTGTAGTGTGAATGAGAACTGATGTCTATAGATCCCCTGTGGTGCTTCCATACAGCGAGTTTAAATTCTGTTAAACCTGACCTATTTCAACAGGTCGAATTTAACATTTTGGTGTATGAAAAGGAAGTGTGAAACTGGCAGAATAGGTTTTGTTTGTGAAAGACCTAGTTTTTGTATTTTAAGTATACTTGAGGTAAATTATGTTGAATAAGCATGGACTATTTAGGGACGGAATCACTGAGAATTTTATTAAACAAAACAGCAAGAAGCTTTGTCATTCCAAGCTGGAAATGATGCCTAGCTGAGCCAATAAAACACACATCAAAGGTGTACATATGGGTTACATTTTAATATTCTTTCAATATTATTATAAAGAACTGTTACTAATTTTAAACTGCATTGGTAAAAACTTTTTTTTTTCTTTTTTTCTTTTTTCTGTCTTTTCTTCTATATCGCTAAATGATGTAAATCACTAATGTCGATTTTATGCTGATTTATGCCAGCTGAGGATCTGGCCATGAGAGCCGTTTCCCTTCAATATAATCACCCCAAATAGGGAAGGGAAAAGAGGAGGAAGGAATGGTGTCATCTGGATATGTGAATATTTTGGCTGTAATACTACGCTGGAATAGGCTCTGATACAAAGATGGAAATATGGGGATTATCATAGAAACTCTTGAGATAATCCTATAAATAGCAGAGGAAATTCTGGCTAGAAGTTGTCTATTGAAACCATTTTGGAAAGAGACGGCTGACAGGAAGAGAATTTAAAACCAGAAACCACAAGGCAGATCCTCACCTGGTGTAAATCAGCATAACTACATTAATTTCAGAGGCATTGACTTGAAAGAACTGTAATGATCTCCACCAGCTGAGGATCTACAGCCATAGGTACTGGGTGCCAAATGCTCTCACTCACACCAGTGTAAATCTGGAGTACCTCAGCTGACTTGGTGGCGTTATTTTGGATTAACGCTACTGTAAATGAGTGTAGGACACAGTCGTTTGTGTTTGGAGAGTGAAGACAATTGAAATGTGTGTTTTTAGATCAAGGAATACATTTACTTGAGAGATTGTTTTAGTCTGGTATTACAGATGGAGGCTGTTTAACAACCAGGAATTTCCTCATTCACCCTGCTGTTACAGAAAGGTGTTGACTCCGTACAAGCATTCACCATGGTCTTGGCCCCATTGCCAGCACATCAATAAATAAGCTAATAAATCCTCCAAAAGGGGAGTGGAGAGCAGTGTTTCGCTGTATATGTTTCCTGTGTTGCACTGGTAATGATGGCAGGATGTGGCCACTGAGATTGACTGAATACTTTGGTGGTGCACCAGCCTAACCGAAGGGAGAACTTGGCCCTGCAGTAAGTATAAAGTAGGTTTTAGTGGGGTCAGAAATGTGACTTTGTTACGTATGTGTGTTCGCATGTATGTAGTAACGTCAGTCCAAATTCTGCACATACAAACACACTGATGAGAGCAGAAGTCTTGGCTCTTTGTTCAAAGCACTTGCTAAAGGACAGAAGAGTTTTAAAGCATGTTTTCATTTATAAGAATGCATTTATGGACACATCTAGGGGGCTCTATTTCCTGCTATTTTCCAGTAATGTTACATCTATTATCTACTATCTACTAGCACGTGGGAGCTGGATCAGGCCCTGGAAAAGGTCATCTGTAAAATGCTTCAGAAAGATCACACGAACTCTGTCCCGTATGGCTGCTTCCCCGTCCTTTACACAGAGGGGCCATATGTGCAGCAGGGAAGGACCTTCTTCAGCTGAGATTGCCCTGGCAGGAGCAGAATGTGGGGCTGTGCATTTGCAGCCGGGAATTCCTAATGGCTCTATTATTAACATTACTGCAGTATTATCCCCTGTGAGATTGCTAACGTGAAGCAATTTCCAATCCACGGCTAGTTATAAAGTGCCTTTAACTGCCTTACCACACAGATCTTTTTTGAAGCATCATATTTTTTAGCTGCTTCCATGTGATAACCGTGTTTCAAGGCTACAGGAGAGTTTACACCAGCTGCTTTCATCACTGGAAATAAATAGCATCTAAAGCAACGGGGCCTGGTCTGGATTACTGAGGCTATGGAAACATGAGAAGAACTAGAAAAGATAAATATTTCATATTGTATTGGGAGCATTTCCTGTAATTGCTCTGTTTCCTGCTCCACTTCCTACAGTCCTTCTCTACCCTCAACTGGCCTTTGCTTCCCATTTATTCTATTAACCTTTGCCCAGTGACCCTGAGCATCTGGCTGTTCCTGGTGGCATCCCGAATCCCTCAGCTTGTGGAGCCTGCCCCTCACTGTGAGAGTGGCTCTGGTGTCAGCAGTGCCGTACTGAGCTCAGCTGCTGGCTCTTACAGGCAGTATCAAATAATAACAGTAACAACAACAACAATACTAATAAATGTCTGCTCTGGATTTATTTTAACTTGTTTTATGGCAATAGTGGCATCCTTTCCCCCCCGGAGCATTATTCTTCCCCAAAAACTTTATGTAAAACTTGTTTCAATAGCTGGATCTCTTTACCAACTTTGATTCATCTGATGGTGAGAAGAGACCTGAGGTTGCATCTTCTGTGTCTTTCAGGCCTTTAGGAGGCCTGTTTTTAGAGCCCTTTACATTTTTATTTTTGTTTCTCTCTTGCCAGTGACCTTAAAGGAACTAAGGACTGGACCACTGGAGCCTGACTGATGATGTTTATCAGCAGAGCCACTGAGCCAGGGTTAGTGTTAGCAGCATTATTTGCCATTGAAGCAGCTGTACCTTTTGATAGTCTTAATCCTAACATGGCATTGGCTGGGGTTTTGGTATGGGGCTGCGTGTAAACACTGCATGTGTACACACAAACACACCCCTTTGGTGTTCCCATAGGTTGGAGTTAAAATTGCCAATGTAGTTATGGGAAAAGTAATCCAATGAGGAGGATAAAGGGTGATGAGCCGGTGGAAGGAACCTTGTTGTGAGGCTGGGGAGAACTATTTATTTGCTGTCTCTGTCTCAAACGTTTCCTTCTGCAGACTGCTTTGGGAGTGATTCAAAAGGAGGGCTTGTTCACTGTTGTCCGCATGAGGACAAGGATACCCTTGATCTCTGCTGCTCTTTTTTGTGTGTATTTTGGGGGGAACTGGACCCTGCAGTGACTCTGTTGGCTGCCTCCAGTCAAGGTTTTCTCACTCCTACCGAGAAGTTCTGCCCTTGCTGAAAGTCAGTGGGAACCAAGCTTTTAGCTCATTTTTGCTTGTGAGCCTTTGAGGTTTGCTTGCTCTTCTCTTCTGTCCAAATGCAAAACTAGGATTTCTTGTTGCCATCCTGTTCAGGTTTGGATGCTGAGAGACAGTAGCTGGAAGGCTATATAAGAGGAGAGGACAGTGATGTAGCCTATTTGTATATTTCAAACAGCATTTATTAGTAATGATGGTGCTGCTGTCTTTGGTTTCTAGTTGGGTTTTTCTTTTCCTCAGTTCTGGGTGGGATTTATTGCTCCAGCTTCAGCTGGTGAAAAGATAGGCTGTCTGAATAATTGTTTTGACTTGCTTTAGGCAGTGTAGATGAAAAGGCACCACCAAAACTGGATTAATCCCATTCAAAATCAAGCACCTAGGCTATGAAGGTTGTGGGAGGAGTTTTTAGTTTTTATTTATTTTATTTTTTGGAATCATGCATTAGGCATAGGAAGAAAATGAAACAGTCTTACACATCTGGAGTGGAAAACTTAATGTTATGTGTTCCTTAACACTGGCAAACCTCCCCTTAGCATCATAGTCTCTCCTTCTGCAAACACAGGACATTTTTGGTCATAGAAGATCTGATTTTAAACCAAATCAGCAGTGATACCAGAATGTAGACAAGTATGTTATTCCATCTGATTCCATCCATGTTTTCCCAGGGAAGTTTTACAAGTGTTCTAGGATCAAAATAAAGCTATGTTTATTTTATTTTTTTCCTGCGAACAGACAAATATCTGAATAACTGGTGTAAATAATAAATTAGCATGGTAAGGTGATTTCATTCTGCTCTTAAATGCAAAGGGTCTCTTTGGGGATTTTGAACAGGAAATTACTACATTTTTCATATCGCTGCATATAATTTTACATCTCAACCGAGTGAGGTGCGGTTAAAAAATAAAAAGGAAGCCAGCTGTATGCATAGATATATGTAGTTCTCATTTAAAACACTGTCATTATCTCTCAGTACTGCTGATTTCTCCAGACAAAACCATGTTTGTGAGTGCTTTCAACATCTGAGTTGCTCTCTCAGAAGAGTTTAATGAGTGCTCCTTACTGTGGCTGCTGCTTGCTTGCGTTTCTTGTTTCCATTGTGCATAACTCAATTTATGTTTGCGGCTGTGAGTAGGAAGGGATCTGACTGCGGGGAATTCAGGTGGGATCTAAGCAAGAGCTGTCTGTGGGAGAAGAAAGAGAAGGAGGTAGAGGTAATCTTAAATAAGTGTTATGGATAAAATGATGAAATGCAGAATCATCTGTTGTCATAAATGAAAAAATTGTTTCAGATTCTCTTTTTTTCTTTCCTGTGGAAGTTTTCAGAACACCTTTACCATCTCTCTCATACCACAGATGAAAACTTCTGCTCATCTTCTGTGCAAAAACTGGCCTGATGTTTGTAAAATCTAGTATTGTGAAGCACAGGCTATTTATTACCTGCAATAAGTAATAGTGGTGCTTACATTTTGTTCACAGGAGAGAAGTCAAACCCTACCCATTTGGGGTTATGCCCTCAGTGAAGATGAACGATGATGCTGCATGCTAAAGCAAATTTTTAATCATGGAGATCTTGGTACAATAGGGCCAAATGAAATAAGATCAGAGCTTTATTTATGGATGTCTCACCTAAACCATTTCATCAGCTGCTCTGGGGTCTATATGGCGGCAATTTTCCGTAAAAACATCACACAAAAAGTTACAAAGAGTAACTTGGAGGGAGGAGGTAGGCAAGAATCCCTACAAGATCAGGGGCAAGTCTGTGGACCAAGCTCTTTTGCTCAGGAGAGAGCAATGAGAGACAAAGCAAAGTAATTATAGGCATGATGATTAGTTCTGGAAAGAGGCAATGCAACAAATATTTATCATTTCCAAATGATGGTGAGGTCTTTCACCTTAGGCTTTATCCTCAAAGTGAACTCTTAACAGCTGTAGCACAATGGTGCCAGGTGCTCTTTGGATCTGTAGATATTGATTACCTCTCATGTAGCAAATTATCATTACAAGTCCAGAAAAATGTGTTTGGTGTTTTTTCTCCATAGCTTTCAGAGAGTTTCGGAGCTGTTCTGGCTGGGGAAGCCCTGCACACACCCAGAGTCAGAGCTTTTGATACAAGGGGAAGCTTGCAGCTCTGCTGGGAAGATACCTAGGAAGATTTGGAGTCACAGTTTTGTCTTTAGGCATGCAGCTTATACCTAAATCATCCACTAGATTTTGCTCTTACATAGTAATAGCACATCAACTTCAATTCGAAAACGTGTTTCTGTGAGGATTGCCAGTTCTTTTGAAGAGCAGGGACAAAAATTCTGGGTTAGTATCAAGCAGCCCCGTGCAGCATGAGCTCAGTCCCTTCTCCCACTGTGGGAAAGAAAGAGTGTCACCGATTTTTGGCTGTTTAAGGAGGTGTAGCTGACAAAGCTCTATGGTCTCCACCTTTGCTCAGTGGCAAGAGGCTTTTGTAGGGTAACACAGCTCACCTGTGGTACACATGCTGGCCCTCTGTCAGAGCCTGCCTACCTCTGTTCATCTGAGAAGGCGCTCGGGCAGTTACCCTCCTGGAGGGCTGGAGGCTGGGATCCCCTGCAACTGCCACCAGCTCCTGAGGAATTTGGCTTCTGGCTGGAGATAGCTATGGAAGGGCTCACTGTGGCCAAGCCAGGAGAACTGGCTGGCGGGGAGCATTTCAGTGCATCCTAAAAGCAGAGGTTGGGAGGGTGGAACAAGACATATTCTGGAGGAAAACTGTGTCAAATTTGAATGTGCTGTGCCTTGCATTCCAGTTTACAAACAACAGCTAGGAAGGTATCAGGTCTCATGTATAACTGTGGCAGAGGGCCTGAGCAAACAGAGTTTGGTGGCTGTGTGGCTGGGCACAGGTGTTGGCAGAACAGTCATGAAGACTACTGGAAGACTACTATTTGCTTAGAAAGGGACTGCTTGAGAAGTGTCAGATTACCAGATGTGAAGGCCAGACCTTTAAGGTTATCTAGGTTGTCTTCTTATATGAAAAGAATTTCCTAATTATTTTTACTGCAAACCCAAGAATGTTAAATGTAAGCTCTAATGCAAAAAAACAATAGGTAATCTGTCACACATACCTTTGTGAAATAGCCATGCAGTTCAAAAGGCTTAAAATAAACAAGTATAAAAGCCAACTGTGGTTTTTTTCCCTTCATAAAGATTTTTCAATTTTGTGCTCAGAGAAGCTTTTTACTGTACAGTTTCTGATCTGCTCTTGATTATATATTTTGTGTAGGAAGCATTATGCACTGAAGGAATACAGAAGATATTGCTTGGTGCAAACTGGTATTGTGAGTAAGACCAATTTAAATACTAATGTTTCACTGTTCTCCAGCTACTGTTCTCCAGCCACTGTTCTCCAGTCTGTTTTCCCAAAATTATCAGATTGAGGTCTGGATTCATCCTCATCTGATATAAGCTTCTGGTCTGAGAAAACCCAGGAAGGTTTATTAGTTCTCATCCTCACATGGTGAATGGATACAAGTTAGTTCTTAGGAGGAGATTCCTCTCTTACGTGCACTGGATCACTCTGAATGTTCTTGTCTCTGGTAGGGGACTGTAGCAGTTAAATTTGCCCTGTAGATAATTAGGTAGGATAAATCTGCGATTAGGTGTTTGCATTTAAGGTCTTAAAGCAACACTTAGACTACCTGCATCTTGCAGATGGTTATACCTATACCTTTAAGAGATGTCTCCTTTGGAAGACCAATCCATGGTGCTGACATTCATGCAACCAGGACGTTGCCCAGGTACACTGCTGGCCTGTGCCCAGCTTGCTGTCCCCAGAGTTCCATACCTGTAGAGCCAGTCCCCAGTGCACAACGTATTCAAGGGCTCTTCCTTCCTTCTTTTGCCTTCCTCTCTACTAAATTTCACAAAGTTCATCCTTTCCCCCAGCCTGCCTGGGTCCCTTTGGATAGCAGCCCCAGCCTGGGGGTGTATCAAGAGATCCCCCCACTTTGGTGTTGGTGAACTTGCTGAGGATGCTCTCCATCATCTCCTCCCGGTCACTGGCACAGCTGTAAAAGAGGTCAGGTCCTGGGGTAGGCTCCTGTAGCACCCAGTTGTCACTGGCCTCCAGGTAAAGTACAACCCAACAACTAGTTCCTTCTGAGCACGATCATCTAGCCAGGCTTTTATCCATCTAGTTGTCCTTGTAGGTGAATTTGAATTTCTGGAATGCAGCATATGATTAGTGAAGCCACGTAAAAAGTAAAAAAACTGAAACAGTTAAAATGCAATAAAAGGAAAAAATAGCTTTTTTTTTTTTTTTTTTTTTTTTTTTCCTCAAGAAGGCTGTGCAGTGTATCTGTTGTATCTGTTGCATTTAAACATATTTCATATATTTTTTCCCAAACAGGAACAGAAATATATTTCCAATGTATTATACAGAAGAACATAATACTCATCAGCTGCTAAAGAAAAACACTTGTGATACAGGCAATATGTATAATATTTAAAAGCACTGTCACTGATAATCTTGCTTTATGTCATTCAAAGCTTTTAAAGCTGCTCTCTGAGTAGGGATCAAATTCGTAGATGATATTCATGTTACAGTCAGTCATATAACTCTGTCACCATGATTTAAAAAGAGAAGAGCATAGGCATTCACAGCAGCCTAAATAGTATTTGCTTTTTCTCTTTGTTATAATCAAATGCTCACCTTTAGATTGAAAAAAAATCTAATAATGACTAATGGGCAGTGATCTTCTGGATTAGCAGCAGGGCATTCAATATCTCTTTGAGCAGTGATTACCATCTTTTTGGTGGGGGATATCAATTTAAAGGTCAAGTGCTTTCATAAAAAAGGTGATTATCCAGTATTTCATATGTTGAACAAAAGCTTAGCAGGATTCATTGTGTGTCAGTTTCTTTTGTATATAGCATATATGCAGAGAAATGGATCGCTTAATTATGTAACTATCTGTCTTTGGGGAAGGTATGTGGCCATGAATAGAAGCTGTCAAATAGGTACTTTGCTTTGCTTGTGATATTTAATCAATTATGGTAATGATTGCAGATTATAAGTTCGCTTTTAAAAACAGGCAAAAATTTAAATTACTTTTGTGCCATCAGCCAGCGATTTGGTTATAAATGGGTGATTTTATTGGGGAACGGAACTTGTAACAGACGAAAAGGGAAAAAGGAACAAACAAAATGGGGCCAAAGTCATAGCTGATTCCTTTTTCTTTCCCCTCAATTGCACTGTTCTTTTACAACCTAGAAAAATACTCCATTTATCAGATGTGATAAAAATGGCTAGGGCTAAATTTAGAACTAATCCAAGCAAGTGAACTGGAAGCTGATTTTAGCTACTTTCATTTTTATTTTTATTTTCCAGTGGAGCTTTATCAGTTATTTGTCCTGTTTAATATAGTTGAGCTATATTAAATACATTCAATTAAAATTTCTAACAAAACTATCACATTTCTCTATCTTTCACCTTGTATTTTTTCCCTCCTGTAAAGGTAGCTTTCTTACAGCTGAAGAAATTTTCATTTGTAAAAGTGAATTACCACATTAGCTGGTACTTTTGCTCTGTATGTGAATTTTTATTTTTTTTTTGGATCAAATCCTTATTTCTACTAATGTGCCTGCCATTTGCCAAATAACTCATATGTGTTTGATCTGCTGCATTTTAAGAAGCATTTCCCATTGCTGATTTACTGATTGTTATTTGTGGCATTCTGTTGGTCATCCTAGTTACATGGCATTGTTGCTTCTCCCTTCGTAATACTGAATCTATTAAAATAAGATAATAATAAATGATCCCCAGATAATGTAATGGAAGTGATGAATTGTTAATTCTTGTTCTTTCCACAGAATTCTGTGTAAGTGAGATAAAGTTATTGGCCTGAAGTACAGCTACTGCTTGGACTTATGTATAGAGATCAAGATTGGAAAATAAAAGGTACGTATCTGAGTGACCTCATGCTAGGAAGATTTTTATCAAATGCTTTTGGCAAGTCAAGTGGTTCTTGCCTTTTTAATTAATTAATTAATTAATTTGCTTTTAAGTAAATGTCTGTAAATATATAATTTCCAGATCAGAAATCCTAATGCTATTTTATAGGGTATCTCATTTGAGTATCCCAAGCAGGCTTGGAGTTGTAATCTCTCTCTGATTTTTAAGGAATAACTGGGGATAACTGGTTTTATTTGAGGGGGGGAGATGAAGCAGAATGGTAGTTCTATAACATTACTGATCAATATGAAACAATAACAAAACCAATCAAACAACATCTAAAAAGCAAACAGGTTTTTATTAATGTTATTATATATTATTCCCACTCCACACATGAAAGTTTTTCTTTAATTATATGAGAGTATCAGCACAGTTAAGATAATTGACTTGATGTACACTGCCAAAAACCTGTGTTTGGTTTGCAGGTTTGCAGTCTCTGCAGAGGTTATTACATAGTTCCTAGGTGAACATCCACATTTTAAACAATAGGCATTAGCTACTCTTGAGCTTTTTTTTTTTTTTTTTTTTTTTTTTTCAAAGGGTTTTCCTTGTGGCTGCACACATGGTAAATCTTTAGCTTCAAGTGTCCTTCTGTGATGACCAACTAAAATATTAGCAAAATAAATGTTTTATGGGAAAACGTTGGCAGAAACCCCAGCAGAAACAGGTGGTATTGGGTTATTTCAATATAATGTAATGATGCAGCCAGGTTTCCATCTGGACAGCATGTGTTTGTGTCTACTTAGAGAGTATCAAAGAGTGTGAGTATGCACCAGGGATAATGGTGGTGCACGGAAGTGTAGCAGGATGGCTACTTTACAAAATAATAGTCAGGGTTCTAGGTCCTCTGGGTTAAATACTTTTACTGTCAGAATCTGAATTTCTTCATAAAATATTAAAGATGAAGCAAACCTCTGACATGCAATACTGAGCCATGTAATTATAAGGCAGTTCCTGGAAGCCAAGTATTGTTCACATTATAGCTAGGCGTTTATTATAAAAGAGTTCATTACCCTTGGAAGCTAAGACATATTTCAAAGAGAGTGCCTTGGAACAGAGGCACTTTCAGCAAGCTTTACTAGAGGACGAAAAAAAGCCCCAAGCAAGCCGATCAGAATATAGCTGGGAAATGGGAGAGGAATTAGTGGATGCATGGCTGCTAAGAGCTGAATCTATACGTAGTGGGCCAGATACTCATCTGGAGGAAATGGCTCCATCTACATTGACTGAAGTGTCATCATGCTGAATTACACCAGATAAGGAATTTTTAGCTTAATACCAGAGATGATTTTCTTTTTGGCTGGCAGATGCTTTCACAAACCACAGGGCACACTCTGCGAGGATATGCCACAGACTTATCTTCACATCTGTGTGCTCTCTGTATGGGGAGGAAGGCTAAATCTGATTACATGGGGCTGGCAAGGCTTAGCTGTGGGCAGGACTTGGCTAGTTGCATGTAAGGGAAGATTTGGAAGATTCCTTTGTAAAATATTTTCTTGTGGGTCGCGGTGTAACAAGGGAGTTTGTGGGGTAAGAGAAGGAGGAGGAGGAACAAACCCAGACTCCCTTGGGGCGGTCAGCAGGAGCAGAGATGACACTGAGCTGTCTCCATCACTTGGAAGCGTGGAGCAGCATATCAGCTCTGTCCCATGGGAAGTAGGGCTGTTAATGAATACACGGGGCCTGATTCTTCACCGCCTCTGTATTTTGTGCACGTTTATTCCTGGTTTACAGTATCAATCAGCTTGATAGCATTTGAGACCCTGTGTCATTTGCTCAGCACAAGTGTAAATCAGAGATGCCGGGCTGAGGAAAATTAAGACCAGGTCTTAGGCTGCTATGAATCACATAGCCTTGTGGTCTTCACTGATGATCCAGTTATTTGCACCAGCTGAGGAACTGGCCTAGACACCCTTTCTCTGCTGATATATCACCCCTCTACATGTATGAGTTAACAATCTCAATTTCTCTTTTTCCCTTGCTCATGGATGACCTGATTACAATCGAAACTGTTCGCTTTGCCTGAGCGAAGAACCACCCAAAAGTTCAGGGTGCTGGCCAGCAGTGCTTGGCAGCTGGCGATGAACATGCTGCTGCCATGAATCGGTAGTACCACACACGAGTGCCAAGAGCCATGGAAAATGAGATGAAGTCCAGCAACTGATGAATGTGATGAGCAAAATATTTGACAAAAATGGGTATCGGACGGTTTTTGGAAGAAACAACCTTTTCCTTTCCATTTGGTTGATACTTAAAAAAAAATAATAAAAAAAAGAAGAAAACAGCCTGCATGCACCTGACACTGGGGTAATAGCTCTTTGTGTCACATGTAGGTCCTGTTCCCATTTACTCAACAAACCTACCTCTAGATCTCATTCGTAATGCCTGTGCAGAGAGGAAAGATAGAACAGGTACTGAAGCCCAGGCATCTCAGGCTTTGATCCAGCAAAGCTCTTGGGAGTATTCGTCCTGCGAGTGGCCTCCCACGTAACCTGGTGTTGTCTCACTTAGACTGCCACTGCAGCGTGCTTAAACACATGCACATGTTTAAATGCTCTGCGGGTTCAGTGTACCAGCTGGCTCTTCTGCAGCTGCCGTGTCTTGAGTTGAGCCATGTGATGATCCTGTCTGACTTTCTTCTTCAGCCTACCCGTGTTTACAGTGCCTCTTACAGGATCATGCCTTCGCGTACTGAATTTCATTTCCATTCACGTCGCCCTTTTGCTCCATGGATGAACTGCACTGTTCAGATTACTTCTTACAGGTGTTGGGTTGTGTCTTTCCTTCAGGTGAAATCTAAACACACTGAAAAGAACTGAAGATTTACTAGTCTCCTGCAAAGTCAGGCCTATTGCTACTCATACCATTGGTTTGTGCAGCCTCTTGCCTTCCTCTCTGAAAATAAAGCTGTGCCCAGAGGCAAGGATAACGTGTTCCTTCCCTTGTCATAAGACTGGAGTTGCCCAGGCAGCTGAGAGTTTATCCAGAGCCAATTAAGGGGAAAAAAGCAACAAAACAACTTGCAAATGGTTCTTTAAGTCTCCACAGAAGCCTTAAATGAATGACTGTGACAGCAAACAGGCTGGAGGTACAGAGATTATAGATGGCGATGCACATGGCTGTTCATCTGCATCCTGATTAGGACACTGATTTAAGGGGTCTGTTTCAGGGCTTCTTGGCTGCGGGGGCTGATTTGAATTTTGTTGTCCTGAGGTTGAGAAGAACTAGAATGTGCTTGATCTGAGTGTGGCAATGCAGAGTGAGGAAAAACAGGGAGGAAAATGTAAATGCCCTGTCCATTTCCCACCCCCATCACGTTGCAGGAACGGAAATTTGTCGCTCGCTGCTGTCATGATGGGGACGCTGTGGGACTGGGAGCCTGAAGGTGTTAGAGGAGACAAAATGCGGTTCCCATTCCTCTCCATGTTGGGAGTTGGTAAACATGGGATTTGTTTGGAAGATGCAACTGGTTTTGAAGGGAACAAACAGGCAGAAAATGCATGCATGGAAAGAAATGTTTTTCCCAAAGCTATAGGACTTGTCACAGCCTCGTTCCATGTTTGGGGATGTTCTAATTTAGTTCCAAGGTCTGGAGAAAGATTCAGGTAGGAAGCTTCCATTTCCTGTGCCGAAATGAACTCCCATCCCTCTCCATCATCACAGATGAACCAGTGAATTTGCAGCACTTTTGCTTTCCTTCCCAATCTATAGTTTGACCTAGGTAAGGACGTGACCAGGACATGACATCTGAGTGGTCATGACCCCCTGAAATGCCCATTGATGATCAGGGTCTTTTCATGGTCCAGAAATACTGTTCCTACCCAAAAAAGAGTTGGGTATCAGCTGACCTCTGTTTCAGTGTGGACCACGGGCAGCCCAGGGCTAGTGTCCTGATGTATGATGGCAGTACGTTTCTGAGTGAGGCCGTCATGTCCTGTCCTGTGCGGGAGACCTCCCACCACAGCCCATCAGGATCTCACAGCCCCTGGAGCGGAGCTGACAGGAGGTGCTGCTTGGGAGGCTGGCTCCAAACCACAGATGACCAAGGGACAGACTCCTGTCTGGGTGTTTCACCAGAACCTGCTGATTTCCTTGGCCCTGTTGGCTGATGGGCACATTGTGTCTCCTTGGGACTTTAGCAACGTCTGCTTCCATCTGCATGTTGAAAGACCTCAAAGATCCCCACCTTTCCCAAAAGCATGTCAGATGCAAGGTAGCCATTTCCTGTTCCCAAGAGGGAGCAACTTCTTAGCTGGCTTTGAACTTGAAGGCTCTCTGCTCCTGTTGCAATGCGTGTGTAACACCTGCTATTGGCTGGGTTGGGTTTGTGCCCCTACCTGCCGCCCTGGTTCTGAGGTCTGCACCTCCATGAATCTATGGCTCATTTTGGGTCTATCTGGAGTAGGGAAAGTCTGGGCAGCTGGACTCGTGCCAAAGCAGTTCATCAATCCGTTATGTTTTCAAGAAAGTTTTATTTTGCCGCTGTGTCTACTAAAGAGTTGAAGGCTGCTCTGGCAGCGGATCAAAACCTGTGTTATTTGGTACTCCGCTGACTTCATAAGGGTTTGCAGCATGGACTCAATTAAGTCTGAAAAATCAGGAAGGTGTGTCTTTCTGGCCTTTACATTAAATCCATACCGTGTCTCAAGTATTCTGGAGTTGAACATATGCCATGTTTTGAAGCCAGTGTATTTGAAGGCCCACGAAGAAAAGTGCCGCGCTCCATACCATACATCTCCTGGAAACAACCTTCTGCGGCTGTAAAAGACACCAGTAAGTATTTCCACTAATAGAGCACATAAAGGTGAATCCTAAAAGCAAGGGCAAAGAATCGTAGCATACTGTTATTTATCATTGAGTAACATTGCACAACTCTCCATCTTCATTTCGTTGGAACGCTGACTGGGTGTTGAAAGACATAATAAAAACAATCAGTATATTCTCATTTTTCTGTGTGAAAAGATGAAGTCATGGCATATGGTCAGCTCACCAGTGCTGTTAATAATAAACCACAGATAATTAAGCACTGATTTATTCCTCTACGTAAGTGAAACAAATTGCTTTAACGGCTTTTGCTGAGGACCATCTAGTCAGATGGATTATGTATAGGAAGTTCAAACTAAAAATTATTAGAGATCATATTTCAGCGTGCTGGAGGTTTATGGTAGAAACAATTAGAAACCTAACAGAATGTGTCCTGTATTCTCTTTGATGGAAAATCAGATATTAATCTGGGGAAAAGTCTAATTCTCAACACAGCTGCTCCCCTAGCTCTAATGCTGCAGCTTTAGGCTGGGAAAAAAAAAAAAGGAAACATGTTTAAAAAATTGATCATAGCTTATAATAGCAATTATCACCTTGAAATTGGTTGTTACTACAGTTAATGAACAGAGTATTAGAGCATAAAACGCCCTCGGATTCCCTCAGGCTATTAACTAACGAGCTGGTTGTTCACTGCTGGTCAGATAGTATCTTTATTTGGTGGCTGGCTGTCACAGGCATGGAGCATGTCCTGGGCAAGGTGTTTACAGGGTTGCAGTGGCAGGAACCTCAGGCTGATCTTCCTATAGCTGTCCTCCAGTTCCTCTGGAGCATCGTTACCCCTGCAGATGAAAGCCTTTTCCCCAAAATGAAGCAGAGCAGCCTGTGGTGGGGCGCTGGGTGGGCTCAGGCAGGCTCTGGGGCTCCTGCAAGCACAAGCAGCGCTGTGATCACCCCAGCACCGGAGTTTGGCTTGGCTGGCTGGAACTGAGAGAAGTCTTCTCTTTCTAGAAACGCTTCCTGGCACATCCTGCTCGTTGGCACCAGCAGTGCATTGTGGCAGGAGCAAGGATGGCAACAAATGGAACTCCTCAAGTAGGATGCAGAAAGGGAATGGCTTCCAGGCTTTGCCCCTAAACACATGCAGCAATATAGGTGCGGTCCATCCACAAGAGCAAGCTCCAGCTTTGTAGAGATTTTCATTGCCTCTGTGGCTGTATTTGCTTCGTGTGTTTTGCTGTCATCATTCATGCATCTCCTGTTCAAACTGAACAGATCACCAGGTCATGACACAAACCTTTGCGAATTGTCTCTTGTCTTTGAGTAAGAAAATTTACAGAAATATGTGGTTGCTAAAAAAGCTAGGAATAATTTGGTTTATCATACATACCTTTGTGTAACCTATGTTTCTTTTTTTGTGTTGCTCACACAGTTCCTGACAAAACCCTTCCAATGTGGAGATGCTTCAGTTTGAATGCTCATTGCTAAGTGAGCTGTAAAATAGTCAGGGGCTAATAAAATGATATCACAGGAATTGCCTCTGCTCACCTAACAATTCGGTGTTGTCTGCTGGGGTTTTCTGGTCTTCATAAATTCATAGTTTACTAGTCAAAGCTTTGGCATCTTTGGAAAACTTAATGTCAGAGAGCATTTATGACTAACCTGGTGTCTTGATCCCAGGAGTCTGAAGTAATAGGAGCAAATTTCACTGTTGCACGTGGCTATATTTAGGTATTTCTTCACCACTGTTGGGGCCCTTGTTCCTAGAGAAATAGCTCTTAACCAGAACGAGTTGAAATTTGTGACAGCAATTTTTTTCCCGTGACATGTGATGTGTCCTCGACGTTCAAAATGCATATGGAAAAAAGTGGGTGACTTTGATTAAATTTCTGAGTATTCAATGGGAAAGGTTAAAACAAAACATTTTTTCTTGACTAATACCTGGCTTATAGCACTAGAGAGATTTGTTGTGCAGACCACCACAAGCTTTTTATGGGGCTTAAAAGCAGTTTATATCATGCTGCAACTTCAAATGTAATTATGCTAGCTCAGAAAATGCTTTGCAGACATAAAACTCCATGTGTCAGCCCATAGTTTCTGATGTCTTAGGTGCAAGAAAGACTGGCTGCTTCGACAAGATATTTCTAGCCCTTGCTCAGAAAATCGGCTCATTTCCAATTTGCAAATACTCTGTGGTCTGTTGTGACCTTTTAAACTTTTCTAATCAACTTGTAGAGAGGCACCTTGCTGAATATAATCTCTGTAGAGTGGAAGACTTAAAATAGCATGGTTTTTTTTTTTTTTTTTTTTTTTTTTTTTTTTTTAAATTCTGGCATGAGATAACTTAATTTTCCATGATAGCATCAAGCACTCTTCTCTGCTATCCTGGGCTGTATTCTCCTGCAGGGTTTGTAGGACCTGGAGCTGTGGGGCTGGCGCCACGGCTGGGAGGAGCAGTGGGGTCACTCCATGTGGTGCTTGGCTGGGGGAAAACTGTGGGGCTCAGCCCCATGGCACTTGGCTGGGGCCAGTGCCAGTGAGATTGGATACAGCAATGAGGCAGATCCAGGGGAAGAGATGCACTCAGTCCATCCCTAGCAGGGCCAGGTGGTTACAAGTCACAGGTGAGGCCCATCAGGGCAACTGAGGCCCCTTAGTGCCCTCAGGAGGCTCACACTATGCTGGGGATTTTCTTTGGCCTGGCTCTCTTCCTTGGGAAAGTTCCATCTACATTTAAAAAAAAAAAAAGGAGATTGGCCTTTCTAAAGAGAGGATATGTCTGGGTGTTCTGAGGGTAGGTATGTAGAGGGGCCTGCTTTTAGGTCTTTCTCTATGATCTGTTTAAATTTGGATGTTATGCTATTGTCATTAATAATGTCATCTGAGGACAGCGAGAGTAATCTTTCTACTTTTCTATGTTTTATTATGACGCAGATGGAGGAGAAGTCAGAAATGGGCTGAAATCTCCCTGGGTGAAAGTGAGGCTGTGACCCCAACCTGGTGCCTCCTCTCAAGCTGTCCTGGGCTCCAAAAGAAAAATCATCCCCAGTGAGTCTGGGCCATCTTTATACCCTGCTTTCATTTCTTCAAGGGAAACGTCAAGTGAAATGGTGTGTTTTGTTTTGGAAGTCTGGTTTTGTTGGCTCAGTGAGATAAAAGTTAAATCCATTCAAATTCAATTCAGCCTGAACTGAAGGGTTTTTCTTTTTTTTTTTTTTTTTTTTTTTTACTTTACTTTTCATTCAGTTGCCAAATTGAAAATAAATGATTCACGCAGCACTACCTGACAGCTTGTTGGAGAAATAGTCTTCTGAAAAATGCAAAAGTGTGTTTTGTAAAAGTTCTGTGGTTTGCTCTGTGGAAGACAAAACACTTCATCCAGAATTGAATGAAAACTCTGGGAGGATGGCAGTAATTTTAATAGGTTTAATCCCAAATCCTGTAACATTTTCTCTGTAGGTGTTGCTACTCATACTACCTAATTAGCTCACTGTGCTGATCTAAATGCCCAGACTCAAATGCTGTTGAAAGTATAATGATGTTGTTAAAATGTAAACAGGATTTTCTGTTTCTCTATTATAGATTACCTGAAACTTCAACTAAATAGGTCATTCAGTTTCTGTTGTGCTGTGCTTGGGGTGATGCAGTTTTCTGTAATAGGAAATGAAGTGTGTTCTACTTAATCACAGCTCAGTTGTGGGGACAGATCAAGTCTTGTTTGTTTAAAACCATGACTATTAGTGAACAAAACTATTGTAATTAAAACTTTTCAAGAGAACTGGGTCTGACAGTCAACGTGCAGGAGAAAATAACCTGCCTTCTGACTTAAGGTAAGTTTGGCAAGTGTTCCAAAACCAAAGTGGAAGCCTGTTTAGGCCAACTGATCTTTTTGATTATTACATCGTGATCCAGAGAACAAAACAAGAGTACAAAACATCTACAGAAATAGTCACATTTGGAAAAAAATGCTTTAAGGGCTGAATTTACTTCTAGTTTTAATTTTGAGTAAGAATTCCCTTTGCAAATAGCCTGATTAATTCAGTACCTTTATAACCAAAGGATACTGCAGTGTAAGCAAGGCTGGTTGATCTTGCCTCCATATAAACTTGATTTTGGTTTAGCAACCCCGTCTCTTACTGTAAGTACCGCAGAGAGTTTTTTTTCTGGTGGTGTTGAAAACTCAAGAAACACCTTTGTTTCTCCAGACTTCTAATATAATGCTAAGAAAACTGCTGCAATGTTGCAAATGTAGCAGTTGTTACATCTTCTCATGCCCTCAAGTATAACGAGCTGGCATTTTACTATTTTGCTGTTTCCTCTGCTAACTGTCTGCAAGGAGATATTTTCTTGAAAGGTTCCTGAAACCTGGAGGGTGAGGGGGAACAATTAAAATCCTGAGAAACTGAATTTACTGTTTTGTTTCACCACCATAAATGTGTGTCTCTTAGTCACTTTATTAAGGAAGCAGCTTTCTGGGAAGAACTGGTAGCACAAGAAATGACATCACAGGTCAGAAAGGAAATCCAGGAATTGGAATGGAGAAACAGCAGGGGCCTCAGTTGGAGGTAAGGAGATAAGAAAGCTGGGAGAAGTTTGAGTCTCTCTAAGCCATGCAGAATAGAACTGAGAAATAGACAAAAAGGAGGTTAATACGAATGTTATTTTCAAAATGTTTTTCCCTGGGGTGTTTACCCCTGCCTCGACTCTGTGTGGCATGCATCTTAGTTGGAGTGGGTGAATGGTAGGCTGGAAAATCTTCAAGTTTTTGATGAGAGGCTCATGGTGAGATGTAGAGCTCAGGTTTTAAAATAAGATTGAAGCTTTGAAAAGATAGCCCGATGAAATTCATGTAAAAGTCTATTCTTTAAGCTTGCTTTAGGAAACCAGAGGTGTCAAATGGATGTTAGTCCCTTCTTTGACCTTAATTGCAATAGTTCTGTATTCTGGCTTAGACAAAGGCCTAATTCCCCCGTCGGCTCTGTTTTGGGGAAATGAGAAATTGAATGAAATCCCTGTGTTGTGTCTTATTACAGTTTTGCTGTTCAAGAACCCGGATGTTAGCAATGCTTTTTTCAAACTGCTCTGTGAATATTTTTCTTCCCCAGTCACTTTCTTCTTTTTCTTGGGTCTGCTTCCAGCTGAGTTTCATTGTGTTTTCACTGGAGTTTTTGGCTGAGTACCACTCCTACTTACCCAGTCCTTACAGTAGCATAGTTTAGTTAACTCCTGCTTTGTCCTCTGTACAGTATGTGGCTCATATGTACATCCTCTCAAGAGACCTACCTGTGTGAGTCTGTTTGTACAAGCGGCTTCATGATTCTGTAGATGCTATTGAGTGGCTGTAGCTGATAGTAGCAAAAGCAAACCAGTGGGGTGTGTTGGTGGAAGTACAGACTTTATTAAAACTAGATGCTTCATAGAAACTGCAGGTTCATATTAAACTCTTAAAGTAACTGTTCTCCTGGAACACTCCATTTCTTCCTGTAGTGGGGTTTAGATTTGTACTTTAATTTCTATTTCTGCCTATAAATAATTTATAAAAAGTTAATAATTAAAAAGTGCTACAGATATAAACAGCCTGGCCTGCAGCATAATCTCTACACAGATCTGAGAATGAAGTAACCATCTACACAGACATTTGGATGGTTTGCCTCTGTGTTTTGGACTGACTCACCTCTCTGCCTTACTTTCCATGCCTCTTCACAAAACTGACGTGTAGCCATATGGCCATAATGGACAAATTGCTCCAGGCGGATGACAGACATGGCAAGCAGCTTTTTTTTGTTTCATTCCTTTTACTTCTATTAATTTTATTATCAAGAGAGACTCAGCTCTGAGCTTAACTAGATCTGAACTTTCTCACCCAAGTCGTGTCCAGCAGAGCAATGTAACATCTCCTGTTAAAATCATTCCTGACTCTTAGGCACGTTGCATGCATTATAGTGGTTCAGCGCCTTTACTGAGATAGCCTGTTTGGGGTCATTATGAGAAAACAACATATTCGTCTGATCTGCTCACTTATGCATGGTGTTGACAACCTTGGCTTTGGATGAGGGAAGTCACAAACAATCACAGAATCACCTAGGTTGGAAGAGACCTCCAAGACCACCGAGTCTAACCTCTGACCTAACACTAACAAGTCCTCCACTAAACCATATCACTAAGCTCTACATCTCAATGTATTTTAAAGACCTCCAGGGATGGTGACTCAGCCACTTCCCTGGGCAGCCCATTCCAATGCCTAACAACCCTTTCAGTAAAGAAGTTCTTCCTAATATCCAACTTAAACCTCCCCTGGTGCAACTTTGGCTCATTCCCCCCCACGCTCCAAAAAAAAAAAAAAAAAAAAAAAAAAAAAAGGAAGCACTCACACAACCCCTGAGAATTGGCAAGAGTTGTTTATTGCCAGGAGGACATCTTGCAGGCAAACCTGCGGGATGTCCGTGCTGTTTGGTGGCTCTAAGCTAATGCTTGCGATGGAGCCTGAGCAACGAGTAGGGGGCTGGCTGGCGGTGCTGTTGGTGCTCTCAGATGGCAGAGCACGAAGACATGTCAGGGTAGTCCCAGGTCTCTCCTGGCCAAGGTGGATCCACTTCCATCTCCTCCTCAACACCTGGTGGATCCAGCTCCATGGACTCCATGGTGTTGGGCAGAAGACTAAGACAGTCTTTGCCTGGGACTGCCCAAACGGGATGCCTTCTGTCAGGAATGTTCTCAGGCCAGGGTGCTGAACCAGAGGGTCATCCAGTCCCATGCCTTGGTCCCTTGCCTCAGCTGTCTTGATTTTCATGAATGGGTCTGATACTCCCCTCTGGCTTGCGGCCATTACTGGGTCCTGTACTGTGCTCCGGAGTATGGGCACGCCTCTGCTCCCTGAGACTGTCTGATGCTCTCGCCTTTGCCCCACATCACTGTTTCTCCTGTGGTAAGGCCCAGGCCCCCTCTCCCTGGGCATTTGAGGGGCTGGCCTGTTCCCCACATTGTTGCAGTGCCAATGTTACCACCTGTACCTGTCTGTGTGCTGGGCACCTGAGGTCCCTCAGGCACTGGTGTTTCTTGTGCTACCGGCACTATCCCTCTGCCCATGACACCTTCTGCTCAGGTGTGCTCCTTGGTGCTTTACTGGCCTGCATGGCTGTCCTCACACACCAAGGAGGCCTGCCGTTCACCTGGCTCTTCTAGTCTCCTTCCTGCAGCACAAGCTGTCAGTCAGAGGGCCTAAATGCTCAACGAGTGGTGGGCCAGCTGCAGGGGGCCTGTTTTATAAGGCCCAGGGCAGTGGTGGCCACTGTGATCTCAGCAAGCCTCTTTGATGGAGTGGCCCATGTGTGGCCAAAGGCTGTATTGAGAGAAGCCTGGAAGATGTCCTCATGTGGAGAAAGAGGAAGGTTGGGGGGGCTGAGGGCCCCTTTTCTGAGGCTTGCTCCCCCAGACCATTTGGCTTGCCAGAGAGAAAGTCTGCCCTTCTCCCATCCTGTGCCCTGGGTTTATTTTTAACGCTGTTTTTTAGGCAATTTAATTCTACTCTTTTTTAGGTAATTTCATTCTATTCTTTACAAGAACAGAAAAGAACAGAAGTGAGGTGCATCTTCAGCTGTAATTCCCACGTACGCTTTGTGTTGCAAGTGAAGAATTTCTTCCTCACGTCACAGCTCATCTAAATCTACCCTCCATTTGTTCGAAGCTGTTATTCCTGGTTCCACAGCTACACTCCCTGATAGAGTCCCTCTCCAGCTTTCTTCTAGGCCACTTTTATGGGTAAGGTTAGGCGGCAAAAATGCAGGACCTAGCAAATTGCAGCCTTATCTGCCTTGTTCCACACCTTCCACATGACGTTTTCCAGCTCAGACTCTAGCCTCTCATCAGTGTAACACAGAATCATTAAGGTTGGAAAAGGCCTTCAAGACCATCTGGTCCAACCATCACCCTGCTGCCAATGTCACCCACTAAACCATGTCCCTAAGCACCAGGTCCAACCTTTCCTTGAACACCCCCAGGGAAAGTGATGCCACCACCTCCCTGGGACGGGAGGGGTACCAGCTGCTCGGGGATAGGCTGGGCATCTGCCTCTTTCTTAATTTTCAACACGACAACCACAGGCTCACCAATTCTGCTCTGGCAGTTCTTCACTCTTCCTTCTAAATGGGTTCTGCTGTGCCATGCTCACATTTGTCTCTACTTAAGGAACCTCCGAATCATTGCAAGGCAGACCCTGTATCAGTCCATTACACAAGCAAGTATGCCTTTCATCTTTTTACTCCCTATAGATATGGTGATTTTATCTCCTCTTTATGACCATCAGTCTCTTTTCCTTGTAAATATGTTTGCACTATTACCTCCTGGAGGGACTTCCGTGTCATTCAGACTTGTAAAAACATTTACCCTAGATTTTGGCCTGTAGCTATGGTGCTGGAAATGAAAAGGATGCACATGACACTGTTAGTAGCACAGGAACAAGAAAATGGCAATAGTCTATAATGGTTATTCCTTCTCAGGAGCAGGTCTCGCCATTTCAGTGGAATTTAGTAAGTTGCAAACATTGCCTTAATTGGAGTCAGCAGGAGTTAAAGATTTGAAAGAGACAGCCTCTAACTTTTTAAGAGGCCTGATGCACCTAATTAATATTCTTTGAGGAATCAACATTAATGTTTCAATTTGTCTTTTAGCCGAACATATTATAGTTTAAAATGGTAAATGTTCTATGCACCTCAACATTTCTTTAACTGAGGAACTTTTGCACCCTGCTTGCTCCAGGACTGGACTTTGAGTCTCAGAAAAAATGCTGGTGCAGCTCTTGTGCTTTGTGTAATTACGCATTTGGCCAACAAGTGGGGAAGTTCTGCTACTTGCTCAGACAGTAATTGTCTTCAATCTCCATGTTTTGAAGTCTTAACTAATGATCCCTATGATGGACTTCTCCCCAACCTTGTTAACTAATTAAACAATTGAAAATAAAGAGTTACCCAGGCTGCAGAATATTGCTGAGAGTGCCTTTAGTGCAAACATTAGCATTTCTGCAGAATCCATAACCATTAGAAAACAGAAGCATGATGCCCTAGACAGCCCTGGCTTTATCCTTCCAGCATGCTCTGCTGCTACACGTTAGCAGGTTTTGTAGAGTGCCTCTCCCCACTGTACGGGTCCCTGTGTCCCTGGGATGTCACACATTGCTGCTTACCACTCTTCTCTGGTTCTTCAGCGAGAGCTGTGGCAAAAGAGGCAGGAATGTCGCTGGCACCTTGCTGCTCTGCTGCAGCTTTACTGCAGTGTGTTGGTAAACCTGGGCTGCTTCAGGTCTTGATAGAGACTTCTTTGTCTTCCTCTCGTTGGCAGGAAGAGCAGGATATCAAGGGTTACTCCCAAAGTTGTATTGACAGCTAGGACTCTGCAAAGTGCAGTTCCTCCAGCATTTCCTAATGTTTGAATATCTATAGGTGAGCTCCTTCCCTTTATAAAGGGCTGATTGTCTGAGGTCCCTGTATGTCCCTCTTTTATTTCCAA
>CM021767.1:4034620-4057259 GCA_011076525.1 Nettapus auritus
AAGGGCTGATTGTCTGAGGTCCCTGTATGTCCCTCTTTTATTTCCAAAATAAGCTTTATACAGCTCAATCCATGTGTGGCGCTAAACCTAAAAACAAGTGCTCTTGGGACTGAAGGCCCTGTCCTCCAAGTCACCGGGTGTCTTGCTGTTAGCACAATGGGGCGTTGCAGGGCAGACGTGTGTTGGACACGTCGCGTCAGTGCTGATGTTACGGGTGGTGGTCATGTTGGGTCCTTGCAGTTTGCACAGCCAGGGCTGGCACCAGACCTGCTCAGCACTACAGGTCTCCAGGGCGGTGAAACAGTGATGCCAACAGAGCTGTTGCTGTAGATGACGTCCTCCAGGAAGACTGTGAGACCTGGCAAGCTCCTTGGCCATGGGTAGCCCCTCTGTCTGCCTCCTCTGTCATGCTGCCAGGACTGTCCCAGCAGTAGGAGTGGGCAGAAGCAATAATTCACAGGGACTGGGACCATGGGGACCTCATATCCCGTCTACCAGATGGCTGTGCTACTTTTTCTTGGCAGGGTGGTGTGGATTTCAGCTGTTGCACTCTGTGGTAAAATTCAGTTTTTCCCTCTCTGAGGAAATTCTTGAGTGAAAACTAGCTTCTAGCTCTTCTCACTTTCATCTTCATCGGCTTTCTGTGACTTGCTTTTTTACATCACATTCTGTGTGTTCTATGAACCAGGAACACATTAGTCCATTTCTTGATGTGCCGTGGCTTCTAATTAGCAAAAGAATTACTTTAACATTATCCTGGGGAATCAACCAGCAGTCTTGAGGAGGAGATGGTGCTGATATTGGACTTACTGTTTGATCATTTCACTGAAAATGTGAACATTAAATACCTTACTGGGGGATGTCCTACAAAAGATGTCATTGCTGATACTTTAATACTTTGATGAGAATAAGGATAGGGTACACTTCTGCTTTTGAGCAGGTCTCGCAAAGCAGCACGTGTCAGACACTGAAAATCTGCCAGAGGGTAAAGGTGAGGAAGCAATGACATCATTAGACCGTTACCATGTTCAGGGGGACAAAACATGGGGGGAAACATTTGTGGGAAGGATGTCCAGTACAGCATGCTACGTTGCATGTCACTTTCCTGGGCTCCGCTGAAGGTCTGAAAATGGTGCGGACACGGCTGGAGCTGCCAGTGACATGCAGTGTTTTGACAGTGATGTCAAAGAGTGACATCAGTCACTCAGAGAGTGACTGATTCATGTATCTAAGAAGGGCTAAATGCAAAGATAACACAAAAATGCTGTGGTTTTTACCCTCCCTAGAGCTGGCAGCCCCTCTTGAGTAATGTTTTTGTTGGTAGTGGTGCCAGACACATCTGAAAAATAGTGTAGAGTGACTTAGATGAGTTTGGAGCAGGTAAGGCCGAAGTTTGAGTAATTGGTGTGGACAGATAGAGAATGAGCTGAGTTGCAAAACACAGAATTGGGGAATCCCTCACAATTTTATTTGCTCAAACTGACCCTGTGTTTGGAAAAGCAGCACCCTTATCCCTGAGGAACACAACAGCTTTGAGTCAAATTCCAAGTGGAGAATGGTAATCTAAAGCACCAAACAACTGCCTCGAGCAAAAGGGGTATGCCAGGCTTTGCAGTAGCATTTGTGGATCTAAGCCTAATTTTATTACAGCTGCTGGAAAGCTGTGGGCCAGTCCTGCTCCCTGCCAGGCAAGGAAGAAACAGATTTTGGTTTGGTCAGTGGGATGAAGGATGGAGGAGAAAGTCTGCACCTTGCCCAAACTGATCTCTTCCAGTCCTCTCCTGAATGCATGCTTGAGGCTGTCTGCAGAAATTGCAGCCCTGCTTGTGTACGTTTTCCTACTTGTTTCTGTTCCAGTGCAGCTTGGTTGAGAATCTTTTTGTATTTACCTTTAAGCTGCAGAGCTGAAATCATAAGCTTTAAATAAAAGGTCACTTTTTATTTACATGCACTTTACAAGCTTGCTGTTATAGGATGTAATAGCTCTTTGGATGTTAACTTTTATTTATGCTTAGCTTTGATGTAGCCACATGCAAAACATTGGAAATGCAGTAGGGGAAGCAGAAAGGCTGAGTGAAAAATAGCCATAAGGCTGAGCAGGGCACTTAGCTTTAGGAAATGCCATTTTAAGGAATGGTAAGTATTGGAAGTTGCCTCCCTGTTGAAAGGTCTATAGAGAAATTGTGAACAAAGTGCACCTGAATGTGCACTACAATTGTCCTACAATTCAGTGATTGTAAGTTTCATGAAAGTTGTTTTTTGTGTGTGTGCTTTACCATGACAAACTCCTTTTTAGGAAGGAAGGTGGGTTTAGGGTATATCTCTAGTACTTCTGAAGTTTGTTACCATCTTTTCTTCGTTCATCTGTATGAAATACTAACCAAGGATTAGCTGTTCAGTGCCATAAAGTGGTGATAACTAAGATGAGAGCGATCGTACTGAATCAGGCCCAAAGGTTTGTGTAATTATTTATGCATTTAGTGTCAGACCTTGACAGATAACTGTGAAGAAATAAAAGAATCAAGCATAAGTCCTGAACTGCACATCCCATGAAAAAGTAAACAGAAGAATTCATAACTTTGTTTTGAGCAACTGTTACCTGTTTAACTATTATTTATACACACACACACACATATTTTATAAAGGGAGTACTAAGAAGCATGCTGAGGACAGCTTTGATTCTGCTCAGCTTGTGAAGGCTGTAGCACTGACAGAATCGGCTCCCGAGCCAGGGTCAGATTTTCAGTGATACAAATCCTAGTGGTTCCACTGACTGGAGAAAGCTGTGTTGATCTGTTTGGGTCAAGGATGTAGCCTGTAACTTTTATGCCATTACAGCTTATCTAAGTTTTCTATTACTCCTCGTTGGGTTTTATGGCAATGTTTTTGTAATTACACAGTTCCTCAGGGTAAGCTCCAATCTGATAAGCTTTTTTAATGGGTTTTGAGTTCTGTATTCCCCTGTAGCCTTTCTTATGCGGCAGTAAAGTCCATACTTGGTAATAAACAACTGAGTCACTCAAAGGGGACACAAACACTTTAAAATACATTATTCTTTCACATTGTTCTTTGAACTCAGTCTCAACTTCTTGACTCTTTACTCGTAACAAAGATTGTGCTTGCTCAGTGAAATCCATTTTTTGCCTTGCAGTCTGTACCCCTCTTGGGGCGATCTGACAGAGAGAATGCTCAGTCTTTCAGGCTGCCAGAGCACTTCATCTTGGGGCTCGGGGGTATTTGTGAGGCTGCTCCTCTCCAGCCACAAACTGTCAGGCAGAACTCACTTGCATCAACGGAGAACTCGGCAAAATAGGTGGCCACGGAAATGAGAGGTGGAAGAGGCTTACTGAAAACCATCTCTTCTGGTCCTTGCAGATGCAGGACTCCACCATGCTGTAATTCTCTCTTCATTCTTTGTCTAGGTAATTTCAGAAAGACTCGATCAATAGGGCTCAGCCATTTCCTTGGGAGATTATTCCACTGCCTAATATACCTACTTTTGCTAAATGTTTCCAGATATCCATCTCTCCCCCCACCCTCTTGTGCTCAGTTTCATCCCATCACTTCTGGTTAGTTATACTTCCTTGAGCCAGCTGATAGAAAATCTTTCCCATTCACAGGAGGGAAAAAAAAAAAAAACAACTTTCTTCTTTAGGAGGCAGAATGCAGGGCTTTATTTAAGATGAGGTTTATCCCTTTCCAAATACGTAAGGAAATTCTTTTCTTTCCCGTTTTCTGGCAAGAGATGAGAAGTGTTAATAGCTGGAGATGCTTCATGCAAACATCCTGAATAATGTCTGTAGATTACTGTAAGTACTGGATTTTGCTGTACCATTAGGTAGTTACAGAACAGTAATGAGTACAGCCTGGACAGTACCTTAATAGGTCTTCACCCTTAACCTTTTGCAAGGTTAATCTTTATCTCTGTCAATCCTGCAATGGAAGCCCATGAACACCAGCCTAATTTCATTAAGCACTGTGTTTTTTTATTATTTTTGAGAGTACGTTACTAAATGCACTTGAGCATCTGGACAAGATGAATATGAATTCAGCCGTATGCCTTCAGCAGGCAGGGCAGTTTGTCGTGTCCCAGAGCAAAGCCTGCTGTGCTATGGGTGCTTGTTTTCCTCCACGGAGATTTTAGCCTTAGAATAATGAGTTTTTGTCAAACACAGAAATGCACTGAGATGGCTACAATTTAAGACTTTGTTGTTGGGAGTGATTGGCTGCTGTAGTTTTATTGTTATTGTTTTGCAGCTACCAATTAATAAAGCTCACCTTGAAGGAAATCTACTGACACAGGATATTCTGTGTATCTTTGTTTGTTTTAAATATAGCTGCTTGTCTTTATTTTAATTTCTGGAAAACCTCTATAAGACACCTTAGTTCTTTTGAGGTATCTTCAGGCAGTGCCCAAGGTCGATATCCAAGGTCATGGAGGGAGGCTTTGTTTTTATTTCTCAGAACTTTCATGAGTGTCAAATACATGAACAGCTTTTAACACAATACTGATGTCTGCTTTGCACATCATCTAGGGCTATTTCTGTGGAGTGACTGTCTGTGTCAAGAGTTGTAGCAGGATGGTGGAGATGGAGAACAACACGGTAGGATTTAGCTACAGCTGCTGGACAAGAAATGGTGTCATCTTTCCTTGGACTACTCGGGCCTGAACATTGCCCTGAAACCAGATGGCTAAGGCTTGCTTTACTGGATAGTGTAACTTCTCCTCTGTTCATCCTTGTTGTGGCTCCTGCGCAGGTTGGCTTTGCATGGATATGCTGGTGCTCCTAAGTGCTGGCTGCCTGGGGTCGTCTCTGAGCTCCGATCCCACAAGTGGGGACTGAGCTGTGCTGGTAATGCTTCCATTTTCTCACCTACTTTTAAGTGTCTTGATTCAGCCTGACCTTGCCAGGGGATAGCCTCTGGGGTTAGGAAGTCTTGCAGGCTTTGGTTGTCTGGAAGCTAATGTGTTGAGAGGATTTGTTTAGCTTTGAGGTGGTGTAGCAGATGCATGGTGGTGTTGTGTGTATCAGTAAAGGATAGCTCATGTAAATGAAGCAGATAAGTAATCAGGTTTTGGGTGCAGCTCTCTGAGTACATTTTTTTTTGACTGAACAGTGGTAAGGAGGTAAGGAGTCACTTTTATTTTTTTTTTTTTTTTTTTTTTTTTCTTTTTTTCCCTCACATATGAATGCTTTGTGCTTTTGTAGAGAGTAGCTTGAACCTACCAACTCTGACTTAACTCAAGTCATACTGGTGAAAGTATTGAGATATATCTTTTATTTTCCTGCAGTTTGGCCCCACTTTATCATTTCTGTGCTTCTCCCTTTTATGTAAGAGTCAAGAGGAATGATCTCTAGGAGGAAGAGTATGTCCTAGGAGATGCACTTTATGTACTTAATCATCCTTGGAACTTTCTTTTTGCTAAAGGACTAAAGTGACAGCCTTTAGAGAATAATTATATGAAACACCATGTGTGAGCAAAGTGTGAAATGTCTCCAGTACCAACCAAAGCTATAGATATTTTTATTAAATATTAATGCCATGCATTTATGAAGGGTTTGCCAAGCAGATGTTAAGCTGGTCTTTGTGGTAATTTAATTGAGCAAGGAACATTTCCTGCCATTTTTATCAAAGTCAGGCTTTACATGACATTTTAAACTAAAAATATAAAACTGAGAGAAAGAGAGAGAAAAAATAATTAATAATCAGTTTCCATTCATGACTATCTGTTAATATTTCCCCTCAGAGGATTTAATGTTTCTCCCAAATGTTTTTCTTGGAGGCCAACGTGAATCTGAGCTAACCTAGACTCTGTGCAAATTCTTCCACAGGGCCTCCATCTGGAGTCTGGCCCACTCCTGCGAACGCAGCTCTTGCTTTTCTACTTGTAAAGAGATGATGATGATAAAAGGAAAGCCTAAATTATTCTGAAGACTCTGGCCATGTGGGGCTCTGCAAATACCTGCAGATAGCTCCCTTCTCCCCTACTCGGGGCATTGCTTGATGTTTAAATATCACAGTGGGATCTTCCCGTACTAAAACCTATAGATTGATTAAAACTTACGTTACACCCTTGCAGAATGAAGTGTTTTAATGAGATTTAGCATCAAAAAGCATTTGATTATGAGCAACTCATTAGGCAAAAGTAAATAAGAAAAATAATAAAATAAAAATGCAATTGAAATGTCTGTAGGTCAGGTGCAACATAATGAGCCCATTCATGAAATATCACTGTGGGCCCCCTCCTCACAAGTATGACATTATTTACATGGAAAAAGTGTGATCACACTTCTGCCTTGTGTGTATTTTACGTTTATGAAACTGTTTTTTCCCCAAACGTAAGTGGGCTTGTCTCAGTTCTGTTCCCCAGGGCCAACATCCGTGGTCGGGTGATCCCTGTGCTTCAGGTGACCGACTCTAGCTCCACCAGAAGAAGGAAAAAGTAGATGGTAATAAATCACAGCGCAGTAAAGCTGAGATGAAATGAAAAATCACCAGCTTGGTTTGTGGGTTTGACCTGTGTGCTTATAATGGCACTGGCTTCCCATCAGCTCTGGGAACTTCTGTAGGCACTTGTGAAATAGGTTCCAGCTGGTTAAAGGACCTGCACAAGTGCTGAGGCCCCAGCCCCAGCACCATGCTTCTACCCACTCTACAGTGTGCTGTGCTCCTGCCACAGAGGAGGTATTGCAAACTACCTTGATGCGTTGGGTGCAGAGGACCTTCCAGTGGGGTCCTACTCAAGGCAGAGAAGGTGCTGGCTGGCTGCTGTAATGGGATGTTGAAGATCTGATCCAGCAAAGAATCATCATGCTCACTTGGGACTTTACTAGCTGGTCATGCAGTGCTTTAAACAGAAGAGCAAGATGAACAGATAAGGGGGAGAATTTATCTGCTTTTACCTCCTAAAAACAAGTAGTTGGAATAAGCTTAAGGGTAAAGCAACAAACATGTCACCTTCCTTTGGCTTCTCCCCCTGTTAATGCTGGTTTATGTGGATGTCTCCAGGATTGCCCACAAGGAGGGGAGAACTGGAGGGGAATGTAATTTTGCAGGCTTCTTCTGTGCCACTATTTACTGCTGATGTGGGAATGCAGCACGTGTTGACTGCCAGTGTTGTATTTAATAAGGTCTGTACCAAACCTAGATGTTATATGGAAAACCTGGTATGTTATGCACGCAGCAAAAAAACATGGAGTTTCCCATATTTCCTGGGGAATAAACGCAAAACTTCATTTTCCTGTAGTACACATGCTCAGAGATAAAAACACTCATTTCTTCTTAGCACTCTATGCAAGAGACAGCATATCTTACATGCTCTGAGTGGGGTTCTGGGTGAGTTGTCCAACTGGATTGGTTCAAGATCAGTATGTCTGCTTGACAGGATAAGAATGAGAAAGCTATTTATTGGAGCTGGAATCAGATCAAACTGTTTATGCTTATTTTGAAAGGAGGGGAGGCTTTACTTAGTTGACATGCTTATTGTCCACTTAACTTTTTCTACTCATCTGACGACAAGTGAGAGTGCTGAACAGCATGACTGACAAACCTGAAAATAATAACGAAATGCTGCACAAATACCCGGTGTTCTGCTAAGTGGCAATTGACAGAATTATTCCCCAAACTCTGCAAGCTGACTTTGAGTTCTCCATCGTGCCTGGCGTCTTTCCAGCTTCCCTCACACTTCTTTAATACCACTTTACTATATTCATAGCAATGTCTGCAGAAGGCGCTCAGAGAGGCTGCAGCACAATGGGAACACTTTGTATTCTGTAGGAGTCGACGTGCTATAAAGAAGCAAAAAAAAACAAAACAAAACACACAAAAAAACAACAACGAAGGAGCGGGCAGAGCTACTGTGCATTGCGAATGTCTGCTGATGTTTTCAGAGACCAAAGGCTCAGCATGTAGCTTGGATCTTGGGTTCTGGAAGCAGTCAGCAGATGTTTTCCCAGCAGACTTTCTCCCTGTGAGCCTGGCTTTAAGTTGTGTGGCTAATGCTGAGTCAGCATCTTCAGTCCTGTGATGCTGTAGATGAAATGGGCTTAAAACCCCCCAAAGCTGCAAGAAAGTGACTCACCACAATCTTTTCCAACATTCCTGTTTTACAAGCACCTGGGATTAAAGGTTCTGCTGGCTCTGAAAGCTGAGCCCTTACCAGCAGAGCCATGTCAGTAGCAGGTGGAACTCCACATCTTTCGCTTCACATGTCTTGTCACTTTTATTTTTATTTTTTCCTAGCGGAGTGGAAATGACTTTAGGGAATGCAGTGCTTTATGGGTTTTGATGTAAAGCCTGGACGATTTAGGATTCTCTTAGTGGGGGTAGGAGAGAATAAAAATGGGGGTTGAGGGGAGAGGACATTAAACATCGTGTGTTTTCCTGTCTCTTTCTGAACTGTAGCAAACTCCTGGAGATTTTTCAGGAAGTGTAAGCCATTCGTGCCTTGCTTGATCTTGTCAGTCTCTGGATAAGGAGGAGTTCTCAGTTGCGAAGTAGGAGTTCAGGCCCTGTGTCCAGCTGTCCTGTCAGGTATGGCTTTCCAGCAGGAGGGAAGCTAGTATCAATTGTTTGGGAAATGCTGGGAAACATATGGTGCATTTTGCTGTTCAGAGTTTATGCTTCCCATACAATGGGCACACAGCTCCCATTAACTTTTAATGAGACTTACGTGCACAAGGGGAGCTTATAGGCCACATCATGAAGCTCTGGGCTTTTACTGTTCAGTGCTATAAGCTGTGATTAAATTGATACGTATCTGAACTGCCTATTTGAGTCCACCAGCTCCAATGTATTTTGCTGTAGTTATTTGACTGTATGCTGTCTGTTTTGCTCAGGAGGCTGTTGTGATGGGGAAGACATGCCAAACTCCTTGGCCAGAGGCTTGAGTCTGACTGAAAAAATGACATGCGTTGTTGAAAGGTAGTTAAAGAACACTGTATGCGACCCAAGAGACCATGTGGAATATGGACACTTGAGGAATACTGGTCAGCATTTGTTATTTCTTGCTCTGGTTCATGACTCTAGTACTTTGTTTCTGAGCAAAACGTACTGTTCAGACAATCCTTCTCAGCAAGACACTGAAGAGTTAAACACTGAACCAAGGTATTATATGAGAATATTGCTCTGTGGAGTGCCAGGGAACCTGGGGATTTGACACCACGCTTCTAGCTTACAGTGGATAGGCTACAGGTTCAGCATCACAAAATAAAGATCCTCAACAATGAGCATCTGTGCCAGGGAGGTCAGGCTGACAGTGCCTGAATGCTGCTTGGGTTCAGAGGCCTGACCAGGCACAGGGAATCCAAAGCATGGGGCTGGAAGTGCATGCTGGTGTCTGATTGCAATAGATAGCTCAGCCAGGCCTGTAAAACAAGCCTTCATGCACACTACTGATGGGCTGCTGTAGGTTGCAGGATGCATGTAAATCAAAGGTAAGTGCGTATTACGTGTCCCACCTTTATACCAGTGTCACAAGGGGGTGTTTGTTCCAGGGTCTGTCTGAGACTGTTAGTGCAAGCAGTAATGTTTCACACACATTAACTCTGGACATCTTCAGCTCAGTCCCAAGGCAGGATACACAAGCCCAAAGAGTGCTTGTATCTCTGCTGCTCTCTCTACTGCAGCCAGGACTGGGACTTGAAGGCCTGGCTTGAAGTATGAATCTCATTTTTAAAAAAATGGAAAAATACAGAGCCATTAATAAAACTAATAAAGCAGATTTAAAAGGAACATTGGGTAAAGTTGAGAAACTGCCCTTTATTCCTTAGGGTATTGGCTGTAATCATCCTCAGAACTAACATCAGTTTTGTTCTTCTTTTGGTAAGAAAATCCTAAGAGGGAGCACCCTTTAAAACAATCATGAAGTGACCTTGGCACAAGCTGTGTTCCTTGTCTCTTGTGTTATCTTGTGTGCCGATGGCTGTGTGGATGTTTGGGCAGATGCGTACTTCAGAATGTGTGAACTTCCCTTCTGAGCTGCTGGCAAGGCTAATCGCGGGGTTAGGAATCCCTTTTGATGCAAGAAGGTAGTAGGGTTTTTTTCTTCCCTTCTCAAGCAGAAATGCGACTTAATTTCATAAGTTACATTGCTCAACTACCGAAGTTTAGACAAGATGTTAATGCTGGTAATTAGAAGATTAGCTAAATGAATATACAGCTTAATAATAAGGAGGTGTTGTCCAGCTCTAGGCAAAGACTATGGTCTTCTAGAGTGGAAAAAATGAGGCTGGGAAAAAACTGGAAAAGGAAAAAAGAATCAAGAAAATGTAAAGGAAAAGATGTTGTAGCCTGGGGAGAGATTATCTCAACAACGTCAGCACAGTCATGGCCATTTTAGCAAGTTCACCGAGTTGCTGGGCTATCAGTCCTTGGTGCAAAATCCCTCAATCTCATTTAAGAATAGTATGTGTGTGATTTCTTTGCCCAGATAGTCACACTCATTTACACATATGAGAGTCAACGAGGTAAACCCTAGGGATGAAAACTGGTTGCATGTTTACTTGCCTCTTGCCAAAGACTATGCTGAAAAAAATTCTTGGCCGCTGCAGTAGCAAGAAGAAAAAAATTGCCGTGGTTTCTTGTCCTGACGTGACTGCATGCTCTAACCTTTGTTCTTCAGCTGAAGACTCCAAAATAATCAGGAACTTGAATCTGAATGAGCTACTTAACTCTGAGAGGATGCGACTGACCTTAATGTTAAGGAAAGAGGTGACTGTGCTTGGTGCTAAAGTTCCTCATGTTAAAGTTTTATCCTTTTGCTTAATTTTCTGAAGGTCTCGATTTTATCCCCTACATGAGGATCCATGAGGATCAGACCTTCCAGAATTCGGGTGCCCTAGCATCTCTCCTGCACACCCCCATTCTTGGAAACATTCAGTAGCTGTTGAACTTGAAAGCTGTTCCTCTGGAAAAAAAAAAAAAAAGGATGTTAAAACAGAGAAAGGGACTGGGGGAAGCAGTGAACTGCCTCCTGGTGAGGGTCATCCTTGCTGCAGCGTGCTAGTGTCACAGGAGGTGTGAGGCCAAAGAGTCTGCAGATAGTACAGCTCTGAGCTGGGGGATTAGTCCCTAGAGAGGAAGCGGAGCTCCTTTGGATCTGTCTTAATTCCTTTGGAGTTCAATTCCATTTTAACTAGAGGGGAAAAAGTGGTCTGCATAGGAAACAGTTTTAGGAAACAATTTTTGACATCTTTTTTTCTGTGACATAACTTTAAAAGAGGACTTCATTTTTTTTCCCACTGATTAATATTGTATATTAATGTTGGAAGTCAGACATCTCCATGAAGAAGAATGTGTAAATGGCTTGGTTCAAAACTTCTCTCAGGTATAATACTGTTTTTTAAATTTATTTTTAATTTATTTTTATTTTTTCATATATATATATTATTTATTTATTTATTTATTTTTGATTGGTTCATGAGGCACTTGAAAAATGTTTAAACTGCAGGATTGTTAAATCAAACATAGCTGGTATTCCTCAGCTTCGTACAGCCAGAACCCAGAGCTGTGCTGCAGCAAGTTGTGAGATGTGGAGGTGATGCTCCTCTGTGAGAAAGTCACGATGCTCTTGAACCTTGGGTTGTGCTTTCAGAAATGTTTGCTTCCTGTGTTCAGCCTCATCCCCGTGGTGCTGGCAGCTGGAAACACATCTTCTAAAATGGCAGGTGAAGTTGTCATGTAACTAGTTCATTTGGTGATTTAAAGCTTCAGGAAAATTGCCAAGTATTTAAAGCTTCCTTCTTCGTAACAATCCTATCAGTTGGCAAATCGACCAGCCCAAATCTCCCCTGCCCCAGTCCTGTCGAGTGAAGTCACTACCTGCCAAGGTTTGTCATTTTGCCCAGAACAGTCCCTTCTGTTACCGGGAATGTTCTTCTGGTTTCTCCATTTGCATGAAAAGCCATGATGCTCCTGAGGAGGGTGCCACCTGAAAGCAAGAGTGGCAAAATCCTGACAGCTGAGCAACCTTCATTGTGGTCCGTGTGACGCCAAATAAACACAGAAAACTTTCAGCCTTTTAAAGTCCTGTGTTGTCTTCATAGCCACATGTCTGATTAAATCAGATATTAAAAAACCGACAAACAAACTAACCATGGCCTGCTTGTTTTCTCAAATAAATGGAATCAGATAAAGCTAACGTCAGGGTGTTTGTCTGCTGCCAGGAATGGGCACGGCAGTGGAGACGTGAGCATTTTGGCTGGGCACAGCCACTTTCTTGCTTGCTGTCAAGTTCATGTGGATATGCTCCAGCTGTAGGAGGCTCCACTGCTTGCTCCACACAAGGGGACCATTACTGCACCAGAAGCTCATGTCGTCTAGACCAGTAATAACTTCTTTTTCTTCAAAAGAACAGCTGCAGCAACAAAAAGGCATCCCGTTTGGGAAGTCTAAATACAGCCCTGCGATCAATTTGTGTTCTTCACCCCCAGTTGTCCTGCAGAGGTGACTTTGAGGCAAATTCTCCCGTTAAGCGAATGCATCTCTCTCGAGTTAACAATGCCTTGGCTCTCAAGCCTTTGCATTTTCCAGATTTCTGCTTGTATAAAAATTTCTTTGTTAGTTTTGAGCACTCTATAATAGGCAAAACATCCTTCAGTTTTCCTAGAACTACTCAGCTTCATCCTTTTTGCATTATTTATTGGAGGCAGATACATTAACAGTTAACACTGGGTTTAATTTCTCTTTTTCTCCCCCCCCTTTCACAACAAATGTTGATTCCAGCTCTTCTGATTTTGATGAAGACTGGCTTTGCTGGCAGCCTGTGGCTGGCACAACTACAAAGCTGATTTCGGGAACCTTAGAGGTTTATTTAGATTCCTTAAATGTTTTGGCTTGATGGTATCATGGGTATTTTGAAACTTTTGAAGCCTTTTCAATTCCTAACAGCACCGAGCAGGCAGGCATAGAAACACTCAGAGTAGGAACAGAGTGCCATCTTTGCTTTGTTCTTCAGACTTGTAAGTATCCCCAAGTGGGCAAATCAGACGGAGCACAAAAAGAAATAATAACAGAAACTGGGAGATGGGGACCACATTTTTTTTCCCCTCCCTCGGGAGAGGATAGAGGAGGAAAGATGATGTTTTGTGTGCCTCCTCCAGTGCAGTTTGCACTGGTGGAAGGGGTAGTGCAGCTGTGAAATTTGGAGCCTGTCCGTAAATGCCGATTCCCAGGAGATCAGGTACGAGCATGAAAGCTGGCTCCCAGGGCCTGGCTTGCCTTTTGCCCTCAGGTAGCAAAGTACTTTTCTTCTGTCCCTGTGCTATGTGCTGTTTGGATTTGTACACACACAACAAATTCCTATCTTCTGCTGCCTCACCATTGATTTTTTTTTCTTTTTGTTTGGCTTTTCTGGGGGAAGGAAAAGTCTTGTGAAGAGCATGTGGAGGCAGCACCCTTTGGCAAAACGTTTCCAGCGTGCTACACCTGCATGTTGGGTACTGGAAAATCATGTGCTGCTGCTTCTCGAGCTGAGAGGAGGTAACAGTTTTGCATAACAGGGATGTTTTTATACTTAACATTACAAAATCGATTTTCAATGGAGTGACTGAGCAGAAATAGCCACAAATACTTCTGATCCATTTTGAGCCTACATTTAGCTCCTAAAAATCTCCCAGCGCTTTCCTGTTAATGCGGTGAGCAACACTAAACACCTGAGCTCCTGTGGAAATAGCCAGGAAAGAACAATAACGCTGTCTGGGGCCACGGCTGAGGTAGGGCTTGTTGCCTGACCCATTCTTACGTGCTCTCGTTCCTGCCCTCTGCCATTCCTCCCACACCGAATGCAAAGTGATCTCCTTGGGCTGAACCATGGCTCTGACCAAAGACACTTCTCTGCATGACTGTGAAAAGGGACTAAGTGAATGCAGTAAGCCTCCAAAACGTGAGTGTTTGCCCTCCTCTGTATGTACCTGAATGATTTTGACACCAGCTGATGTAGCAGGTTTTGGTTATCAGCTTGTACCTTAACAGTGCTTGGTGCATGTCCATCCTCTTATAACATGCTTTTTCTTCCCTCTTCTCCAGCACCTTCTCTCCATCCTCTGACCATTTCAGAACTTCATAGCACCTCAGCAAAACTGTGTACAAAGCTGTGCTGCTGTTGATGCTCAGCATCGATTAACAAAGTTCTGCAGCACTGAAGCATATTTGCCTTTCCTGATGCATCAAAGCATGTAGGAGACAAAGCTGCGTGCAAGGAATGTGACAGAATACAGCTTTTTTTCCCTGTTTCCCCTGGAAGGATAGTGGAAAGTGTGCTGTGAGACTTGCTCCATTCCTTAGGAAAGTGTTTTGGAGTGTGCAGGGAGGCTGAAATCCCCAACCAAGTCGAACTAGAGTGTCACCGGAGTTGGAGGGGCCTAGTGATTAGACGGAGAATATTTTCGAAATCTATCTCTGTCTCATGCAGAATCCTGGAGGAAGAGTGCTGGTGATTACCAAGGAGAAGAAGGTTCCTTCTCTTGAACTAGTTAGGCAGTGCCTGCCCCTGCTCTGAAACACGCTGTTAGCCTTTTTTGGTACGTGCTGCAGGCCAAATCTAAAAAGCTTCTATGTTTGTCATGCTGGGAAAACCCTGAAACAGGGACTTTGCATACCTTTCTCAATTTTGCACACTAAATATATGAAGCCAGCTGTGGGAAAGGTGGGAGGATGTAACCACTGGGCTGCTTGGGCTTTCTGCTGGGGTGCTGCAGAGCAGTGGCGCCCAACCCAAGGACGGGCTGTCGGCCTCGTGCCTGGATGCACAAGTGGCATCTCTGGGAGATGCAGTACGGAGGGCAAGGCAGTGTTCCTCTGTCTTTGCTGTGTAGCTGAACCCCACTGCTGCCTTGTCACTGGCTTTGCCTCTGCTCAGGCAAGGATGCCCTGAGGCACTTTACCCTTTCCTTTTGTGCTGCTCTGGGTGTGCTGCTGCAGAGATGACTCCGCTCTGACCTGGCCATCTCTGCCTGGGTGAGGCTGCCCCTGCTGTGCCAGCCGTAGCCTTTCCTGTCCTTTCCTCTTCAGGATGTTGAGTGTTGGAAGTGATGCGGTTGGGAGGTGTTTTGACAATGGAACTGGATGGATGGAGCAAACTCCGCTGCAGAACAGCAAGCTGTCTCTAAGCAGCCACCAAGTTTCCCTGAACTGGCACATGCAGCACCAGCAAATACCTTTCCTTAAGGTATGCCGGGAGGCTGTTAAGATCGGAATTGATTTTCCTGTGCGAAAGAGTGATTAGAGGCAGAATACATGATTACTGCAAGTCGTGGTAGTTAGGGCTGTCATCTGTAGTTAAACCAGAACTGCGTGGGGACAGGACAGGCCTGAGAATAGAAACAGGAGCTGTTGCATTGAAAAGTAAAACATTCCCCCACCCCCAAAACCCCATGTCTTTGAAGACATTGGCAAGGACCTCGTGTCAATTAGCTCCAGTGACCACTGGATGTAGCTGTTGCTTCACAGAAGTAGAGCCAAGGAGACACCTTTCTGGCTCTTTGAGATGGCTTGACAGAGGTCACTTTCATGTGCTATTTCTAACCCTGGCTTTTTTTTTTTTTTTTCATTCTGTGTATATTCTCTTTTTCTCCAGTATTTCTTAGAATACGTTCTCTTCAAAGTATCTTATGTTGATACTCCTTTTTTCCATGGATGTTCTTCTTACTAGCAACGAGGAAGACACAGGACTGCAGTGACTCTTCTAATAATTGGATAGTTACCTGCTCACAACTGCGCTCACCTCTTAAGTAAAACCAGAAGCGATACAAGCTGTGTATCTGTCAGGTTCTAATGTTACAGAAGAAAAAGTTGATCAAATGCTGGCAGAGGCCTAATGGTATGAAAATTAAAATACACTTGGTCATTCTTGTGACAAGCATCTCAAGCAAGATGAGGTACTACAGCCTTTATTTAGCTATTTATACCCAAAAGGTGTTCTCCACATCTGAACACAAGCTCTTATTTCAGAGGTAACATGAGAGAGTGTGTCTGTTTTGTAGGTATTCTGTGGAGAGGGAACAGATCTAGCAGTGCTGAAAACAGAGGTTGAATCATAAAGGGGAAAAAAAACAAAACACTCCCAGAAGGCCATTTAAAAATAATAGGTAAAAGCTGATGGTGTCAGAAGGGCACAATCTGAAGCTTGCCTTCTGTATTTAAAAATGCAAGGCTTGGATATTTCTAAGAGAGCTAAAAATACCAAATTATTCCCTTGGCATTGTTTGGAAAACCAGGAGCCAAGTTTCAAACGAAGGAGACCACAAGTGTTCAGATCTGTTTACCTACCTGTACTAGTGGTTGACAAATGCTCCAAAGCTTTCTGCTTTTATTTGGCAAGATGCAGAAGTGATTAAAAACAATAACAACAAAGCAACCAAAAACCTCAGCAAACAGGGAGGAATAACTGACTCACTATTGCAGTGGATACATGTGATAACTTTAGCTTAAACGTGACAATACCATCTTAGTAGTGGTCTAATGAATTTATGCTGATTTGGGATTTGGTCAGAGCTGCTGAGATTTTTCTTTTAGCTCACTGTAAGTGCTACCAGCTAGGCTGGGACTTCCTAGCTTTTGACATTTGTTCTTATGTGCTTTGCATGTTATAGCTACGCTTTTATGTAACAGGTAGTGACAAATACTGCTCTTTGTGTAGGAAGTCTTCTAAGGGCAGCACCTTTTTTTCTTACAGTCTTATTCCTGGAGCCTGAAATCAGAAACTGGGGAGGGATTACCAGCACCCAGCTCTGCTCAGGTCTAAGCAGCCCGGTGTGGTTCACAGGGATCAAGGCTCCTGTGGACTTCCAGGTCAGGATATGTAGAATAAGTTTCTCACTTATGTGCTATTAAACTCTTTCTAAATACAAAGAGTTTACCGAGCTGCCCTAGTAGAAACTTGTGCTTTTTTAAGTCTACCTATTTTGCTGGTTGGTATTAGTATAGCAAGATGTGTCACTGAGCCCCAGCAAGTGAGGCTAGAAAGGACAATAAGTTATTTAGCCTTGTCTCTTTCCCCAAGGCAGGATCAACTAGATCTAACACTCCTTGACAGATATGCAACAAACCTGTTCTTAAAAACCTCCTGGAACAGAAATTGGACACCCTTCCTCAGGCGGTCTTGAAAGCCTTTCCTAAGGACAAGCCCTATCTCCCTTGCTGTAACTTAACCCCTTGATATCTTGCCTTATCCTCAGAGGACACAGAAAAGAGTTTTCTTCCTCTTTGCAGCAGGCTTTTGGTTTATCTCAGGCAGTGCAGTCACTGCCTGTCCTCGTGGTCTTCTGCAGACTCTGCATTCCAAGTCATGTGCCCCCCGGTCCTGTCCCCCCAGCCCAAGACCACATTTTCTGGATCCCTGATGGCTCTCGCTGTTCTCCTGTGGGCTCTCTCAGGCCAACGTACTGTGGAACAGCTTTTTTTCTTTTGCTGGAATGCCCAGAGTTGTATCTCAGCCAAGGCACACTCGACTTTCAGCAACTAAACCATAATTTTGGTTTAGAAGGCTTTAGGGAGACAATGCATAAACAGTGTCTTGCTACCACTGTATACTCACTGAAAGGGGAAAATCTTGGAGAGTTGCCTGGTTGGGTTTTAGAAAACAGGATTGCTTGGGTGTTTGCTTCCACAGCAGACAATAGAGAATAAAGCTCTGCAACAGTAGAAGAGGGGAGCTATATGAGTAGTGTATTGTGCCCACATGCGAACTTAAGCCCTCCGGTGCTAAACATGCAAGAGGCATCTCCAAACAGTGCAGTGTTTGAGCCAGAGCGCAAGAAGAAAATTCCTGGCATCCTAGTGGCCAGGCTCCTCCATTCATATCGCTTGCATTAGCGAGAGCAAACACTAAAAACATCCAAGAAACGAGGCTAAAAGAACTCAAACACAGCGGCTATCCAAGCTGCTCCTTTTTAATGCGGCTTTATTTTTATGTGACTGTGAGCACGAATATGAGAAGGATCTTGCTTTCCCCCCACCACCTTCCCTCCCCTTTACCACAGTGCATTTTAAATCAAGCTGTCCTCCGTAGCTCTGCGGCAAATCTGCACATTTCTGGTTTTGCTCTTTCAGAGGATAATTTCTCCTGTTTAATGAGATCTGAGAATGAAGTCAGGCATGAGTTGGAGAAAGGTCACAGCATGTGCTCAAAGGTATATTAACTACTGTTGGAGCTGGCATCCGTTGACTTCCATGAGGACAAAATTAAGCAGCAAACAGTAAATACTTCCACTAGCACTTTATTACAAGCAGGACCATTTACAATGAATAAGAATTTGAGGAGCTTCAAGGATGAAATGGGGATGCTCACAAATAAAAAGAAAAATCTTACTACTTAGGCTTAGAATGCGATTCCAGTCAAGGTTAATGGGGAAACAGTTAATGAGGGGTACAGAATCCAAAGGCTGCGTTGATGCCATATTGTGTCTTACACAGGTAATTAATGCTACTGACTACTGCTAAATGGCTCTACCTGAGCACATTTTCTCTAACAGGAACTTTAAATCCCCCACACTGTATACAGGAGCACTCTCCTGATGCTTTACGACTCCCACTAATGCTGAACAGGCTAAATCGGAACCAATTTCTTCCACTCGTTTCCAAGATGGTGATTTGCATCCGTCACCACCACAATGCATCCATCACTCCGGGCCCAGTGGTGCAATGGCAAGTTTGGCATCGGTTTCACAGGGGGCAGGATCAGACCTTGAATGCATGTAGTGAAAGAATAATGACGCTTTGCCACTTAGGCAGCATCTCCCCAGCAGGAAGTACTGTGGAAAAAAGGCAGCTCCCTCTCTGCAAGACTTTTCTCTATTGTCATCTTCCCCTCATAATTTTCAATTTATTTTTTTGGGAAAGTCACTTTTCTACAGCGTCCAGACAAATGTTGCTGCTCAGTGGCCAGCCCAGGGAAAAATGAAAAGCAGCTGAAGGTGGAGGAGGTCTGAGAGCCATCCTGTGCCCAAGCAGAAGCTAGGATGCAAACCCCAAGTAGCTCCCTAAAAGCAGCTCCCTCCACTCGCGTCTGCCCACGGAGGCTGACCTGTGCTGAGTGCCAGGCATGAGAAGAGGGAGAGCAAGATGAGATTATGTTGAGGGAAGGAGGGAGACTGCGTAGGACTGACTGTCTGTTTTTGTTGTTTAAAAATATTTTTTCTCCACCTCGCGCGGAGGCTTTAAAGTAGGGCATTTGTATAGCCTGTTCTTTCCAGCCATCGCTCATCGTATTGACAGCAATCGCTTCAGCTGAACAGTTTCATCAATGTGCTTGAGCCTGTTTGTAGGTGGCATCCGGAGGGCAGATTCCACTCTGATCCAAGACCTCGGCCTGTTCCATTACTGCCTTTAGAAACAACGCCCAGGTTCACTTAGGCGTTGCTTTTTTCCCAATCCCCTCTTCCCCCTCCTCTTCCATTCCCTCGTTTTGAATGAAGCGGTTTGAAAAGCCCAGGCCAAATCCTCGATTTCTCTGGGGCAAGGAGCAGGATCTTCACAGGCTTAAGCCTCCAGGTTACACCTGCCCTTGATGTCATATGGATACGAAACCGGGCAGGAGGGACAGTCGTCGTGGTGCCAAGTCACTGCACGGCCCCGACAGCTGCCGAATCTCTCCTATCGACTGTGGTATAAAGAGACGGTTTCATCAGCCTTTAATTGGGCTGGTTCCTGAACGGAATACGGTCAGAGTGACTCAGTGCTGCTGAGCCTAAACAGCCGTACCAAGCAGAGGTAAATATCCCATAAACAGGTCACAACTTATATCCTTTTTGAATTCCTTGGGATCTGGGATTTACAGCCTTCCTGGAAGTTTTGTGCTCTGGCTTAGATGAACAGAAAACTGATGTAAGGGTTTGGGTGCAGTTCCAGCACGTGTGCCTTTCCCTGCCTTTAAGTGGTATTTCAGTTGTTTTAACTTACAATTACACACTTCAAAGAGTGCCTGTCTGTGTCCTGGGTAAAATACACAAACCCACAGCAAGCTAGGAGCTTTCCCTGTGGCATCCTAGCAAGTCTGACTCCAGACAAACTCACCACTGGGTTCGTCTGTTTACAGGATCTCCCTCAGCACAGTTTCTCCTTGCTGCAGAACAGCACAACAACTTGAGTCAAAGCAGCCTGCACAAGCTGAAATCTTGTCTTGAGCACATGAGGGGATGTAATGGATGGCATGGGTTCTTTGAGCTTCTCCTCTAGCTTGCTAGAATTTCTGAATATGGGGTTTTATTTATATATTCCCCTTGTTGGGTTCATTCATTGAATCTATAAGCCACTCCTGAATGCAAATTCTGATGATGGTTTTCTTTTCCCATCCCTCCCCTTGTCTCATTTTTAAGTGCTGAATTTTGAAACCCCAGACTGAGTTTATACCACTTGAGATACACCAGTATTGTCAAGGAGCAAACTTCATTTTGCAAGCAGCTGAGTGTTTTTTTGACTTGGAGAAATGGGTCAGAATTAGAAATACACTTGATTCCTTTCCTAATGTGACCCCCCCTTTTTTTTTTAACACAACTACTAGTTGTGTAGCAGTGGTGGAATAAGAGGCAGATGAGATGATGGTGATAGTAAGCAGAATACGTTTAAGCATGTTGGGAGCTTCATGTGCAATGAAGTTTGGTCATGCTAATTCTTCTGCCCAGCATCTGACCCTCCGAGTTCATAAATGGAAGGGACCTGTGTATTTCCTGCTGTAGCTTAACCTGCCCCAGTGCTTTTCCTGCCAGATTGTTTTTAAAGACACAACCTGTTTTCAATAGTGTTTAGAAGCAGTTTCAACTGTATGAACTCAAGTCCTCTGAGAATTTAATCAGTCAATGGAGTGCAGTATTTGGCCCTCTCTATTCTAAATGCTGACAGTAACAATCCTATTCTGGCTAAACTAGCATGAGCTTAAGGTTAATGCAAAACAAAATAAATAAATAAAAAGCAACGTGCTCACCCCCGTCCCCCCACCTTACACTCCCAACTTGTCTGGCAAGTCTAGGAGGAATGCTTATGAACCTGCTCGTAGGCTGACTAACGTGAAAACCTTTCTAATCCTGGTGAATTTAACTTGCTTACATTCCTTTGAAGGTCTCCCTCCTTGGAGGGTATTGAGGCTCTATTGCCATGATGCATTTTTATACTGCATTCCCCAGGAGTTAGCACTTGCCATGGAGACCTGCACTTTGTCTTTTAAGCAGATAAAAAGAGAGGTCAGTCAGATGTAATTCCCCAACTCCTCGTATAAACAATTTAACCACTGCGGCAACATACTTGCTTGGAATTACTCCCTCAGATTCAATTCCCTTTTCCTGCTCCACTTGTAAAAATGGTTAGTGTCCTCTATAAACTGCTGCTCAGCCAGGTCCAAGGCTTGCTGTGGAGTTGTAGAATAAATGTTAATCTAATACAGGTTACTGGGTCAAATGCAATCACAGGCTTGTGGGAAAAGCTTAATACTGTTCTGCTTCTTCTAACACAGTAAACCTGGATATTATATGATAGGTTAAATACCACTGAACCATGGCGAGAATTTTCTTGAAAGTAGGATTTAGTACAAAGGAAACTACACTGGAATAGTGACCTAGGATTGACTTTGCTCTCCTAGAGCATTATAAGAAGCTGAGGTATGCTGTGAAAAGTATCTCCCTGAAAACATTAGGTACAAATATCCCTAAGTCAGGGGTGTGGCAAAGGTGATTCAGCTAATAAAAGGCTGTGTATTTTTATACTGCTGCCTCCTCTCTGTAAGAAAGAACATTTTGCTTTTTTTCCCCCCCTTGTAGCAACTGTGAAGCTAGCATTATGTGGCTAGCTCCAGCTTCTGATATCTGAGATTGTGTAAATACACACTTAAAAATATATATCTCGTGTGAGTGCTGACAGTTGCTTATTTCCTACAGGCTGGCTTGTGTTATCCCTTGCTGTCATTTACCTCGCTGTCCTGCAGCGATGTCAGTTCAGCACCATATTTCACCGTCTTTAGTGCAGGTTTTGTTTGTGCTCAGTACTACTGAGGTCAAAGACCGAGTGAAGCCATTTAAATGGAGAATCGAGGACCAAACCTACACGCAGTCCTGCCACCATATGCAGCGATCCCCACCAGCCTGGGCAGGTCTCTCTGTGCTGTACGTTGCCTACGTGACATTTAAGGAGTCATTTGTAGTCCTTCTGTTGGATTGTGGACTGAAGGTGAACATGCACAAAGACGAGGGGTGTTGGGGGCTCCATCTCACACTTGTGACTTCAACCAGCTGAAGCGATGAGCTACATCTGTGGGAGGACGCTGGGCAATGCACAGGAGAGGCCACCGCAGCATGCCAGAGCTGTGAGAGCAGCTGAGTGCAGTCATCTCTTGGATCAGGCTGAACTGTTAGCAGAAATGAAGCAATTACGCTGTGATGAAATGTGCCATATGAATGTACAGCTTTAATAGGCAGTTGAAAAACACACACAACAGAACACAAAAACAACCAACCATCCCATTGCATCACGGCAGCGTAGTGTCAGAGTGCTGCCCCAGCAGCGACGGCTGTGTTTTCAGAGCGGTGTCAAACCTTGTTTCTTGTGTGGGTGGTGAGAGCCGAGGTCAAAACAGCTTGTGGCAGAGGCAGGAATATAGCCAATTTTTTTATTTTATTTTATTTTATTTTATTTTATTTTATTTTATTTTATT
>CM021767.1:4057269-4083672 GCA_011076525.1 Nettapus auritus
TATTTTATTTTATTTTATTTTATTTTATTTTATTTTATTTTATTTTAGCTCTGTTGCAATGTTATATGCTCAAGACCAACTTCCTGCACAAGATTTTATATTAAGTACCATGTACAGCGAGCAGTCTGTACCTAAGCGGGGCTCAGGTTGCTTTTTTTTTTTTTGACTTTAGAAGTCTGGCTTCACTCCTTGAGCCACCAAAGGTGTGTAAAGAGCCTCTAAAAGCAGGTGGGCAGTGGCATCACGGGCTTTACCTCTATTTCTTAAAGGAGACAGGCACATTCCCCTTATTCATGCATAGAGAATTCCAATTTGGGGTACAGCAGCCCTGCGTGCCAGTTAGTGGCGTGTCTCCAGCTGTACCCTCCCAGATTTCCCAAAGCCAGTACAGCCTGGGCTGCTGAAATGCCATTCCTTAACTTTGTCCTCTGAGCACAGGCTGAAAGCTGATCCCTGGGTGTCAGCAGCAGGACCTGGAAAGAGCCAGGACTGCTCGTGCACTTGGTCTGGAGAGAGAAGGTGGGGGAAGGATATTAAGGACACTGGGGTTTTGGGAGACCTTTGAGCACTTCAAGCAGAGGGTTTGAGCTTTCACTAAATTATGTCAGAGCTTTCACACAACCATGGCTTTAATTTTTATTTTATTATTATGCTGAGAATGACTGCAGATCTCTGCTTGTCTGGGGAAGCGTAAGCGTGTGCTGATCAGAACTCTGCTGGATGAGAGAAAATGCTTTGTCTGTGCAATTTGCTTTGTGTTAGTCATGAGCCCCTGTTAACCTCTGATTCCCAAGCTCTATCCTTCATTTTATCTTCCGTAACCACTTTTGCCAGCATTTTATTACATCAGCCCATCTCTTAGTGAATACGCAGGCCTTCTTTCCCTTTCAAACAACAATGGCTGCTTGTTTTTTTTCCCTTCCATTGTAGATCAATACATATACTTTTCCCTCCTCTATATTCTTCATCCCACCATATTTCCATCTTCTGCTCGTTTCTCATGTCTCTTATGTGGGTGTCAACATGTTTCTCATTACTGGGTCTCCTTTGTCCCGACAGCCCTGATGCATCTAGCAGGCGGCCCTCCTCCGTGCTCCCAGGGCTGCCCAGGACGCACCTGCCTCTGTGCAGCTGAGGCATGAGGAGGAGGTCTGAAGTGCCTGCTTGGTCATCCCTTCCTCTCCTTCTCCTCTTTACAGCCAACTTTATAACCCAATTTTTTTTCTTCGTTGGCCAGTCGATGAAGAAATATCGGCTGTTATGATGGGTTCAGAGGGGCAGTTCTGATTCTGCTGAAAACTGAACTCTTCTTGAATTTTTACTTCTGCTCTCTTGCTGTTTTCATACTGTGTAGTACTGCTGTGCGCTTTCTTAATAGGACAGCCTTGGTTTGTGACATATGCCTCTTTTCTCCCGGTACTTTCTAAATGCATGCTCCACAGGGCACCTGTGCATATGTTTAGTTTTTAAAATAAATCCTATTCTTTTCCCCAATCCACCTTCTTCCTAACCATTCAATAGCCCGAAAGGTATCACAGTTTAAACTGGAAATGCTGACTGCTGTGTAAGCAGGGTAGGAACCGTCTGATGATTTTTTTCTTCCCTCCAAAAGTCAGAGGGAATACTCGGGGAGTATGGCAGTTCTGATCAGCCCTTTTATGCGTGGTGCACTGGTTCTGTCTATTAAAATTTCTCCATGCTTCAGCATGGGGGATGCTCCTGGCACAGTCAGTGCTTGGGGAAGGTTCACCATGTTTCACTGGAGCAGTGTGTGCAGCTCTGTCTTGTCAGGCCCTGAAGCCGATGCACAGAAGGCAGAAAGAAGGTTGCCCAAAGCAGAGGGCACTGATAGGATTTTCTAGATGCTTGCAGGGGTGTTACTTTTCCCTTTAAGGAATAATTCAAAAAAAAAAAAAAAAAAAAAAGTGACATTTTAGAAGGCCATTTGCTAAGCTCTGCATGTTCTGTGTATTTTAGTGTGTGAACAAATTAGATTATGAAAGGTAATGTATTAGTGATTTGACAGTAATGTGGAATCTTGGAAGCATTAATCGCTAATGCGTGTTTCATAACTTCAGCTAAATGATCTCAGTTGAAATGCAAGAGAAGCAATTGAAAAATTCCTTGCGATTGCAGTGAAACCTTGTACTGTAATGCAGATTACTTTGATTTACTGCAAAATACTGCAAGGCAATAGGAAATGTTCACAGCAGCTGTGTTTAATAGTTACAGTAGAGATGTGTGATGAAATGGTAAATCCATATGTGTATTTATCCTATATAATACAAGCCTCATTCATCATCTTCATGTTACATATTTTTAAAAAACAGCAACAACAACAAACCCCACAACAATCTGTAGAGTACCACACACTACTCTTATAATTTATTTGTATTACTAAAATATCTAAGGACCTAACTGAGATCTCAGCCCCAGAGATGTAATGGCCATTGAGATACCGAAGAAGAGCTGGTGCATGTCCTGAAGAAGAAAATGGGCTCACCTCGGGCTGCTCCCACCGAAGAAATTCACGAGCCTAGTCGTCAGAGCCAGCACTTCAGGTAATCACCGTCCCTGCACTAATGAAGGAGGGTGACAGGGCATTTGGCAGGATGGAAGCCTCCTGAGTTCAGAACTGACACAGTAGACATGAGCTGTAGATCACAAGATAGTGCACAGTCTTTCAGAGAAATACGCCCCAAATAAGTAGGCAGCTGCTTTTTGCTCTCATCGCAGTGGGTTGAAGCTACAGCCTGACCTCTGCATTGCAAGAACATGGATAATTCCAAGGGATAAGAAGTTCCTTTGCTCCTGGGTGACTTCCTTGATTAGATGGGAGCTGGGAGGGTCAGGTTATGTCTTTTTTTCAATGGAGGCAGTGAAGTTATTTTAATCAATGATGTTATTTGCCTTTGTATTATCACGCAAATGCCACCCTGCCCTGTGTGTGAAGCTGGGAACCTGTGAAGGCAAAAGCAGCTGTATTCTGCCAAGTTTTGCTTTGCCAGTACCATAGTGATCTGCTTCTGATGGCAGGCTGTGCAAATCTGAGCAGTGATGTCTTTCCTCCTTTGAGGGACTTAATCAACAATGAGAGTTGACCACAATGGCATGTAAAGAGGCACAATTAGGTTTTAGAGGTAACACACCAGCACGGTGAGTTCCTACCTCTCACAGCTCCCAGCAGATTTACCTCTCCTGTGGGCCCATTGTGTCTGTGAAGTTAGTCATGTGTCTGCTCAGGCTACAAGTTTTTGCAGTTGAGGGGCCAAAAAGCTTTATTTTACTTGAAGTGGAAGCTGAGATTTTTAGGCCTTGCATATTGTCTACTGTGCAAAAAGACACCTGCTTGCTGAGCCATCCCCAGCGTGTGGTGTTCATCTTCAACATGAAATGTTTCCAGCCTTCAGTCAATGAATCTGGCATTGTGCATGGATTAAGAGCTGAGGCTTCCCCGGTGCAGCACTTGTTCAAGTAATCCTCGTTCTGCTGAGTAATGTTAGTGACCTCGAGGAGACTTCGCTCCTGCCTATTTTGCATAACACCTAATGCATGAAGCAAGGTTTATTTAGGAGAGCAGAGGTGAGAGGCTCGGGCTCCGTTCCAGTGGTGGCAATATTGGCTGAGAAGTGTTATGTTGATGTCTGACTCCTCTTTCATCAGAAACCATAGAGTACAGCTATTTAATGCATATTAAGTAGTGGAGAGGCATAAAAAAGAAATTTCCACATTGAAATGACTTTATTCAGCGTGAGGGAAAACAAGGCTAGCCCTCATAAAATCAGAATTCTCTTCAAATCAAGAAAATATCGCGTATAATGTTAAAAAACTACCATGCTTACTGCTGCTATGCTTCTACCTCATTGTGAACTCTCCCAAGGGTCTGCATTTCCCACGTCAATTCCAAAAGACCAATAAATAAATGGGCAACAACTGTTTATAAAGAAATTTCAGCAGAAGCAATATGGGCTCTAATTTCCCTCCAATTCTAGCAAACTGATGAGTTTCTTCGTGTAAAAGCCTCTGAGTGGACTCGGTGGGCCCTTTAAGTCTGCCCAAAAAGAGCTTTTCAAGCCAGCCTATGAAATTGTGATTGTACCAGTGACTTCCATAAATGTCTCTCTGTATCACCATCCCTTTTGTCTAGTGCTGCTGAGTCTTCAGGAAATGTCAGAATTCCTCATTCTCTTCTCTGAAGCCGACAGTGCTTAAAAGAAAAAGGATGTCTCTGTGCTTGAGCTACAACACAGAAACTTCTTGGAGGTGTGCATGGTGCAAAGAGAGAGCAGAGATTTGTCTTCTAGTGTAACATTTTCAGCACCTTTAATATGATTCATTCATTTTCCTACTTGATTGGTTTGACAGAACCCAAGGAAGCACCTGGTGCTTTTCAGATTTCGTACAAGGCATCTTCTTCACCTTGAAGAGTTCTGTTTTTCCCACTGGGCATGTCTATGCTGGGTAATGGAAAGCAGACTCCTGAGCTAGCAGATCTCTCCAAAGCAAAAGCAGTATCGCTGTAAAGTACGGTGGATGTGGTACTTAATTTTGCTGAGACATACGGCTTACAAGTTCTGGCCAAGTGCCACATGAATGTGGCCCTGCCACTTCTGAGCTATGAGTGAGTAGCTCTAGTAACTCTGCGCAGGGTGGGAGCTGTCAGTCTCTTGGCAGCAACGCGGGCAGCTGACCGCGCTCTTTCCAGCTAGGTGCAGACACAGTGACATCAGGGATCCTTCCACCCAGATCCAACAGTTTCTCGGATCAGAAGAGATGGCCCCCATCCTGCAGTGGAAACAACCCCCCCACTTGCTCCTACTCAGTTGAGACTTTCTCATTTTGGTCTTCGTTTAAATGTTTCCTTTTGTAGCAGGAAAAAATAGGCTTTCAGAAAATGCTTTAAAAATACCTGAAGTGTTTTGGGCATTAGAAATCAATTTGTTTTTAACACAGAGCAATTATAATTTATTTTTTTTTAACAAGATGTTGTATGCAAAAAGAAAGTACAGAAAATATTTTCATTTTTGTGGCTCTTGCGAAAAGTAAGTTGGAGGAGAGACAGATAACATAGTTACTTGCATCCTGGAAGGAAAACAAAACCAACAACAAAAACAAAAACCCCACTCAAAGTGGAATAACACTGCATTGTGTGGCTTTGCACATGTGGGCTGAGCTCATCTACTGCCCCTGTGCTCTCTTTTCCTGTTTCATTTGAATCCAGAATCATGTTGAAGGTTTCATTCCTGGTACTTAAGCCCCATAGGGTATGGGTGTCTGAGAGATCGATATGGCATGGCTGTTCTTTGTAGATGTGTTGCAACAAAACAGCAAAATTCCTTAAGCAGTATTAAAGGGCTTGGGACTATGCTTGGAAACATTTGTTGAAATTCAAAATAGGACTTTGCAGATTGAGGTCACTTTTCAAGGCAGTCTGTGTAGTTTATATATGTAAAAGTGGAAGAACAGCCAGGTTTTAAAGCAGCTGTAATGAAAAAATGATTTTTTGAAAAACTGTAAAGGCAATAGTTAGTAATATGGTTAATAATAATGATAGTTAATGACAAGTTTTGGTTGCAAACAATTATCAAGCAGTAGAGGCAATAAACCTAAAGCAAACCTCAGTTTTGCTGCAGAAAAAAATAAAAATAAAATAAAAAACAAACACAACAAACACAACACTCTGAAAACTTGAAAATGAGTGTTCCAAAATGTGAATTTATAAACAAAAAGCAATAAGCCTTTTTTTTTTTTTTTTTTTTTTTTTTTAATTATGCAGCTTAATGGGGGTGAGGACAAAGGATGTAACAATAACAAATCCAGTGCTGTAATCAGCAGCTTCCCCGCACCTAAAAATGTGATATGGATGTGGGATTGAATCCATCTCCTGGAACGCTTAGATTTTGGCTGAAGGTGTCAGTCCAGGGCATGAAAGTCTTCTCTGAAAAGATCCTGGGAGTTATGGAAAGAGTTTGTGAGAAAATGAAAATCTTATTTAAATACAGACAGGTTGTGGCTAAGCTCCTGAATGCTGCTAGAGACTCAAATCAGCCTAAAGTGAAAACCTATTTCTTCCTTTTATTTAAGGAGATGCTACATAGCCTGTACCCTGCCCTCTCAACCAATAAACTGCCTTCAGAAAGTTTCTTGAGAACTGGTTGGAGCAAGTAACTGCCTGACAAATTTTCTTCCGTGGATGGAGGCCTCGTAAGTGCAGTTCTACCAGAAAGGTTTGCCATGTAGCCAAACACACAGAGCAACATACCTGCCACCTGCCAGCATGCATGAGTGGAGAACAGATAGCGGCTGTGCCCTGCGGGAGATACTCAATGTGCTGGCTGCTCTCAAGTGCATAGGTACAGCAGCAAACATCTGGATTTTTATATCCAGGCTCTGGACGGGGGGACTGTTAGAAGTTGGGCTGTTCTTCATTTCCCTGTACTTAAGTTTTGAAAAGTCTGGTAGTTGATGGTTTGTGCCAGCCTGCACAAATGGCACTCTTGCCATATAGGAAGTGTGCTCAGAAATCCAAAGGATCCTCAGCTGCCCCAAGCCACGTCCTCAGTCATCTCCACCAAAACGGCACTGATGTGCAAAGGAGAACTCTGCTCGATGTTTTCAGGATGCTGTCTCACAGGACAAGTCAAAGAGTGCAAGCAATGAAGTGCCAAAGGGTGAAATGCAAGGTTAATTATCTTCACAATTAATAATAGATTTGTTTTAGTCAAACCTGTAAAAGGTGCAAGGAAGGTGGGGAGGGGAAAGAAGTTACACGCGATGATGTCCTGAACCTTAATTCCTTGGAAAACCAATTCACGTGCTTCATTTGTTGTTTTGTAATGTGTTGAGCAGAATGCATGATCTGATTCAAAGGGGAGTTCAGGAGTTCACACACACCTCCATAGGAGGAGGCCTCCAAGTGGCTGTGTTGTGGTCCCTGGCCCCCAATATCCCCCCCAGCACCCCCCAATAAAAGCCATTGATTTAGCAGAAAGCGGTATGGCAAGGTCCAAACAGTTGGATGTATAAAATAGATAAATTTAGTCTAAAGAAAAGATGCACATATTTAGTAGCAAAGCTAAATCATCGGTGGAAAAATTTCCCAAGAGATGTGATAGATTGAATATTCAAATGAAGACTTTCGGAATGAGAGAAGTCCCTGAGGTGGATTCTTTGGTCTACATTAGAGGGAAGGTCAAATGATTATCTAGATGATAAATGGTCCTGTCTGGCCTTAAAATTCATGTATTTATTAAAAATAAACAAAACCCAAACAGATTTATAGCCTCATTTTCCCTGGTACTTTAGCGAGGAGAAAGAAATGCAGCACCATGATACATGTATTGTCTCGTGGTAGAGGAAAGCAGCAGGGCTGTCCTTGCCTCTCAGACAGCAGGAGTTGGTGTGTGTGTGTATAAAGGCTTGGCTGAGGTTGGAGCCTTTCTAAAAGTGTACCTAGTAATAATTTAATAATTTATGGAGTGTCTTTTGGGGGAGGTCAATATTAGAGGTGAAACAGGCTGTGTTACTTCACCAGAAGCTTCCTGACATTGTAGTTTTGTTGTTACTTTGTTTTTAAGAAGTGTGAGTGTACATGCATTTATTTATGATTTATCTGGTCCCCCTATATTATAGGTTGTTCAGTGGGTGCTCCGTAAGTGAGACTGGTTGTGTGATACGCAGTGAAATTCAGGTATCTTTGAAATTTATGGAGCTGAAGGGCCTGTAAACAGACACCTGAAGTTACTAGTGACACTTCAAAATGTGGGCACCACCTTTAAGCAAAATCCCAGCATGAAGCAGAGGCTGTTATGTCATCCTCATGGGGATAGCATCCCAGGAATCCAGCCCGTGGTCTGTTTGATGTAGGGAGTATACAGGGCCCTCTGAGGCTGCTGAAAACCTGTGAATAGCACTGGGATCTGAAACATATTGCCAAACAAAACTTGTTCTGCCTCCCAGTAAGCAGTAATTTTCTACCACCAGACTTGTGTTAGATTAATCTGTATGAGATCCAGGTGTAGAGAAATTCAAAGTTAAATGGGCATCTCACCGTTGCTTGGCTTTAAATGAGGTGAAGAATAATGCATTAGCTCATCCAAATAGCCTACCTTATAAATTGAAGCCACTCCAGACAGAGTCTCTTAGGCAAGGTTGTTTTTTGTTTTTGTTTTTGTTTTTTTTTTTTCTATTTTTTAAAAACTCTATAGCACTTAATTTTGTGAAAGTGTCAGGTAGCTGCAAACCATTTAGATTTTGAAGATTTCAAAGCGGGCACAGAGTTTGGTTGCTGAGTTCACTGCATTGATTCCAACGTTGTTCAGTGTTACCTTCATAAAGTATCAGTAGACTGCTGCATTGAAGTAAGGACAGAAGTGAGCTCAGCCCTAGACGAAAATGTAGTATGATACTGTGAATTTTATAATAACAAATTCTCCTTTTTTCTCGGAGAGGAAAAGAAAGGTGAAGGTGTTTGTGTTCCTTCTTCTGAAAATGCTGTTAAGCTATGACAGCAGATATTATGTCTTCTGTTTCGATTTGGGGGAATCATTTATTTATATGCATTAATTACTTCTCTTGCCTGAGAACTTGCTGTTTGAAGACTGATCCACCATTCATTGGTGTAAACGGAAAGCCTCTTACAACTGCAAACAGCTGGATTGCTGTTGGACTGTATTAGGCAAGTAGGGTGAATTCAGGGAGTGGCTCACAGTCATGCTCAATATGGTAATTTTTTGTCTTTTTTGCTCTTACTGTATGTTTTAACTCTCTGTGTCTCTTAAAAGGAAGTTTGAGATTGTAGTTTATTTACAGAACAAATGTCAGACTTGAATCAAATTCTTCTCTTAGATCTTTACGTCTCATAAGTATATGTCATAAATAGCAACAAAACCACCTGAGGCATCCGTTCATATACCTAGAAATAGTTTATGGGAACACTGAAAGACACTGATGTTATCTTTTTAATATTGCAAGGAATAATCCTATTAAAGAAGGAACAAGGAAAACTGTTATGCCCACAAGGCAGAATTATCCCAAGTTGATTGGAGCGGCTCAGGTTACTCTACAAAGCCCGATCTGTGCGCTGGCCTATCTTTCCATCAGGGCTTGGTGAATGAGCAATAATTTGTGGATTCTGCTCATCTCTCTTTGCAAACTTTGTTCTGTGGAATTAGATACAACTTTGACAAATTAGAAGTGCCCCTTAGCCCACTGTCCCTGCCACAGCACAGTCTTCCAATTGTGCCTGCTTTTCTGAAGTTTAGCTGTGTCAGAGCTGTCAATGGCAGCCCTTCCACAAGGCTACACTTTTTAATAAGCGAATCTGTCAGCACTAGATTCGCCGGGTCTTGCAGTTTTCTCTTAATCCTCAGTGCAAACTGCCCTTCCCTTTGCGTTCCCTCTGTCATGATGTACTTGGGCTCTGAAATAAATATCCCCTTTGTTTACAGTGTGCCCGCAACAAAATTAACCTTTGGGATTAATTGCAACACAGAACGGGCTGTGTTTCTTCTTTCTTATGGCACAGGTTTGAGATTAAATAAAACTCAGCCACCTGCCTAACCAACATCTGTTGCTTTTCTCCCTGCATCCCTGGTTTTGCTCACAGTTTCTTAAAACGTGGTGCTGGATCCCGAGCTGTTTTTCTTTTTCAGAAAAGTTGATGGAGATTTCATGTAGTGGCATTCAGGACCGATACATCTGCAGATGACTCGAGGCAGAAGAACAGTGGGATTGGGATTGAGCAGCACGTTTCCTAGCTCTGCGTAAAGTCCATGGTCGTAACTGAGCTGAGAGGTTTGTGATTCAGCTCAGGAACACAGCACTGCTGAAAAGGCTGCTGCCACTGATGCATACTGCTCAGTAGCACTGGGAGAAGCAGTCTGGCTCAGCATTTCCTAACCTGCTATGTGCCTTTTCCCTTCTTCTTTCCCTCCTATTCAATAAAGGTGGCAGACAGCTGAGACTGGAAACTAGAAGGATATTCTTCATTACAGAACTGAAAACCACTAATTCTTTGCTCTGCCCTGATATTTCTTGTGCCCCCTTCCTGACATGTCTCTGGGCACTGCCTGATGGGGCTGGGAAGTTCATTTATGGCCCTCGTCTAAGCCTCCTTGTTAACATGGGTTGTTGAAACCCGCTGAAGTAATGAAATGTTAGCATCTGCTCGCTATCCTTGCACAGACTGCAATGAGGCAGGTACTTCAGTTTTGAACAGGCAACTGAAATTCTTGCTTGGTCATCGTAACAAATTTTTGTGTGTTGCCTTTGGCTCATGATATTTCCACCATCCATCATCTGTCTTTGTGTCTGGTGTATCTTGGTGACTCACAAGAGGCTAAAAGATGAATTTGTTACTCTCTTCAGAAAACAACGTGGGCTCCTCTCACTGCCACTGAATGTAAATCTTTCCCAGGTATCCAGTTGTCATCTTAGTTTAGCTTTGAAGGAGAATGCAGATTACCTGTACTTTGTGTATGTCTGTGTGCCCCCTTTATCTCACTTTGTATAAAACTCTAGTGTTACTCATTTTTACACCCATGTAAAAGAAGAGTTTCAGGCTCAAAGGTAACCATGTTCCCACAGTGTTGGGGGAAGTAAAAAGCTGGATAGGGAAGAGAGGCACTATCGGAGCCTTTATTGCAGGCATGGTTTCAGTGTGAGTTCATATGTTATTTAACACCAGAGAATCCACACAGGAAGGAATCTCATAATACTCCTGCTGCCAGAAGGCCTTCAGTCAGACTTCAGTGCTGTCGTAGACACAGAAGTCAATCAACCAGAAGAACCAAATAAGAAAGAAACCAGACTTAATTAGTTCCAATCCTTCTGGTACTATTTCTTTCATTTATGGTTGTTCTGGAAGCAGAGGTGGCTTTCCAGTGATGCATGTGCTCCACGCCTTCATCACCTCGGGGTTAGTGCTCCATGCTTGGGGCCACTTGAGCAAAGGACTTGAGCAAGTACAGCCTGTAGCAACCTTTCTCTTGAAGGTCACCTACTATTAGCCCATAAATCTTGAGCTTTGTGCTCTGTTCTGGCTACCTGTTTATTTCAGGATATAATTCAAGGTGTTGGTTATGATCTTATTAAGCCCTTAAAGGCCTGGGACAAGGTTAGCCGAGAAAATTGCTTCTCCCTCCCACCCCCGCTTCATGGCCTATCATGGGAGTTATGATCTGTTGGATTCCTGTGATTATTTTCCCTGCAGCTAACAACACGGCTTTGTCAGTGAAGCAGCATGTGTGCCTCTGAAACCTACGTCTGTGGCAGCCTGAAGGAGTCCAGGTTTGGTGAATGCAATATGAGGCAAATGACTTCAGTTAGCATTTTGAAATGTTCTGGGCTTTTTTTTTTTTTTTTCCCCAGAAGGGTCTGGGAGCTTTGTTCATTGCTGGTGTATGTCATCAAATCCCATGTTTGCCCCTTCTTGCCTTGTTGCGGAGTGCCCAGCTGTTGCGGTGTCCCCTTTTGCAAAAGCATAATGCATGAAAGTGTTAATGCTCATTGTTTTGTGATGAAACGTGGCAGATGAGATCTTGCCCTGTGATTGCTATAGCTTGGGAAACTTGAAGCAGTGAAGCTTGTGAACCGAGCTCTGGAGACCGCTGGGGCAATCCTTGAAAGGTCACTGGAGAGTGCTGGAGTATTGGAGGGCTCCTCTGCGGGCTGAGAGAGGCCAAGGAAGGCATGGTAGGAAAATGAAGCAGTGAGGCAGGGAGAAGAGAGAAGGAATGGGTGCTGTCTCCAGGAATCCCTTGGAAGGTTCCTTGAGGACCTTGTTAAGAGAAAGTTCACTGCAATTCTTAGCACAAAAATAAATAAATAAATAATGTTTTGATTATGCAAATGTTGCTTCCTATGTTCAGCCTTCAAGGTCCTTTGTGTCAGCTCTTGTACACTTCAAAAAAAAGGTGCTCAAAGTACCAGAACAAAGCAAACTAAAAGACGATTACTGCGTATTAAATTCTGCCTTTTTAAATACATCTTTACCTTGCCATGCCTGATTTTACTGTATCGGTAGGGTTCCTTCTGTGGCTGGTCCACTGTTAAGCATCGTACCACACCTGTTTGATTTGCTTGTGTTGGGCTGCTATCAAGAAGGAAATGAGTAACAATATTTTACATTTTTAAAAGGAAAATGTTATCCTTCGCACTCCCTCTGTGCACGATACGATGTTAAAGCTCTCAGTGAAGCTGGTGTTGTAGATGTGGATTTTGTGTCATTGGGTGGTCTCGACTTAACGTACTGTGAGTTCTGTAATACTTAGTGCTGGCAGACAGAGCCAGCAATAGCTTTTCAGCATGGAGCCAGACAGAGTGACAGCATTTGCAACAACTTTTGAGCTCTTAAAATATTTTTCTGCATCGTTAGAACAGAGGCAAGGGCTCCTGAGCATTTCACAGGAGGGAATTTTGTGGAAGAAGGAATTTCTTTCCTTCCCCGTGATGCAGTGGTCCAGCCCAGGCCTCAGAGATCTTCCTTTTGAAAACTTCTCTGAAATAGATATCTCTGTGAAACATTCCAGCTTTGACAAAAACAGCATATTTTGATCAAAAAAATATTTTTCTAAAAATTGTTCCAGCCAGCTCTCCTCTGAATGACTTTGATCGCTCAAGTTAACTGTTTTAATTCAAGTCAGTTTTCCATGCCAGCAGGCTGTCTGTGGAGCAGATCCTACTCCTGCTGGCAGAGGAGTCTTTTCCTTACTTTAGAGCAACATCAAGAGCTGTCCCTTATTACGTTTATCCCAGGAAGAATTTATTGTTCCATTATTCCATCAAATTACATAAATGAAATAGCGGTGATAATTGTAGCTCATCAATAGCAATACATTTACTCATTATCTATGCCAGACTGAAGGCACATAATTAAGCTATATGAAGGACCTTGAAGTGATGTTAGCATTTTAATATGGAGAAGTAGGAAAATTCATGGAAGGCTGAATCTCGATTTGTAATTTTACTGAGGTCACTGCAGAGCCTGTGACCATGTGTGATATTAGCTGCGCTTATGGATAGAATAACGAGCCACACTTAAGTTCAGCTAAAACCGTGCAAGATGCTGGCAATCAAACCTTGCAAGCACTTGCAAAGAGGTTATTAACAACTCAAAAATGATCCAGTGCTTAAGTAAAAACTGTGGCATTACTTCTGCTTTTCTAAATACTCTTCTGCTGAAGGAGCTTTGACCTGCTTTTGATGTACATGAGATCAGTTTCAGGTAACCGCGAGCATTAAAGTCACACCAAATTAGGAGTTCTGGGTGATACTTTAATGAGAACCTGGTGTGAAACTTGACTGTTTTGACCAGTGATTGCTCAGAGAGTTGGGGCTAGTTCTGATGAGAAAAGCAAAGTAGAAACTCACAGGTTGCAAATCTGTGTGGAGGGAAGGAAGCGTTCATACTGAGTTCAAATCAAGTTTCACAGGATCATTGGGCTGGGTCTGGAGCTTGGCTCTGCCACGAGGTTTCTGGCTCAGGGGTTTCTCAGATCCAAAACCTGAATGTCCCTTAATAAATAACTGCCTGTCTGGCCCAGGGAGCTGACACTTCAGGGGGAGGAGGCCTGGCTTGGAACAACCTACCAAGCAAATGTGTTCTAGCACTGGGTTAAAACACTGCATGAGCTGATTTGGGTGCTTATGTAGTAATTCAACAACCAGCAGGCGCTGTGCTCAGCGCTGGCTGCGCTTCGGCTGGTGATATATTTGAAAAGGCCAAACCTGGCCACGTTCTCCTCTGAAATAAATGGGAATTATGTCACTGATGGACAACGTTGGGTTCTTAAGTGTGTCATCTTGTATTGGCTTACGTTTACGTGCAGATTATGTGTAGCAGTGAGGATCAGTATTGTTTTATGCTGCAGATGAGCTCTGCATGGGCTCACCCTTCTTAGTTCACGCGATAGCAGGGAAAAGGCAATGGCTCGCCAGTTCCTGTCGTGATGGGGCCTTCACATCACACCTGGCTTGGGGTTCCAGGGGGATTTGGGCTCAGGTGCTGATCCTGATAGTGACAATCTATGTAGTGTTCTTCTGGCAGTGATAACAGGTTCGTATTTTATTTAATCCAACTGCTGAGGCTGGGGTGGTACCGTTGTTTTTGTTTGTATGGTTATTTTTAACCTGCTAAATTCTTTGGCCAGCTCTGTAACAGCTGTGGGGGAAAAAGTTATCTCTGACCAGTGCTGCTGTGAAAGATGACCGAGCGTCCTCCAGTCACTGCTGTAAGCACCAGAAGCAATGTGACGTGCACCTAGCCAAATGAAGCCCTTGGTGGTGTGTTGTGAGGTGCTGAAGTGTTCCCAAAGCTGCTGGCTTGTCTCTGCTTGCTGCTGCCCCTGTCCACCCTCATCCAGTGCTTCTTCCTGAATTGTTGCAGGAAATGGATGCAGCTGGGAGGCAGAGGGGCACAACTCCTTAAAAATGTCATTTTATAAACTGGAGAGTTTCTCATCAATCTGCAGCTTAGGGGAGAAGGGACTTAATATACCTGTGATAGCTTGGAGGTGCAAAGGGAGAGCAGCATGGCCTTTATGCAGCTGTTAACTTGCTGTTCTCAGGATACATGCAATTCCTTTCCCCTTTATTTCCTTCCCTCATGTCTTTGAGATTTGGATAAACTATTTCTGAAAACAATTCTCCTCTCCCCACAATACAAAGCATTCTAGCAATAAGCAGCATGCAAGGATTGCATAAAACTGAGAGTTTTGGCTCCACACAAGAAAGGAGATGAGCATTTCCATGTGGAAGCAGCATCCATCTTGTCATCACATCTCTCTCTGGGTGGCACTGAGTGGTTCCTTGAGCCAAGGACCAGGTGTTATGGACCAGGTGGTATGGAGCACAGGAGCAGTGAGCACTGCCCCACAGAAAGGACTGATGATGAGCTTTTGGGGAAGAGGTCCGGAAATTTTGTGTTGACCTCTCTGCCTTTGAACTTCTGATTAATCTACAGCTAGGGACACAAAAAGTCTTACTGCTCCATCTGTTTTTTTTTTTTTTTTTTTTTTGTTTTTTTTTTGTAGCTGGTGCTTCTGATAAGCTGAGCTGGACATTATGAGAATTGTGAAAACTACCCAAGGAAGCAGTCTCTTCTCCCGTTTTACGGTCTGTGCTTCTGAGCTCTGTGATTCCCCAGGTTAGGAATGCTACAAGTGAAACATGAGGCCTGCTCAGTCTCATCTGTGCAGAGTTTACTTTCTTTTTCTGTGCCACTGAGCCATCTACCCCATCGGGATGTACAAGCTTAGAAGCAGGAAGAGATGGGGTACTTAGAAGAAATATCAATGGCAGAACAGTGGAGTTCTTGACACATAGTTTCTTACAAATTGTTAATCATTTCTGAATTTATTTGCATGTTGAATTTCAAAAAATATCTTCCAATATTGACAGGTGAGTTGAACAGCCGTGCTGCACAAAATTTTGGTGAGGCATGTTAAGAAAATTGAAGCATGTAGATTATGAAGAATCATTTCTGAGGGGCAAATTTCATCCAAATCTACTGTAATCCCTACTTCACAGAATCACAGAATCACAGAGTAGTCTAGGTTGGAAGAGACCTCCAAGATCTCCGAGTACAACCTCTGACTTAACGCTAACAAGTCTTCCACTAAACCATATCCCTAAGCTCTACATCTAAATGTCTTTTAAAGACCTCCAGGGATGGTGACTCCACCACTTCCCTGGGCAGCCTATTCCAGTGCCTAACAACCCTTTCAGTAAAGAAGTTCTTCCTAATATCCAACCTAAACTTCCCCTGGCGCAACTTAAGCCCATTCCCCCTCGTCCTGTCACCAGGCACAAGGGAGAATAGACAAACCGCCGCCTCACTACAGCCTCCTTTGAGGTACCTGTAGAGTGCAATAAGGTCGCCCCTGAGCCTCCTCTTCTCCAGGCTAAATAGTCCCAGCTCCCTCAGCCGCTCCTCGTAAGACTTGTTCTCCAGACCCTTCACCAGCTTCGTCGCCCTTCTCTGGACTCGCTCAAGCACCTCCATGTCCTTCTGGTAGTGAGGGGCCCAAAACTGAACACAGTATTCGAGGTGCGGCCTCACCAGAGCCGAGTACAGGGGGACAATCACTTCCCTGGACCTGCTGGCCACACTGTTTCTTATGCAAGCCAGGATGCTGTTGGCCTTCTTGGCCACCTGAGCACACTGCTGGCTCATATTCAGCCGAATTCCTTCTTGACCTGCGTAGTTCTGCAGCCTCAGAACAAGTACAGGATACTGCAGTGCTGGCCAGGCACCGCGGTTCAGATGTGATCTGAGATAGCATATCTGCTGATACCTGCACGTCTCACTTCCCTACAGCTGCTCGTCAGGTCAGGATACACTGTATGCCATGGCAGAATCACGTGATCTCTGTGCTGGAGATGGTAAGTCGATCACAAGCTTTTGTTACAACTTCAGACTGAAGACAGAACTGTCTTGTATAGAGCATACATTCCTGGTACCTGAGGTGCTCTATTAAGAATATGTTCTCTTATCTCCATGTAGCACCACACCGTGCCACAGAAAAGAGCTTAAAGCATGACTTCTGCAACATCTGGCCATACCATTGCCATTCTAAGTTATCTCCCCAGATACAAAAAGTGGCAGCAGTCCAAGATCCAGTTTACTTCAATAGGCTCATGAAATCCTGCTGTACTCTGCCTTTCAACAACCTTGGTGCATCTTTCAGACATTTGTGAGCTTTAGCTTCAGATCCCCCCTGTGAAGTACGAGCTCTGTTCACTAAACGGGGACTTGGAGCATGGGGCAGAACAACACACTACCCACAGGTAGGTGCAGACACATCTCAACTTTGTCGTGGCCATAGTTAGCTGGCAGCTGCCTGCGCCATGCTGCACAGCCAAGCTGTAGGAACACAGAAAACAGACACACGACTCAAATCCCAGTGCCCAGCCAAGGGCCTCTGCCAAACCAATCCTATTCGTGCTGCCCAGGGATCTTAGGGCAAACACACCTTTCTTAATGGTTCGTTCTTCACTAGGAATTGCAGTTCTGTGATTTCTGCAGCTGTCCTTGTGGCCGTGCTTATGTTTGCAAACCTCTGCAGGACATAGCTTGGGATTTCCCACCTTCCCAGCCCTCCTGGACGGAGCGTTCCTTAGGCAGATTACAAGGGATTCTGGGTGTAGTAACTCATCCTTCTGAATCGCCTCAGTGACAGCAAGGACTAGCGATGACAGCCTGATTTAAAGTTGTCTGTAATATAATGAGCATAACCATAAGTAGAGGGGAATTAGCCAATTACTGCTGCTTAGGGATTGCTTTGTGAGGTTACTCTAAATTAATTGTTTGGGAGCTGAATTAATGTCAGATGCCACCAAGGGACAAGTAGTTAATTGTAATGAGTTTTTGTGCTCTGCCACTCCCTAACAATAAGGCCATTCCTGAGAATGGGGTACGTTGTGTTTTGAGAAGGTGGGGAGTATAAATAGGGATTGGAACGAGCTCAGGCTCAGTAGTAGAGGCAGCCTAGAGACAGAACTGAAGAAACTTCAATATATTGAACAGATGTTTATCAATCCTCGCAATGGGAAGTGTTAATAAAACTTTTAAAGGAGGGAGCCTGTCCTCCTGCCTCTGCCTAGTCTTGGATGGCAGCGCGTATACATACATAAACCCGAAACATCCAACTGTCCCAGCTGATGTGCTGTGTTGTGACAAGTCATCTCAGATTGTGTCAATCATGGTGCCTTATGCTATATTAAGTGACATGCTGTAATGTGATTGATACAACGTGAAACGACACGTCATTGTGCAAAATATCATCTGGAAAATTCAGGAAGCTACTGAGAAGCGGAAGCTGATCTTAGACTGCGGCCTTTCAAGTTTCGAGGCAGGAAAGCTCAAGAAGTAAAAGAAACTCCCTGGAACCAGACCCACTGCTGCCATTGATATTAAGGTCAAGTGTGCTCTTCTACCTGAATCTTTTCATGGGTAATTAGTGGCTCAGTTTTAAAAATGCTCTCATTCCCTGGGGACTGACAAGTATCTGTGGGCCTGAATTGAATTTCTGTGAGCCACTTGGCATGTCATTAATCATTAGTGGAGCTGCACCATGCAAACAGGGCTGTGAGCTAAATGCAGACCATTGCAGTTCAGGGAGGAGGGAAGCCCTTTCAAAACCAAAGCAAACCGCATCCTTTCTTCATCTGTATTCTGCTTTCTTCCCACTCCTCCTATTCTTCTTTTCCTTTCCTTATAGTGAGTGAAATCTCAAAATACTGAGCTGTCTCTAGACCCCATTGGTGTGGGGCTTTTGTGCCCATCCATCTGGGGTGCTTCGTTCCTCACCTGCACCTCGTGGCCTGGCCCACTGCTCTTTGGAGCTGCAGGAACCCGAGGAAGCTAACCTTGGGAACACTTGTTTGTAGGAGTCTATTACAGAAACTGCTGCAGTTACTGAAGCAAAAATTGTCATGAAATAGGAGTTTGCCTAAAATGCATAGAGTCAACAGGAACTTTTTCAGCAGGTCAGCTTCACCAGGAGTCTTGCTAGTGGTGTTTGGAGAGTGCTTTCTTCCTCTTGATGGGGAAAGTTGTCCAGGGACTGAAGTTTAAACATAGCTTAGAGCTCCCAGTTGATAATAGGAAGTAGAATAAAACCAAGTATTTTGAACACAAAGGCCATCATCTACTCTAGATTTTGGCAAAAAGAAATCAGTAACTACCTATTTGTCATATTAGAAAATACAACAAAAATAAAGGGACAGTAGTTAAACACTTTTATAAAGTCAGATATTCAGTAAGATTTTTATGAGCCACAGAGTCCAACGTTTTTCTCTGGTGGGGAGAAAATAGTGAAACATTGTCCTTTTCAGGGACAGGAGGGTTGTGTCAGAGCTCCTGTTGTTGCTGCCGCCTCTGAGCCCAATTCCTCCTCTGCCTGGAGAATAAAACAGGAAAAACAAAGGTGGACAGCGAAGTCGGGGGAGCTACTTCTGTTTGATGCTGGCTACTGCCCACAACTTCCTGTGGCATGTAGATAGAGACAGATGGACCATGGCCTTGTTCCTCAGCAATTTTTATCTGCCATGGGCTGTTCAACATTACTTTTTCTCAAGCATTGCTTACAGCGGTTGGCAAGCCCAACAAAGCTGCTCCTAAAAGAGAAAAGGACAGAAATTAAAAGAAAAGAAAAGAAAAGAAAAGAAAAGAAAAAAAAAAAAAAAAAAAAAAAAAAAGCAAAGAAGCAGTTTATCTAGAGACAATTGCAAAAATATTTAAAATATTAGTATTTGTATTGAATGCAGTTTGTATGAACTGCTAGAAGCAGCTTAAGTAAACAGGTTGAATTGGGTCTTGTTAATTCAATCAGCATAGGATTTATCTGGCTGGCCCAGGCCAGATTTGTTTTGGCTGTGCCATCCAGACATGAGAAAGGACAAGCACGGCACGGAGAAGCAAGGCATTTAGGCTCAGCACTGTTTTAGAGACTCATCTGTGCAGCTTCTGATGTGTCTCTAGCCAGCTCTGAGCAGAGGCAGAGTAAGCCGGGTCCTTCTGTACCGTCGTATTGCAAAGAGACATGGTCTTTGGATGTGGGCTGATGGCCAAAATTAAATGTTAGTTGAACCAGTCTGTATGCTTGCAGGTTTCTTTTTTAACAGTGTGACCAGCAGGGCTAGGGAGGTGATTGTCCCCCTGTACTTGGCTCTGGTGAGGTCGCACCTCGAATACTGTGTTCAGTTTTGGGCCCCTCGCTACAAGAAGGACATCGAGGTGCTTGAGCGAGTTCAGAGAAGAGCGACGAAGCTGGTGAGGGGCCTGGAGAACAAGCCCTACGAGGAGCGGCTGAGGGAGCTGGGATTGTTCAGCCTGGAGAAAAGGAGGCTCAGGGGTGACCTTATCGCTCTCTACAGGTACCTCAAAGGAGGCTGTAACGAGGTGGGGGTTGGTCTGTTCTCCCACGTGCCTGGTGACAGGACGAGGGGGAATGGGCTTAAGTTGCGCCAGGGGAATTTTAGGTTGGATCTTAGGAAGAACTTCTTTACCGAAAGGGTTGTTAGACATTGGAACGCGCTGCCCAGGGAAGTGGTGGAGTCACCATCCCTGGAGGTCTTTAAAAGACGTTTAGATGTAGAGCTTAGGGATATGGTTTAGTGGGGACTGTTAGTGTTAGGTCAGAGGTTGGACTCGATGATCTTGAGGTCTCTTCCAACCTAGAAATTCTGTGATTCTGTGATTCTGAGGCATGTCACCGGCATCACTTTTATGCCTTTGTGACCCTTCCTATCAACTGCTGTTTGCGTGGAGTTTGCTGCTGTCAGCCACAGCCCGAGTCGCTGCTCTGGCTGCAGGTCAGGTGTGCCTGGAGGGCACAGCTAGAGGTGTGGGTGGTGCAGAGCTGCATGTCTGCACAGGTGTGAGGCTCTGCACAATGCTCAGTTGTTTTTTGGAGTTATAAAAAGCTTTTCTAGCTTATAGTCAGCCTGGAAACATTTATCAGGGCAAGTCTGCTGCTTCCTGCTTCAAACTGGGTCAGAACTAGGGCCCTTCCCCAGGTACACTGCTGCTGCTTTTCCTGCAAGGCAGAAAATGTTTACAAGGTTAGTGTGTACTGAAGGGTTACAAGAATAACCAAAGTCGGATTTGAAGACAGGTTTGTAAAAAGCTGAATTTGTTTCACTGCTGCTGGATGGCTTTGTCCAACCCCAGGTAATGTGTACCTGGGTACCCATAAAAATATTTGCAAGTCCAAACAGTTTCACAGTCTTTAATTGGAAGTTAATTACTAATTCAATACTGAACGTTATCATTCCTCTGTGAAAAAACAAAAAGAAAAAGAAAGAAAGAATTAGTCACCTGGTGAAGCAGTGGGAAATATGCTATATAAGCAGTCTTACGGCTGGAATTGTTACCAGCAATTAGGTGAAATGGAGCCTAGGAAGACTACGCAGATAACTTGTGAACTTGGAGACTTAAATATACATTGAGCTTAGTTAAATAAATCCAATGTCACTACAGATAATGAAAATCCCAAAGCAAGCTATTCTTTTCCTTAACTCACAGCACCGTCTTTGCATTGATGTGTCATGTGGTAACAATTTCTGAATTCATTAGTCGTTTGTAAGAAAAGGCAAATGGGTGAGAAAGGATCCAGGACACCTTACAGAGTTTGAAATGCTGAGTGCCACAGCCAATTTCTCAGCTGTTCTAAGCTGGCAATCCCAATGAGCTGCAGTGGTGTATTTTAAAAATTTTGGCATTAGTTTCTTTTTGTTCTTCTCATGCAAGATGGCTAGTGCTGTGTACTACTGCCTCTTGGCTCGGTAATCGGATGCCCACATGAACTAGTTTAATAAATTGATATAGTCTTTTGCATTTTTTTTTTCCTTCTCTGCATGTCAGTGCTCTTTTTCTGAATGGAGTTCAATTATTATTATAGCATATATTACTTTGGATCATTTTACTGCACAATCAATACACATATCTGTATAATAAATATTGACATTACTTTAATGTTCTACAGTGTTCAGTATGTCAAGACTATTTCAGTCAGATGCCACCCGTTACTGCTTGTTTCTAACATTTCCTGTCCGTTCAATGTGAAAAAATTTCCTGCTAAAGCTTGTCTTCTGCCCCAGTCTCAAAAGATAAATGGAGGCAAGAGCGGTGCCCTCAGATTAATGCACTGGGCGAGATGAATTGGGTTCCTTGCCTCTGACTCTTGCATGTATCGTTTCATCTTGTCTCTACTTTTTGTTTCTCCTTCCCACTATTTCTCATCTCATCTGTTAGAATTGCTCATTGCTGGGGACTGTCTCTTGAAATTTATTTCTACAGAGCCTGGCACAACAGGGCTGAGATTTCCCTTATAACTCACCTAATAATGCTGATACATGGGCTGCTACAGGAACAGTGATCAATGCACGTGAGAGGCAGCACAACACATGCGGGCATGTGAAAGATGAGAAGTGAGCAGCAGATTTTGGTACTTCTCTCTTGTAATGTCCTACGCTGTTTTCAAGACTAGGGGAACTAGGGGAAAGATGTACCATAAAACAGTGTTAGATGTTGTGCTCCCAACAGCACTAACTATCAATTGTAAGAACACACTATAGCATCCTTCTCAGTAAACAGAGGCAGATTTTTCGCTTCTTTTGCTCTGATGCAACTGCACGAATTTCAGCAGGCGCTGGAGGTGTTATCTGGCTCAGAGTGCTCAGTGAAACACATATGGCTAATCATTCAAGTCTGAAAACACTGGATCATGATTCTGTCTGTGTTGTGAAAGACATGGCAGGAGTACTTGATGACTGCATTCAAGTTGAAAAAAATTGCCACTTTTGGTGTTTCCCATCTGGGAGAATGCTGCCTTGTTCATAATATCTGTCTGGCATATGTATCATGTTAACACAAACATGCACATATATCTGCCTATGTAGAATGAAATATCAAAACTCCACCATCTCTATTGTACAGTATGGCAGTGTGTCAGTAACAAGTATGAAAAATTTTACATACAAACACACATATAGTATTTATGTCTATAAAAAGAAAAAAACATTTATATCGCTTATCTTCTAGGTTACCAGATCCTGGCTCCCTCTGCAGCCTGCAGGTGGAAGCAATCATGATGGCGTAAATGAGGTATCTACAGTAAAGGACTACACACAGCCTAGAGACACTAAGCCTGCGAAGGTGGCAGTAGGGCCGTCATCTGAATCCTGGCCTCCTAATAATGCTTTACCCAAAAGTTACATTTTTTTTTTTTTTTTTTTTCCCACCCTTTTGCAAAGTGCAGGGAGGACAGTCAAAGAGCTGGAGTTGAAAAAGTGTGTTTAAAATCGGTAGGATGTCACTGGCGCCTTGGAAATGCTGTTCCGAGGTGGCTGCTAGAGGAAAATCTGCATTGATATGTTCCTGCTGGAAGCCACACGGAGATTCCTCACTGAGCTGAGGATTTGGGGGCTAGCAATCTTACTGGCATGGTTCCTCAAGTCTTTCCCATCCTGTGACAACATTTAAGATGCAGTGTACCCCAGACAGCTGTTGTTCCTGTGTTGCTTATAGTTGCTGGGTGTTTGTTGTTCATAGCTCTGAATTATCACAATTTTACACAGGCCATGTTTAACTGTAAAGCTGAGTTCTGTATGGGAACAAACACTGTTTTCTACGATTGGCATCCATTCTTCCTGCACTCCTCGCATGCAAAATAGCAGTGAGCTACTAATTCGTTGTTGCTACCGATGAAAAGACTGTAAGTAAGTTCTGTAGGGGGCAAAGAAGGAGTTGTTAGCAATGTATATCTAGTAAGGCAATTAATGCTGAAGACAAGAAACCAAATGTTAGGTCAGTTTTTCAGTGCTGAAATCTCTGATTTCACCGTGACCTATTTATAACTTTAATTGAAACATGGAGGGAGCAGCTACCCAAACCAGTTCCAGTTAGGTATGATGAGTTCAAATGAACATGTATTTGCATCAGTGGGTCCCTTATAAAACTCACTCTCTGTTCTTTTAATATGGCTTGGATGAAAGACTGCAAAGGTTGCTGAGGATTCCTGAGTTAACCAGGAAATGCCTTCTTAAAGCACCTTGTTGATCTCATCCCTTGATCTGACATTCAGCTCGCAGCATCTGTCTCTGGCCTCCACTCTTGTGCTTACTTAACTTCATTTGGCATTTTGACTGCCCCCAGCTTTTGTGATACCTAGTTCAAAGGGTTTGGAACATTATTACAGCATTTATTGCTAGGCCAGCATTACCTTTTGCCCAAGTGACAAGCTGATATGGACCCTATCAAAGACAATGTCAGGAAGTACAGTTATTCAGTATGCCTCAGAGAAGCCCCAGGTCCCTTTTTTTTCTCCTTTTAATTTTATGACACTCCACTCTGAGGATGATCAGGTTATTCTCTTCTCCCAGAGAAACATTTTGAACTCAGTCCTCTTGAGTTGTAGTATTATCTCTCTCTCTCTCTTTCTCTCTCTCTTTTTTTTTTTTTTTTTTTTTTTCCCCAGGCAATGCTGATCCAACACTTCCTTTTTACTGAACTTTGCTGACATTGGTGTTCATAATCTGGGAAGGTATTTCTGTTTTTCCAAGGCAAATGAAATTCCATGGACTATTTCTTCCTTCCTAAAAGCAAAGGCCAGCAGAGTTAATGTCGCTTCTCAGCACCAGAAAAAGTGCTGACCCAGCTAGGGGCACTGAGATTCCAACTGGGTCCTCAAGAGCAGATGGTTTAACAGGCTAGCCCATTAATCAACTCCACTTCCCCAAGCACTTCTTTCTTTCTTTTTTTTTTTGCCTTTGCTTTTTGGTTTTGGTGATCAAGTGCTTGGTAAGAGAAATGTAACTCGATTTTTCCTTTCCAAGAGATGGCATTCAACATGCCAATGCCATTATATTTTTGTTATTTACACTTACTGAGCTAAAATGCAACAGACATTTATAAGTGATTACAACTAAATTCTTCAGTAAATATACTGAATGAATCCCATACATCTTCAAATGCTTTGAATGCTTCGCAGTGTGAAAACAGAATTTGTTTCAGGTGGACAGAATAATCCAGTCCTGGGATTTAGCGGTAGTAACCAGAGGTTTAAAACAGAAAAAAAAGTTAGCTAACAAAATCTTTAGCACAGTCAGACAAGTAGAGGAGTCCCAGAGCCTCTTAATACACATAACCTATAATGAATTTCTTTCATTTCTGGTTAAGCCCCTGAATACTTGTATAAATGCTTGAAAAAGAATGAAAAGATATTGAAGGAAAAGAACATTTATATTGCTCCCTGTGAAGGGTCTTTAACTGAATGGGAATGCGCTCCTGCCAGGCTGCCTGTACAAGTAAGCTCGTGTGTGATAATTCCTTTACATTCACAACCAATACCTTGTGGACCCAAAGGATGAAATGGTATTTTGATCTGACTTTCTTCCCTAACCCCTCTGCATACCAACACTGCGCCTGAATGCCTAGAAGTGTGCAGTTTCAGGGCAAAGTGGGCTAGCGCTGTGGATGCTTGTGCAAAGAGTCCTACATGAAACAGTATTGAATGGTACTTTTATAATGGCTTTTGTTTGTTTTTAAACACTGGAGCGTTTGGAGATTTTTGGAGGTGGTGACTTCCTCAGCTGGCACGTGCTACCTGTCTCCAGTCCTCTCAGCTTCTTGCAGCAGGGATACCTTTCAAAGAACAAAAACAGTCATAAGGATAGCCCCATCCATCTCTGCCCCCTCTGCAGAGACAATGCCATGAGGTGCAAGGAGTGAAGGCATTTCGGTTATCAATATCTGCTGTTACCTTTACCTGCTCAGAGGAGATTAAGATTATCCAGCAATCATCCATTCTCCAGTTAGTGAAGTCTTTAAGGTAATGTAGGCTGGACCAGGCTGGGTGGCAGTTCAACCCAGCGCCACACTAGCAGTTTGCTGAATCCACTGCCAGTGACAGTTTTTTCCCCCATTTAAGGATAGCATGTGTTTCAGTGTTCATGTTTCTCCATCAAGATTCAAGTCCCCTGTCTGTCAGATGATACAAATAAATGTTGTTTGTATCCTTCTTTGTTCTAAACAGCTGCAAGGTAGGCAAGAGAAACCTTTGGGGTTGTTCTTATCCCTCAACAGTAGGAAGGAATAAAAGTTGCTCTGTAATCAAGGGAGAAAAGCAGTTTTTCATTTCAAGGCCAAACAGATTACATCAGGAGACTTGTCTGTCTTCATTGAGTATGGGGAGATCCTCAGCTCCTAACTCAGGTACCTCAGGTTAATTAGGTAGTAACTTTTTGGAGTGCAGATTGCATACACACAGTCTTTTTTAAAGGCAGGTCCTACACCCAGGTCTCCTGCGTTGCTGTGCGTTAGTATCTGGCCACTCTCATACAACGGACCTGAGACTGAGGTGAGTCATTATGTGAATGAATAGCTGGAGTTCATGTCTCCCAGTAACCTTGTGCTGCTGGGTGTAGACTTTACCCAATATTTTCAGTCCGTTAGATTAAAAATGCCCAAGGCTTCATATAATGCCGTTCATGACTGACTGAATACTTGGGTCACTGAATATTCAAAGTAGATGGGAGGTAACTCTGGTTGCACAGTTTCCTCGTCACTGCAAGGCTGAACTAAGGTACTCTAGGCTTCAGGCAATATCTCATCTTAGGTCTTATCCTGAGCCAAATTTGCCTGGAAGAGCCCAGTTAAAACCTAACTAAGTGAACATGTACCTAACTTCAGTGAAGACATAACCCTTGTATCAGATGTCAGTTTGACCCAGAATGTGTTTGGGGTTGTTTTGATCTCTCCTGTTTCATTTTATTTCCATTTTTTTCCAGTCTCTCTCCATGGTTTTGCAGAGCAGAACTGTAAAAAGTGCTAAACTTGAGGCCTTCCAGGCACTCGTCAAAAAAAAAAAAAAAAAAAAAAAAAAAAAAAAAAAAAAAAAA
>CM021767.1:4083772-4113172 GCA_011076525.1 Nettapus auritus
AAAAAAAAAAAAAAAAAAAAAAAAAAAAAAAAAAAGAGATTAAGCAGATGGGGATTCTAGAAGGATGGTGAGTTTTGGATCGGGGAGAAGTAGTTGGAGAAAGTGTCTGTCAGGGATCTAAATGCCTCTTGATGCATGAGTACATTGCTGCTGCTGGAGTTTTACCCCATCATTAATTGCTTAAGCGTTCTTTGACTATTTTTTTTCTAAACATATGAATAAAATTAAAGTATTTTTGTATGAGGGGATGGGGATAGAGATTCATTCTGTTACACATTAACCACAAGTAGTACACAGGGTAGTTGTAGATGTGGGAGCTCAGATTGCAGAAGAAATTCAAACCTCCTGAGAGGAAACGTGTGAAGCAAATTGTGAACCTCCCAAAGAGATGCTCTCGGCAATGACTGGATCTGCATAACCCCCTAATATCTTAGATCCTTCTAAGAGGTTTTCTTTGTTCCAATGAAAATGTGTCCAAGTCTATGTGAAATAATGAAGCTGCTGAACACCATGTGTGGCTGGGATGGGCAAGTTCTTCCTTGGAGACCCCTTAGTAAGGGATCTCATGAGAATTGAATTGGTAGTCCTGGTGACAGCAGGTGAGGATCTTAACCAAATATGAGAGATTCAAGACTGTTCTCATATGGCTTTTTTTTTTTTTTTAATAAAATATAACAATAAAAACATTATTAATCTTGAAAGTCAAAGGGGGGTATCCATTGACTCAAATGGCAGCAGACTCTTGTTCTCAGCCTTTGGTGGCTTGAAGTCTGCCAAAAATATCCTGAAACACCATTTCCACTTCATAATAGAGTGGGCTTTTTCACACTGTGATGCCATGTTGGAGACTGCTTCCTCTCACAGTCCCTTGGAAGCCAAGATTGTGAAGAAACTAGGCAGAAATCTCAATTTGGGTCAAATGACCTGTGTAATTTTAATATTTACAATAGATTGTAGAAAACCATATACTAATGACTTTATATTTCCTTAACTCGGAGACGGCCAAAGAGTATTTGTATTTGAAATATGGCATGAAATATTCCCAATCACTGTCCTAAGTAAACACAAGAGTGTTTGTATTACCTTTTCACCTGTAGCAGATTAAAGTGCTCCTTAGCCATTGGCTGTGAGGGAAACCAAGATCAATCTCTATAATTCTATAAGCCTTCATATAAATATGTTCTGACTGTGTTTTTATACATTAATCACTGAAGATTATAAGGCACATGCCATATTGTGCATATTTCTTGCAAGCAAAATAGAACTGTCTGCAGTTCTCACTGCAAAATTATGGAATGGACTGAATCATAAAAAAAACATGCAGGAAAATCTGCTATTTCAGGACAGCTGTTCAGTATTTTTGGACAGCTGACTTTTTTTTTTTTTAATACAAAAATAAAGAATGGATATTTTTTTTACCAGAAATAGTGAGCCAAATTCATTAAGGGGATAATTTCAATTCACAAAATAGATCATTTCCTTTCTTCCCAAATCTTGCTGAGTAAACAACATTCCTTATTTCTATTCCCCAGACTTCTTTTGAGTTTCCACATCCAAGCCCAGCAATAATATCCCGTTTTCAGACATAAATGGCAAGGAAGATGAAATCAGCTTGCTGCAGTTGTAACACCATGGTCTGTGACTCTGTGCTCTCTCAATCCATCACTCCAGACACTCCAGACACTACCACTGTGGGTGGACGGTGAGCAGTGTGCTGAAAAAGGAACCTTGCTGGTAGTAAAAGCGTGTTGTGTGCTGCCATATAACGTGTGAAGATCAGTAGTAGATAGCACAATGAATATGAATCATTGTGTTTCAGGCTAGAACCTAACCTCTAACAAGGGATTTTATTATTATTATTATTATTATTTTTAAATAAATTGATCTGCAAGAGTGCATGCTCATTAAACTAGTTTCATGGAGGAGTTAATTTTGATACGGTCTTGAGGGATGTAAGGGTGTGCTCTGATCTACTTTGACAGTTTCTGTTGCTGTTTTGATGCAAGTATTGGGCATGTTAATTTATCTCACCTGCTTTCCTCCTCTGTTATGTCTCGTGTTTTATCAATTCAGACCAGGCAAGGGCTCCCCTTACTCTGTGCTGAACAGGGGGCTGGAAGTTCATATTCTAAGGATAAGCGTGCTTGTAAAGATATTTTAGTAGTCTGAGGTGATATAGGAGGGTCAAAACGTGCTTGCGGAGGTGGTGTCTCCTTAGATCTATAGGAAAGTGGCTCCAGCTTTCTGCCATGTAATGCCAGGGCAGGATGTAAAGCCTCAGCAGAGATGTGAGGATGTAGGTCCTGTTGTGGGAGGGAGGCAAAGAAAGAGAGTAATGTTGTCTGAAGCATAGGAATGGCAGGTGTGAGGACAAAACCTGTGCCAGGAGAACAAGGAGATATGGTGGTTTTCCTCCCCTGGCCAGTAGCTCGTTCTCACTCCCTCTTTCTCTCTGTCACATGCCACCTGATCATTACCTTAACCACCAGGCAGTTATGCTACGTTACACTACTGTACTGTCAACAGTCTCTGGGATATTAGGATTACCTCAGTGCTTTTATGAACTAAATCTTGGAAATTGCAGTACATCCCCATTACTGGAATGTGCCTTGCACAGCTTCTAACAAAATGCTTTCAAAATCAGCTAATTAAGCAATATGGAAATGGATGTTTAAAGAGCAAACCATATGTATTCATGGGTGTTGAGTTAGTGGGGTTTACTCAGTGCTCTGTTCTGCACAGTACTCGGGGCGTCCACGTACCTACTGCACCCATTCGGGTCATGGGAAGCTGAGGTACTCAGCACCTCTGAGCATCTGGCTTTAGCAGCCTGCACAGCACTCTGCATGTTTCTTCTCACACTGCTTCATAACGTTAGTGTGGGACTTGGGCAGGGACATTTGTACAGAACTTGGGTCATGCCAGCTTGCTTTTTTGTCCTTAGGAAAGCGTCTGGAAGGTTCACAGATCAGTTCATTGCTTGTTGACTACCTCAGTGGCAAAAATGCTTCTTGAAATCATTGGAAGATGACTGCTACAGAGTATCCCTGATTATGTTTTATCGCATTAAATTTTACCATTAAACCATCTCAGAAAACGGAGCCCACTTTAGGTCAGTCCTCTTTTGCATCTCATCAAAGGCCTCCCTGTTCTTTGAAGGTTTTGGGTACGAAGAAGGAATAAGAGCTGAGGGAGAGGTCTTGCTGCTGCTGGAGGTCTAAAGGCCAGAAGGTTGGAGTGATATTGCTAGAACTGAATGGAAAACCTGTGACAAAGCCATTGTATGGAGCTGTAATTTCATGAGTTCCAGATAAATAATTTCCCCCCCCGGGCTATAAAGTTGCCTCTCCCTCTCAGCTGAGAATGGCAAATGTTGTGGACCAGTGGAATATAAAGCACTGCAGGAAAAACACAGGAAAGAATTCAGGCACAGTAGAAGAAATCTGTGTCTGGGGTATGTGATAAGGTGTGAGGAACAGAGGAAATAAAAGTGAAGAGGACTTTTACTGTAAATCCTACACAAAACAGGGATGAAGAGCAGAATGACAGAAGCAGCCACAGTGCATTTATCAGGGCCTGGAAAAACGAAACAAAACCCAAACCAAAACAAACAAACAAACAAATAATCAATCAATCAATCAAACAAACAAACAAAAACAAATAATTGTTGCTGCAAAGCAGCCTTTCTAGGAGGGATGATGGCTCCAGGAGCCTCTCTCCACCCTCTTGTTCTTCCATTCATTGCTGCCTCAGAGCAGAGCCACAGCGTGGTGAAGTTGAATGTGGCTTTGCAGGTGTCTTGTAACAACTTTTTACTCACTCACGAGACTGTATCAAACTCAGAAGCAAACTAGAGTGATGGGAGAAAGAAATTGCATGAATAAAACTAAAGTCTGGGAGAGCAGGTTTTGTGGTGTTGGCACTGGTCCTAGCAGTAACGTTGTATGATGCTGCAGTTTCCTTGTCTTTGTGCTAAGGCCCTGTTTTTATATGGCTCAACAGCTGACATAGGCATGTTGTAAATATGTGTGAAAGGCAGCCGAGCACCTTTGCTGGAAGTGTTCAAGATAAGCCTTGGTGGTGGGCAGTTCATTGACTATCTATTACAGCAAGTTTCCCATCTGTCACAACACAGACGAATCGCGGTCCTATGCCCTTACAAGCTATTTAGATATGGCTCCTTAGCCATGGACAAAAGGTAGTCTCTGATATTCTTAAAAGAAGTTTTAAAAACAAACAACATCACCTTTCTTATACATTAAGCCCTGTTCACAGCCAGCCACTCGGTTTGTCCAGAGTACTTTGCTGGAGCATGCCAAGATGCTTTGCCTTGGAGGGGTTTTATTAGAGGCTGATGTTGTTCTGGCATGGGGTAGGTTCAGCATGAACTTGCTGTCTGCCACCTTCCCATCAGAAGGGTAGCAGGAGTGGAAGGAGCCCATTAATCCATCCAAACTAATAACGCCTTTTTGGCCTTAAAATGTAATGATCTAATTCAGTGCTTTGTCCTTGTGATCCGAGCACTTTGGCAAAGACATTTTTCTCTTGTAAAAGCATTTTGCCTACCTGGATGTCCTTGGGAAAGGCTTTAAAGCTAGGGCTGCCACGTCAGATCAGAGCCACATATTGCATCATTGGCCTGTCCTGGATGCTTTTTGCATCCGGCTCTGACTTGTCCCGAGCAAGACATCCATCATGTTGCAGAGGATTCCGGGCTTCAGCATGTCAGATAGTGCCAGTTATAATTATAGCCAATAAGGTCCACACCAAAGGGGTTAAAAGGAGATGCTGTAAACTTAGACAACCTTGCTACCGTTTCTCAGGGCTAGATTTATTCTCTGGACTACTTCAGTCTCCCTCCAGAGAGTTCATTGTGTAAGTCAGTATGACAGATTTATCCATGCTCACAGAGACGGTGGCTGTTTTCTCACTAGGCAGGTGGAAGGAGAAAGCAGCATAAAGACAGCTGCCAGCTGAGAGGTCACAGTTGAACTCATGCCATGGAACGATCATAAATTATAAATCTTCTGAAGAGTTACAACTTCTGCTCTTATTTCTGTCTTGTCCTAAATTTCTCAGCTGCACTTCTATTTATTTTAGGCATGTCATTATCGTCTGCAAAGGTCGCTGAGTGATTGCTGGGCACAGTTTCACCCGAAGAGTGCAGAGCACAGCCTGTGGCCACTGATCACTGAGGTTTCACACCGTGTGGCTGAAGTCTTCCTGTCATCCTCCCTACACCTGCACTGCATATATCTGGCGCATCCCATTGCGCTTGGCGTCAAACCATTGCACTTTTACGACAGCAGTTTGTGCTGATAGGGAGTGTTATCAAAGCTGTCCCTGCACAGTAACTCGGTGGTAGCTGGGGGAAACACTGTAGCTGATCGGACTGGATATGCTCATTTGAAGTCCACTTCCAGCCCCTGGTCTTGTTCAAAGGTCTGCCCTGGGTGTCGGTGGAATTAGGCCCTGTGCATCTCACCTTGCACGATGAAAAATGCTCCATCATGATGCAGGGCTTCTGATCCTTACTGCTAGGAGGGGAAGGGAGCAAGGAGGGGCTGCATTTCACCTGGTGTAGATCAGCATAGCTCCTTTGAGGAACTGGCACTCAGCACCTCGACTGATCGTGCTCTTCAGTCAGCCTTTTTTTTTTTTTTTTCCTCATAGCATCTGTGCATATCCTTCAGTATTTACCACCTTTGAGTACTTGTGCACTAAGTTTAGAACAGCCATTCTGAACTTCTACGAATAGCAGCTGCCCCATCGCTGCTCCAAGCACCGTCTATTCTTAGGAGAGTGAAATTCCCCACAAATTCTTTTAAGGCCTGACTCTGTCTTTGCTTAAGTGCATGTCATTGACACCATCTCTCTCAAACATTAGCCCTTCTCCTGCTTGGTTTGCTATTTCCATCAAGATGATACATGCTGTAGGCCCAGTTTAATTGCTGCGTCTTCACTGGGTCAGTAGCATACGTATTCAGATGTACGTTTGTCAGAGACTCTGTTGGAGTCAGTGGGATGAGCATGTGCTCCAAGCCGAGCTGGTGCATGCAGGACCAAGTCCTTCAGGATCTGTAGCTTTTATGGATCGAGGTCACAGATTTTTGCAGTTTAATGTGGATTCTCTCTATCTTTGTGATGTCTTCTGTTTTCTAGAACTGTTACAGACCACAGCTGACAAGCAGAAATGTGCATCAGGAGTGGTACAAAGTACTGCAGCTCCAGCAGGGGATTTGTGAAATGCTTGGGGGGGGGGGGAAGCACAGTGGCCCCACAGCTCCTTGGGAATATTCCTTCTCAGGCATTCTTTTTGTCACAAGCTAAGTTTGCAAAAAGCAGGTGGTGGAAAGGAAACTGGGCAAGCAAGAAGGAAGCAGAAAAGACTGGTCTTTTTATTGCTAGTAAAATTTCCTTTACTGCCAAAAGGTCTTTGAAGCAAAAATACCAGCTTGCTGGGTGGCATCCACAACCTGAATTTAGCTTTAACCATATGGTAGCACAGTGTCAGGTTTCTACCGGCACATACGGCTTCCCGCCAAGTGCTTTCCAGGTTCTCAGCATCTCTGCAGTATTTCTTCCCCTCTCCCTCAGATTCTGGGATACATCACATTTGCTCCTGCACGTTTTTTTTAAAGTTTTCCTATATTCCACTCTCCTGATCACCAGCACTGGTATGATCTTGATTTCCTTAGGCATTTTTCTTTCTCCTCTGGGAAATTTATGTCTCTTTCTGGCATCTGTCCCCTCTCCTCTCTGTGCACATAGGCGAAGAATTCATTTCATTTTTTCTCTTAAACAATGCCCTTACTACTTGTGTCAATATATTACCCTTGCCATTTTTAAGAGGCCCTTCTGTCTCCTTCACTGCCCTCTCCTTCCGTATGTACTTAAAAAATGTCTTATTTATCTTAACCCCTGCTGTCATCTTGCTCTGTTCAATTCCCCATTTTAGCCTTTGTTATTGTATTTTGCACCAACTTTGCCCTCTGATCTTTACACTCCACTGCTAGATCCCATATTTTATACAGAATTATGCTCATTTTGTAATTATAATTAATCCTATCCAATCAGGTGATTCATTGTGAACACTTTTTCAGTGCTTTGTACTTATTTGAGATTAGCAGCGTATGTTTGTCTTTTTCTATCTACTGTACTTTCTTTCATTCTTCTCTCTTACTCAGTCAAATAAATTTAAGGAAATTCATCTATGATTTTCTGAAATTCTGCAGGCATAGCTTCTTTTGCTTAGTCATTAATTGTAAGCCTCACCACATTACAGATCCTGCTATTTAGCAGCCTTCCCATTCAGGCCTGCGTCTGCAAGTCATTTGAGCAGTGTTCTGAAGTGCGAAGGTGGGTGTGCAATAATAGATTATCTTCATCTGTGTCTTAAACACTGAGAAAGCCTTCTGAAGGCTAGAAAATGTCACTTTTCCATTAAACTACCTACGATAGAAGAACACTGACCCCTCAGAGCAGATAGAAGGTACTACTGGAGTGCAAAAAGTTGTCAGGGATTTTTCACTGTGCTCTCATAGCTGCGTGTAAGATGGTCAGTAGCTTTAAAATTGAGTGCATGAGATAATTTGCTCCTGTGATCCCCTCATTCTTCAAAAGGACAGAGTGTCCATGGGAGCAGAGACAGGAAGAAGTGATATGCCCAAGTGTGGGCAGATGTGGTGTTGTGATGTGAGTCTGAGGAGGACCAGTGCAGTGACCCAGCCTTGCAACCAGGGCAGTAAAGAAGCAGCCTCTGCTGACAGCTTTCCAGTCCTCTCCTCAATTAAGCTTGCCATTTTCCATCTGTGCTGAACAAGCACCACTGTCTGCCTCTCACAAGCATGCCTAGACAGCATGCGTATGCAAATGTTCCCTGTGTAATGTTCACCAAAGCCGGTGTCACCTTTCTGCTGAGCCTTTACAGGAAGAGCATTAGGATTATCCCACGTGAAATCCCTGTTACAGACCTTTGTAGATGTCATTTTGGTTCTGAGCTTTATCCCAGCAATTCTTGCTGTAGCAGGTGAACCCGCTCATGCATTACCTCCTGCAACTTCACATGGATCTTCAGAGCAAGCAGGCTGTTGTAATAGATCAAGTACTGGTGTCTCTGAAGGTGCTGATTTGGTGCCTGCCTTCACACTCCTTATGCTTTCTACTGTGATTCACCTCCAAAAATTGTGGTGTATTTCCCTTCCTTAGGAGAGGACACAAGCTGCAAATGATTGAGTGGCTCGGGCCCTGACATAAGGGAAAACTGAATTAAAATGCTCTTCCCAAGCGGTCTCTAATTTTACAAGTCTTATGTGAAATAGCCTTGTGGTGCACAGCAGGTCCAATGGTTAGCCCTGATATAAGGGGAATCCATGGCAATTTCTTTCAGGTTTTAAGTGCTACGATTCCCTCACAAAGAGCTTTATATTTGTTAAATCCCTTAATTGACAGTCAGAAAAGAAATGGCATCCAGAATGAACACACATGTTTTTGCCCTTTACATTTGAAGGAAACATGACAGTAGATTCTCGAGTCTAATTTTAACTAGACACTTGGTTTCAACATGGGTCTCCCCTGATGCCTTCCAGCCGTGAGTCCTTCCACCACGTAATATCTGTTACGCTGCAGCCATGGACTCCAGACCCACAGCTAGACGTACATCAATGGCAATACCAGCCAATTGGCAGCTGCTGCTGCTGTCAAAAGCTATATGAGGCAATTGAAAGCAATATGGAATGGAAGAGAGTAAAAAGTTTTTCTCTGCAAACTTTCCTTCAAGCTCTGCTTCATCCAAGTGAGAGGTTTCATGTGTATGTGATCAGGTGTAAACAATTTCAAAGTACGGCTGGGTCACTGTTACTTTCCTACCGAAGATTATTCACACACCCTGATCTGACAGGTGTTCTGCCGTGTTGTATATAAAAACCATTTTTATTTTTATTTTTTTCTCTCTCCTGATGGTAATAACAAGGGAAACTTCCCACCCTTGTCCTGTCTTAGATTTTTTTTTTTTTTTTTTTTTTTTTTTAACATCCCTTCAATTTCCATATGGTTGGAGAGATGCCAAAGCTGAATTCAACCTCTCAGAAATCTTTTTATCCTCTTTTTTCATCTGCTTTGTGTTTCTCTCCAGTCCCTTCCCCACTCCTCCATATTAGGTAATTATAGAGCAGACTCCATGGTGGGCATCCAGAGGACCATTTCAGATAAAATAAATCATTCTTTTCCCCACAAGAGCATTTTAGAAATGCCAAACAGATACAAATCTACAAAGGTCTTGTTTCCCTTCCCCAAAATATAATTATTTACCCATTCAATTCACAATCAACAGGCCGATGTGGATTTGCAGCAAAGCTGGAAGTAGCTGTAGTTGCTATTTTGTTGGAATAATATCAAATTTCCTTCTATGCTTTGCATAGCTGTCACCCAGTGATATGATAGGTCTGTGATTTATTGACCTACTAAAAGCACTTTCACTGACTTGTCATAATAAACTTTACTTAAAACATTAAAACATAAAACATCAACCAGCAGCTCAAACAGAGATGCCATACAAATACTTTCTAATTTAGTTAAGCTCTGGTGCAGATCCTGAAAACGAAGACCCCAGCATAACAGTTTTCTAGGATTTGTCATGCTAGGATCTGTTGTGTTAAGTAACAGGAATTATAAATACAAATGCCTTGAAGTATGAAGTGCTGACAAGAAGCTTGGCTCAATCTCAAACCCTCATCATTTTTGAAGGTCTTGCTGAGACCATGAAGCTGAACCTGCAAGCTGTAGCAATCACGATAGACATGAATTGCCACAAGTTCCTGGGACTGCAGCTTGTAGCAGTTGCTGTTGGGAGATGTGCCCATCAGGTACGTCCCGGTGACCATTTGATCGATTGTCTGGTTTTGCAAAGCCATTGTGTTTAAGAGGAAGGCTGCAGATGTGATGTAGACCAAGGACCCATATCTTATATCAGGGCATTACCTGCTTGGAGATGAGTTCCTGCAGCTTCTTTGATGTAGCTGAATTTATTTAGTCTGGTTGCATGGTCTAGTTGCATGGTTCTTTAGTAAATACCAGACAATTCATTTAATCTTAAGTAGACATCTGTGATGACAAAGAGGAATTGTCCTTTGGAAGCGCATGTATCTAATTGAATGCACATATCAGTGTTTTCCCGGGACTCCCTGAGGTCAGATGAGAAGATACCTGCTGGTTTCAGGTCTCACAAGGGTCACTCTCACCCAAGCGCAGCAGGATCAGGGATGCACCGTGTCACCCCACACTGGTGGTGGCAGTGGTGAGCTAGAGCTGTTCCGTGTAATAGCTGATTCCCCCTCCTGTGATGTGGGCTTCACAGGTCACGTGTCAATGCACAACATTCTCATCAGCTCCATTGTAAGTCCACCCAAGCATGGCATGCCAAGCTGGAGAATTGTACATTCTTATTTAGCTATTCTCTTTTAACTCCTCTTTGGTGAGCTGTATTCCTCATTTTGAAAGTCATTAAACTATGCTAAAGTTAAAGATGGACCCTCTCTAAGAACTAGTTGTGTTACTAAATCCTCAGTATAGCTTTGGTAAATGCTAAATAATAGGATGGCAAGGTATGCTCCAACATTGTATCCTTTTCTTTAATCTGTATAATTTCTTTCTTTCATTTCTTTCTCAATCAATTAAATTAGATCATTCCACAACCGTCTCTGAGACGGAGTATGCAGCTTTCTGGATGATCCAGAAGATGCCTAGGGATTACTTTTTGTCTGTAGTAGGCTACAATTCAACATATGTCAGCTTTACAGATCCTTTCAAGTTATCTGATCCATGGAATCCCATGGAGATTTCCTGAGCACATTCTAAAACTGGTGAGAAAATGCTGCAAGAAAGGTATGCAGGTAACAAATCAGGGATCCACAAATACTTTTGTCATCATGTGACTGCTTGAGGCTGGTCATACACATGTAAAACACTGGTGATGAAAAAAGTACAGATGGGTACGTAGCTGGAAATATCAGGAAATAATAACTGCAGCTTTCTCTTCCAAGTGAAAGGGGTGTTAAGACTGGATGTTTGCCATAAGAGGAAAAGAAAAATGCAGCAAAACTATGTACCGTCTCTTCCGCATGCAAGTGCATAATGTAACAGCAATAACTGTTTATATCTGCAGTTCTTCTGTACTAGTTAAATGGAAAATGGATGGTGTACTTCAAGTGTGCTTGCAGTGTTGTTGCTTATGATAATACAAACCAAAGTAATCGTTTCTGTTTTAGTTTTGTAAGACACTCATTCTTTCATCGTTTACAAACGATGATCAAACACCTATTGCACAAGGATGCTATGGCTCGAACCAATTTGCAGCCCTGCATGAATGAAATCAATGACATCTCCGTGTTGGACAGTTGCCCAAACAGATGCTGGGAGGAAGGTGATAGGGGTAAGCACGTGCAGAGCCTGATGGCAGAGATTACTGCCCAGAACTTGATAAAAAGGTTTTCTACCTCAGTCTGCCATGCACACACATTGCAGCATAGCCTTGGAGGGCTGGTCATGTGTGGGCATCCACCTTAAAGACCCTGTTTAGAGCCAAACTTCTTTTAGTGTTTCTGGAGGAAAAAAGGCTCCCATGGAGAGAGGTGAAGAGCTCAACCTCCTGTAGTAACCCGCAGTCAGATGACATGACTCTTCTCTGAACTCTCTGTGACTGCTACCCCTGTCTTGCTGCGGTCCAGTTCAAACCATTTAACTTCAGATCTTCAAATATTCTTTAACCTAAAACTAGTTTCTTAATTAAGGACAGCCATTTTCTAACAGTGCCTTTACCTGCTCTCAGTTCTCTCCCTCTTCATTCAGTTTCTTAGGGGTGAGGTCATCATTAGTGATTTGGTAAGAAAGGCAGCATTTCAGTCAGGACAAGGATCCTAACCAATGTAAAACATAATATTCACAGCTGGGAGCTTACAGTATTGAAAGCCTCATCCTGAAGGCTTTCCATGGGCAGGTCTTGTGCCAACTATGGTAGGGTTTTCTTGTGTGGAAAGGGACAAGGTAGGAAGTTGAACATGTTAATATTCTTAATACCAACCAACTGGAGGTATAATTTATTTATTTTTTCAACCCCCTTGAATTCACTTTTGGTGAATTTTCAAATGGCCAAATCAGACCAAATTTTTTTCCAACCAGATTTTTTGTCATTAGTTAAGAGAGAGCTCACAAGTTGTATCCATATGGCTTTATTTATCATCATGCATTGAGTTTGTAATTCTGTCACAGGGGGCGTGAGCAGTGGGGTGGGGAATGAAGCCCAGCAGCTTAGATTCAGAACAATCATGTTATTTGAAGAATTAGATCATGATATCAGTGGGTGAAAATGAATTTATATGTAGAAGGTCAGAAGAAACTAGGCAATATCTTGTCCTTTGGACTGAAGATTTTGTGTGGTGCTGACTCTTTTGCCAAGGTTTCAGGATCTGATGCCTGCTCTGCTCCTTGTTTAGCTGTGTTTGGTGAAACTGTAATTGTCACATGCTGATAGAGAGGGGGATGTTGGTTCATTTCCTTCCTTGCCTGGTTTTTGTAGTAGGAGGATGCATTGATTTTATAAAATGTAATTGCATTGACTGCTCTTGTTATCAGGATTGATTGTATTGACTTGAACTGCATGTTATTTTTTCACACTCTTGCTTTGAAATATAGTTTTGCTGTTGTGTTTTTTCTCCATTTTGAGGTTATTTATAATACATTTTGAGTTAAGGTTCTTCTGCATGTGATTTATCTGCTAGGATTGCTCTGAAATGCCATGAAAAGTATTCATAGCATCTACGTGACTGTAGCCACTAGAACCAATTGCTCTTGACCCCAGCCATGTCAACCATTGTAACCTTCCCTCAGGTTAGGAGGTTGAAGCTGGGAAATACATTTTGGCTTCTTATTCCTGTATGTCACATCCTCATTGCAATCCATTTCAACTGTTCATTAGGGAATTGGGATAGTTGAGAATACCACAGTAAATAAATAATATCAACTAGAATTCTGTGGAGAATGATGCTAGTAGCAAAATGTAGGGTCTGTGCCATTGAACCCTCGAGGTGAAAGAAATTATGAAGATTTCATTTTAGATGTGGCAGTACTGCATAAGTCATTTGTGGAAGTGTATATTTACATCGATATGCATGAGAAGGGCTAGGGGGTTAAGGCTGACATTTTTCAAACTTGGACACTCCAAACGAGGTACTTAACCCTAAATATAGGTACTTCAAAGCACGTAGTCTGGTTTTAAGAGCTGATAAATACTGAAATTATTGAAGTCTGGGAGTACTCAGTACCTCTGAAAATAGGCCATTTCTATTGGCTGCTCAAACATTGTTTTAGGGTATGATTTTCAAAGGCATTTTGGCGAGTGTGACAAAATGCCGTAGCCTCTTTTGAAAACCTCCACTTGAAGATTTGATTTCAGATACTGAGGTGGAACTTGAAAAATTGCACTAACTTCTCTAACTTTTCTCCTATTCATATCAACAGGGAATTTACCACTGATTTCTGTGGGAGCTGGATTACTCTGATATGCATGTAAATATCTTCTAAAATGAGCTTAACTCTTAAAAGCCACATCCGCTTTCATTTTTGAACCCAACTGACACTGGGTTTAAGGAATACTTACTCAATTTCCCCACAACAGGAATATATAAAGGCCTTTTGGATACAGTTCATTAATGCAATTCCCCAACAAATAATGCTTGAGCAACAATAATGAAGGGAAAACTTGGCTTTTGTGTAGTTTTTGCTTTTTCTTTCTTTAGGTTAAATTTTCACCCTTTCTCCCACTCATGTTCTGTAACATTTTGAACTCCTTCTTTAAGTTGACATATTTGTAAATACTTTGAGGAAGAGATCTAAAATGCCTTGGAAGGAGCTGCTAATAGCTTCAAAGACCAGATTAGAGGACATATACATACCGTCTGTGTCATATTAGGTCTCAAGTAAAGTCTTGTTTAAAGTAAAATACCAACTGTCTTTTGAAATGCCATCATTCCCCAAAGTCCTGTTACAGAGCCCTAAATCCTGAATACAGTATCTCTACATCTACAGGCAAAGGACAAAGGGTCAAAGACATAGTTTCTCCTTATTTAAGATTCCTCTTTCATTTTATTACAGGACCCTGGGGTAGACTCTCTCTTCAAGTCCAGTCTTCACCAATCACATGCTAATAACTTCAGCTGAAAGAGGGCTCTACCCTAATGTCATTATACTCCCCAGCAATGATTGATTGTGTTATAGTATGTTTTTGAAACCTAATTACTGTCTCAGTTTGTATTTGAACTCATTAATCTTCTAGCCTGTAAATAAGTAAAATTGACTAAATAACTGAATTTCTTTAATGATGGGTTCAAGTTATCCTTATACCTACTGTTTTGTGTTAACCTTTCTATTGCCAGAAATGATTTTTTTGTTAGTGTTTTCTTCAGTTCTCATAAGCTTGCATGGCTGGAGGTGCACCTGTTTCAAACTCACGTGTCATCAAATGTGTCTGTGGTAGTGAACAGACAGACCCAGCTTGGTTCACGGCCTCCTGGTCCCCCTCAACACAGGGGTCGCTTTTAGGGTCCCACAAGAAGCAGTCCTGCCTAAAATTGCAAAAATTAACTTGGAAAGCTGATGGGAGCGTACAGAGCCAGCTCTCTGTTTGCCTTAAGAACCTGATAGGAGAGGAGAGGTATTCTTCAGAAAACCTGTTTATTCTGTATTCTCTGTATTGAAAGTATTCCCTTTGGAATGATCAGCAGTGGTACCCTAGCCATACTGGGTGCCCGTATCAGTGGCAGGCAAAAAGATTGCAGTCTGCCCTCAGGGAGAGCAGCAAGACCACAGCAGCCCTCTGCTTAGTCCTTAACTCTAGGACTTCAGCCACGTGTTCTGCCAAAAAGCACTACCAAGTCCTTGTAGCAATATAACATTATTCTGTGGCCCACCTGGAATGGCTCCTGAGTGTGCAGCTTTCAGCTGACCACCTCCACTACAGTATTCAGCCCTCTGGTAGGTTCGACCATAGTTGCTGGAGAGGTCAGCACTCCCAACAGTCTTTTTTCCTTACAAAAGCTTCATCTGCTGGATCCTTGCCGCTGCTGACAAATAAATGAACGCTCTGGCAGGAGCCAGGCTAAGGTTGTGGAACAAATTTCCAGGAAAAACAAGCATGACCACTAGCTTCAGCACAAGCAGAAACATATGGCAACTTCATCTCCTTGTTTTGGTTCCCTCAGTAAACTGATTTAATTCACAGATACCTGCACCTATTCAAAGCCTCTTTCTACATGCCAGTCAGGAAGCGACGAAACGGTGATTGATTATTTTCATTTATTGGGAAGCACTCGGATAGCTTGGATGATGGGGACTTCATAAGCGCCCAGGTGGACAGGACATCTCAAATGCTGTCGCGCTTGCCAGATGCGTTAGCTATGACTCCAGGCCCTGGTGAGAGACTTCAATTTGATCCGTGTCTTGCTGGAGCACTTAAGCATATGCTTATCTCTAGATATATGAATAGTCCCTTGAGAATGCCCATGTGCTTAAAGTTCGGCATGCACTTAAGTGCTTTGTTGGAGCAGGCTCCTAAGTCTTTCTGGGGATAATTAAGTCATGCCGAAAGCTATTTTACTGCCACATTTTCTTTCTGGTTCACAGGATGAGAAAATCTATTCTCATCAAAATACCAAGTGGATCATTTTTAACCTGATTATTTGTTAAAGGATTCATGTCATTAAAGTGAACTTCTCTGCATCTTCCTTACATCTCATTCCGTTTGGTGGGTGCCTGTATTTTTAATACATCCTCTTCTGCTTCTCAGCAATGAGGTATGCTGTAATGGAGCCAAGCTCTACTTATATACCTGGCAGTGCTAATGCAAGGTGGTGACCTTTGGCCACTCCTCCAGTAATGAACTGCTCTACAGTAGGACCAGATGGTGCTTTCACTTCCAAGGGTGCAACATTACTGAGGTTATGCAGGTGCAAGTGTATTTCTGGAAAGGTTTGCTGGCTGGGGGAGTGATGCAGTGGGATTGGTAGCCAGAGGCAGAAAATAGCCTTAGGGGAACAAATATAAAAGAAACATGCTCGGAAAATGGAAAATAGCATTTGTACAATTGGCATTGTGGAGCACAGCCTTGGTGGTGACTGACTCAGTATTTGCCTTCCCTACAAGCTGCTGACAGGGCCTCGAACACCCTTCCAGCTCATGGGCAGATTAAGGGGGTCATTCACCGCTCTGAAAGGTAAGAGTGCGGGACCTCGCCATGGTCCTGCATGGCCCCCTGCATACCTCCTGTGGAGCACGTCACGATTTTTGGTGCAACCCCAATGAAGTGAAGGAATAGGGACAACTCCAGGTTGGGATTTTGGAAAGGAGCAATGGTCTGGTCTTGGAGTGAACAATTCGCTTTCCACAGATGTAGCCAAAGGTGCTTGAGTGAGTGCATGAGGAGTGAGGTGAGGTGACCAGGGCAGGGAGCTGTGGGGCTCACCGTGTGCTCCAGGCAGCTCAGCCTCCAGCCCAGCGGTAAAAACAAGTCTGTTCCACTTCATTTCCTGTTTTGGAACATGGGGGTGGAATGCTAAAAGGCTAATTGCACATTGTTTTTAAAAATTAGTTTGATAATTCATCATATTGTAATTAAACTAATTAGAACACTATTCATTTCCAACCACCTTAATTAGGCCTCAACTTGGCAGGGAGCCCATGAGACCAAAATGTTGCAATTTGTTAAACAATCACAAGGACTTTGATAACAAATGACTGTATTCAGCTACATTTTAGTTAATAAGATTTATATATTAATCTAGTTATACTTTGTTCCCTCAGAATTTGGCAGAGCTTACAGGTCTTCTGATCCCCCTACAAAATTCCTGAGGCCTGAGTTAAAATAGCTGGAAAATTTTCTGAACCTAATGGACTCTCCTGTTTTTTTTTTGCGTTGCAGCAGGCATTCCTAGGGCTGTAAGGCATTTTATACCCTCCCGATCCCCCGTTGTTAATCGGGTAAACAGCTCTTAAAATCAAATAGCTCTGCGCAGCAACACAAGCCGAGGCTGTAGGCCGTGGTGTCGGGCGGCTGTCTGGCTGTCCGTCCGTCCGGCTGGCCGTGGGCTTGCTTTTGGGGGCGCTGTTGGATCAAGGTTGCGGTCGTTCACCCAGGAGACTCCGTCTGGAGCTGTTTTGGACTCGCAGCCCCGGTCATATCGCTGTGACAGACGCCTGGCGTGGGCACGGGCTGGCACCCCGGTGGCACGCCGGAGGTGGAGGACTTGGTGGCGTTGGGTTCATCAGCGGCGCGTTTCCCGCCTGCTCCCTTTGACAGCGTAATGAAGTGATAATTGCCTAAATGAATAAATGTTGATGGCTGAGATAAATATGCACATTCCGTTAATCTATTTTCCTCTGAAATTGCTAAAGGAAATTCGGCTTTAATGGGGGGTATATGTCAATTTTTACAAATGATTGTAAATCTGTTCAGAGAGGACTTAGATGAGTCAGTCTCTGTTTGAGCAGTAAAAGTTACTGGTGTATGAAGGTGTAAGATGGACAAACAAAAATTGAACAAGATACTGTAATAATTATGTTTCTTTGTGTCACTACCTTTAGAAACATCTGGTTTGTTTCTGTTCTTTCCACATCCTGCAGATGTTCCTGAACACATGAAAAGCACTGACAGGAGAATATTTTAGCCAAGAAGCAATTTTAGTGAATAAAATTAAAGGGTACCCTCTTAACTCTCCAGAAGACTTTGCTTACTAGACTTTGAGTTTCATTGCTAGTAAAGATCAGACCAATAAGCAAATGGGCCAGGGGCCCTCTAAAAGTGTCAGGAATAATCTGTTGCGGATGAAATCGAAAAGTATCTGGAAACAGTATGAAATAGTAAATCCAGGTTGAGTCCTATTCTGACCCCCTTCCTAAGCCTTACCCCTCAGTATTCCTACTGATAACAGAGGCTCGCATTCAGGCTGCTGGCGTGGGATTTCCTTCCTTGTCCACCTCTGACTCGTACAGCAGAGGAGAAGGAAGATGGGTGAAATGCAAGAATCCTGTACGCATACCATGTTTATACCGTGCCTCAAGGTTGTGCAGCACAGTGATGGATTAGGTTTTGAATTCTGTCTGTTCATCTCTGTCACCAGCATATGTGCAAATCTGCAGGACAGTGGTTTGTCCCCCAAACAGCCCACAGCACAGTGGGCAAGGGCCGTGTGGTGCTCCGACTCCTGTTGTTGAAGGAGGGGAGATGGTTCTGTGCTTTGCCTTTGCATAAGCAAAAGTGTTTGCTGAAGCTGCCCTTGGCTCTTCCCATCCTTCTTGAAGCTTTGGAGGGGGCTGTGCCCACTCAGGGGAGAGAGGATCAGGCTCCCTCAGACCGTTGTTGTCCAACAGAGCTCAGCTGGGAGCTAGCACCACCGTGCTGCCTAGTGTTTAAGTCCAGAGGTTTTGTGCTGGGGTACTAGGACTGCTCTGTCATCTTTTGCACTAGCATTTATGTTTTGCTGATCCTGATGCTGCTTTACCCTTTGCATCTTCCCTGCCAACTGTGTATAAAAGTGTACAATGATAGTTCCAGCGAGGAAGTGTGGTAAACTCTGAAATGTACCAAAACTGCATAGAAATATTATCAAAAGTAAGTGGGCATGGACATAGCTCTAATATTTTCATTAGGCATGGATTTTTTAAATCTGTTTAGTTGAATATGATAATAAAATTTAAAAAATAATAATGGTGCACAAATTTCATGGTCTGTCCTACAGAAGGCCCAGGCACCTCTTGCCAGTGAAGTGGCTTGGAGCTGCCCCAGGCACGCTGCTCTGTCACAGAAGGGGATGGCCCTGTCACAGGATGCTTGGCACTCTTTGCTCTTCTAGCACAGGCAGCCTTGGGAGAAATCACCACTCCTTAGCAGGAGTTACCACACTTTGCAGTTTGGGGCTCTTTTTCTGCATTTTCTGAAAGGAAACATGGACGTTATTGCAGACACTCTAGTGCAATACTTGAATATTGAGCACTTGGGAGGCTTGGATTTTGTTTACATGGATTTATACAGAACAGGAAGGGTACTGCCAGGGTGGATTTACATCACTGGGCTTCCAGTTTTCAATCTTCTCAACTGTATCACTCAGAAACAATGATATGTGAAGGGTCTTCCTGCTTTATGCAGCACACTTTCTCAAATGGAAGAGCCCCATGCCCTGCATTTCCTCTGCATTTGCTCTCTGTTGTGCTCGCTGGCAGTTGTGGTGCGGCGAGTGGTCTGAGCTTCTGGTAACTCAGTTTGGCTGAGGCTGCTCAGTAGTTTTCCATCCTGATGACCTGCTGCATCACCTTGTTTCTCTGTTGAGGACAGGACAAAACATACATCCCATGCGCCTGCGCATTGGTGTGGTACCTCTAACCAGCTGCAGAATAATTTAAAGGTGAGTGGAAAAGCATGTGCCTGGACAGAAGGCCAAGTGCCTGAAACGTGCACCCTTGCTGCTAAAGAAACATCTTCAAAGTCTTTTTCTTTTATGCAGATGAGCATAAATCAAGGGTTATTTTTCAGCAAAGAAGCAGCGGTAGATGGGAAGGTGCATAAACAGGCGCATTGTTTCTCTCCTCCCCTCTCGAGCAGTTCATTTTAATACATGCCAGTTATTGCTGTGCATAATAATGCACATCTGTCAAACGCCTTCCACGGCACATGAAAATACACCGACAGAGCTAAAAGCCACGAGCTGCTTAGTTGTACTGCTCCCTGCATCACCAGTGACACTTCGTCAAGTTGCAGTCCCTCCTTCCCACACTCTACCTCTTTCTAGTGAAATATGGTATTCCTCTGCACAAAAAGTAAGGAGCTCCGGTGACCAGCATTGTCCCTGCTGTAATTCCCCAGAAATCCCCAGCTCCCCAAAATTTGAGGCCCTGAGCTCGTTGGAGAGCCCCCCTTCCTGAGGAAGCAGGCTCCTGCCAGGAAGGAGTGAGGTGCGCTGGGGCAAGCTCTCCTCCCAGATAGAACCACTGCAACCCTATTAAAGGAAATGAGGTTGCCAGGGTGTGGCTGGAGAGTGAATTTGGTCATATTTGAAGTGTATGGAGTGACTCCAGGATGAGATCAACAATTGGCCTCTCCCCCTGCCCCCTTTAAATATTCCTTCTTTCTAAAGCTGCCTCACACTTGCATTCCTCTAGCAGAGGCTAGGTCCAAAGCCCTCTAAAGAAGTTAAGAGTTTTCCTTTTGGAGGCTGGATCAGGTTACTGGAGAAGACACACTATCCAACTGCAATAAACTAATTCCTTAGATGTATTTTTTTCAGGCAAATCGCAACCTTCGTGCTCACAGCTGAATTTGCAAACGCCTTTTAGCTTTTAGTTGGCTCCACCAAGAAGTAAAGAGGATATGCAAAAAACACCTACAAAAGAAAATCCAATGCTTGGCTCCTAGAGCCTGTATTGAGTTGATGATGCTTTGCAGAGGTCACAGGGATTAATGAAAAACACAATTAGAACAACATCAAGCTGGGGGCCCCGCTTTGGCACTGAATGATCCATTTGGGTATATCGTATTGCATTATGTGATGTAAGAATGTGGGCTAGTGTAATCAAAATGTAACTGCAATCCTTACCAAAAACACCTGTTTAACCTCAGCTAACCCGGGAGGAGAACTTCAGCCTTTTTTTTACTTCTGAACCAGAGGTGTACTGGTGCACGCACAATAATGAAGCTTCTGTTCGTAGGTCTGGGAAATTGAAGGGTTCAGAGCCTGCGCTCAGTCCGTCCCAAAATCTATTTTCTGTTCTTTAGCTGTGTTCTCACTTAACTTGGTAGTGTGCTTGGGAAAATGGCTGAAATGAGGGAATTGGAGGCTGAAGATGAAAATATTTCACATGAGATTCGATAAATTGTGCCCAGCCGCACTACAAGCATCTCTTGGCCAGAGAACAGAGGACTGCAAGGTACCAACTGCCCCGACTTGCAGAGGCAGCAAGGCCTTTTGGCACTTTTGAGGGAAAAATGGTTTCAAAATGAAGCAAGTGACTACCAGTGACCAGACTCAGAACCCAGACCTGAGTTCAAATTGCCAATTTTAGCACTTGGTGCACTGAGCCCCAGAGGCCTTCCCTTGGTGTTAAGTGCTGGTGGCCACAGAGGCAAGACTGTGGCTCAGCAGCGAGGAAGAAAAGTTCTGATGGCTCAGGTGTCGATGTGAGAGTGGAGAAGAGAAATTCCTGTTCCCTTTCTTTTTGTGTGTGTGAGAGTAGGAAAATTATTTAGCGTGCAATTGATTCCACCTAATTTTGGCTGTCTGTAATTTAGTTTAGTTTTTGTTTATCAGTTGTTGAAATTTCCTCCTTAGTACCTGCTTCTGCGGTTCATTGAGGATGGGATGATTTATCTTCTGAAGGCATTTCTCTCCAACAAGGAGCATATTTATCATTACCTGAGCTGGGATGCTCAGCTTTTAGTTAGCTGACATGAGGCGAAGTGAGCTACATCTTTACTTCTGGCACCCCACCTGGGTTGTTTGCTTTTGTAGAACTAGCGTACTGATGCTTCTCTGTTTCCTCAGTGTAAATGTTTGTAAGAATAAATAAGTCAAATTTTAAAAGGAGCACCTTTCTAAGAGCATGCAGTTCGTGTGTAACAGGCAAGGGTTTCGGGAGCAAATGGGAAGCACTCAGTCATTTGTCTGTATTTCACAAAACAGATTGAAAAGACACCACAGATCCTGAAGATATTTTCTTCACCTCTGTGCAGATGGATGCTTTCGTTGAGGTGTTGGTGTTGAACTGCTGTGTGTAGCATGAGCATCCTTACCCGCTTTTGTCATGTTGTGGTGATAAATTTAGGGTGCTTGCTGCCCTGCAGAAGATCAGCAGTCCCCAAGGAGATTTCAGGTGTTGACCTAAGAGCCCTGATATAGAATTCAGATGGCTCAATGAAGACACATGGACCTGCAACTAAGGCTGTTTCCTGAGCAGGTGATAAACCAGTGAGCTTTGTTGGCATTTGCAGAGCTGTTGCCTTTATTCCAGCACAAGGTGCCTAGTGTATGTGTGATCACTTTATACTTCCAAACAGAAGCCTGAGTGAAGCGTTGAAGGTTTTGCAAGGTAAAGGTGTAGATCTGGAACAGCGGTCAGTGATGGAAAGCTAAAAAGGGATTTGTGGAATAGTGTCAGACAAGTGAGAGATGTGGACTACGTGTTTTAAAGGTTCAGGGAAGCTGCTTTGATGAAAAGTCACAGGGCTCAAAGGCCACACTCAAATCTCTTGTGCAGGAGAACAAACCCCATAGCACCACCACCCCTGTTTTTCTGTCTTCGTGTTCTGCTCTGTGACCTACTGAAACATTTTCTGCTTGAATGTATCGTGAGACCGTGTGCAGGGCAGGAAAGAAAAGAGTATCAGCCTAAGCTGACCAAAGTACTGCCACCCCCACGCCACAACCCGGCCATGCCGTAGGGTATCTCATAGCAAACTCTGCCCTTGGTATAGCAGTAGAGTTGCAGGGCAGTAATCATTGCATGGAGAAATTCTGTGCGGTGCCCATCTGTGCAGTGACTGGTTTACCCAGCAGTGTATAAATCGCTTGTTCCCAGAGGCATTAGATTGCCAATATTTTTTAAGCAGCTTACCAATTGTATTTTTTTAATAAAAGCAAGGTGAAACAACTTCCCATGCTCCATTGATGTCTTGTTTCAGGGAAGAATTTATCTGAGACAGGCAAGAGTTTATTGAGTTCTCCACGGGCTTGTCAAGGCAAATACTTGTCAATGCTCTGAATACTTTTGTGAATATTAGGGAATAATCTTGCAACAGAGCTAAGAGCACAAGTTCTAGCTGACCCCTTCTGCCCCTTTCCTCAGCCCACAAAACCTGGAGGGATTAGTTGCATTTTGAAACAGATGCCCCTATAATTAGGTAGGAAGAAACATGACTGACTGGTTGGAAAAGACACCTTTGGGTAACATATCAGCGGACCCACAGATCCATTACCGAAGTACAATCTGACAAAACAGCTTAAGGTCTCAGCTCGCTGCTCCTGTTTCATGATGGCAGTTTATATCAATGAAGATGCCTCATAGTCCTTCAGCCTGCAAAGGTTCAGACATGGGAGGGCCTGTGAAAAAATTTACAACAGCCAAAAAGCCCGGTACTGAAATTTCTTTAATCTGATCAGACTTGTTCTTAACCCTGAGACATAAATATCTAGCACATTACACCTTTGATTTACTATTATGCATGTATCAGAGCAACAGTGGTCCTTTTGAATTATGCATTCTCTTAACAGAACATTAAACCTTATGGAGAGATGGAGTGGCCCACCACGTAACTATTATCCTGACAGAGGGGAGGGCGAGATCAAGAGTAATGCTCCTGAGCTACAGAAACGCAGAGTTTTTGTTGGATTGCTTGAATGAGCATTATAAATAGCACTTTGTTCCCGGTCATTAATAAATAGTGTTTAGATGACTCACAAGAAACCTGATAGATAGCTCATCAAGAGAAGGAGGAGGGATTATTATTTGACACACAAGAATAACAACATCCCCAAGTCCTGAAACTTGCCCTCGAAGTCTTAAAAGCAGGCAGCAGGATGGTGCCTGAGCTTCTGAGGAGAAAACATACCTTCTAAAAACTTGATAATCCATTTCTTACTGGTTCCTCATATCAAGTTATGACCAAAAGTGTTACTACAGTACTACAGGAAATCAAGTTTGATTTTGTAATATCATCAGATGAGTACTTTGGAGTGCCATGTCTAAGATCAATAAGGAAGCAGTAACTACATTTGCTGTCATGTGATGATATTGATGTAAAAACATAATGGTCAAAATTATAAAATCAATTTCATAATTTAATCAGAAATGTTTATTGATACTATTAAAGCTGAATTCAATAGCTCCTGGTATGCAGTTAATTTCTTATCTGTCAGAAAAATGTATTGAAATGTTCTTTCTTTTAAATGCTTGGAGTTAATTCACTGAAAAAACAGCCGAGAACTGAGGCTGCAGCGGACAGAGGACACTGGTGAGATCGGGAGGTGGGTTGAACAAATTCAGCAGTTCATAACAAAATGCTTTATGTTTTGCAGAGCACTTGTGTTTTATGTGTGTATACACATGTGTATAATGCAGTTTTGGTAACAGCTAGGTGCCGGTAAGTGCAATATCATAGCATGAAGTCCTGACACAGGTGAAGGCAGTGGAAGCTCTGCCGTTGAATCCAGCTGAGCCGGGACTGGCTGTTGGATACGGGCTTGGAGACTTCACTCTGGCTGCGCGACTGCAGGAGCTCAGATGGAAAGCAGAGGGTCCAGGCTGCATTATCTGCTCACGCTGCGTATCCCTGGGTAGCTGCTCCTCTACAGTAGGAACAGAGGACTGAAAAGTGCAGTAACCTTTTTTTCTTTTCATATAGCTAGTGAAAGATTAGTACTCCTTCTAGAGCGGTGCAAAAAATTTACATTATGACTTCCTTACTGTGATGCTGTGATGGTTTTACCGTGCTGGGCAGCTGAACACCACAACCGCTCTCTTACTCCCCCTCCTCAGATGAGGAGGGGAAGAAGTAAAGGAAAGAACAACTCATGGGCTGAGATAAGGATAATTTAATTAAAGGGGAAAAAATATATATATTAAGGAAATATTATTAATTATCAATTCAACTAAAGGGAAAAAACGGAAAGGGGAGAAGGGAGGGGGAAAGGGAACAACAAAACAAAACAAGTAAAGGCTATGTGGAAGTGTAGAGGAAAGAAATTATTCTCTACTTCCCGCAAATGAGCAATGCCTGACCACGTCCTTGAAGCAGAGCCTCAACGCACGTAGCCGGTGTTCGCAAGGAGGACAGACGTTTTCGCAACGAAAGCCCACCCCTCCCCTCTTCCTCCTTTTTCCACTTTTTATTGCTGAGTATAACATCATATGGTATGGAATATCTCTTTGGTTGGTTTAGGTCAGCTGCCCTGGTGATATTTCTTTCTCACTTTTCTGCCCACCCCCCAGGAGGGTTAGAGAGAGTCCTGATACTGTGCCAGCACTTCTCAGCAGCAGACACAACACTGGTGTGATAACACTGCTGTTCTAGCTACAAGTGCAGAGCGTGGCACTGTATGGGCTGCTGCAGGGAAAGTTAACATCCCAGCCAGACCCAGTACAGATGCAAGATATATTTCCATTCCTTGAAGTGAGTGCAAGTAAAGTGTTTGTGTCAAGTATAGACCAGATATAGGACCAGATATATTCATCTGTATTGCATTTTGCATTCCTCATGACTTGAAATCTGGTGGGAAGCAACTTTCAGTAGGTCAATAGACAAACGTTCTGTGTCTCTGGGCTGACTGAAAAAGAAATGTGACTACTGATCACACTTTCCTGTGGCTTTCAAGGCTCTTTGCAAGGATGGAGGGCAGATTTTATGGCTGGAACAACTAAGTGTTGAGAACCAAGACTGTAGGAGGCAGTTTTTTTGTCGGATAAGATGTATCTGTAGTTGCTCCAAGTCCACTTAGCTCTGCTACAAGATTTCTGCAGTACCTAACCTCCAGAAGTTAACTCAAACTGCCAGGACATCAGGTGTGTCTAACCACAGATACACTTCATAGTGGTTGTGAAATAGAGGAGCATACCATATGAGTAAGCCTTTTTCTTTTCCTTTGTGTAGTACCAGAGACCATTTTGGAAGCCAACAATTAAATTCTCTACTGTCATCTTTTCTTTCATTATATTTATCAGTACAGAATCATATAATCTTTTCTCCTTCCCAGCCTAGACAATCATAGGAGCAAGCATAAGAAATCTACCTGTTTCAAGATTTGTGGTGTAAGGTGTTTTTAATATGACAGGCAAAAAGATAGATGAGGCATTTTTCAAAGTGAAAGCAAATTTAAGTCACTAAATCACACAGACAGAGCAAGAGCCACTTTTCTCAAACATTTCCAGAAATTTCTCAACATCCTTGAAATGTGACCCTAAAATCTGAGATCATAAAGAATTTTTTCCTCTTAAGAATTACACGGAGGATTTATATTAAACTTGGCAAGTGAAAGCATTTCTCGAGAATGTAGGCTCATTGTACTGAACTTGAGCTAATGGAGAAATACAAGAAATGCCAGAAAGTGCCTTTTACCTCTGACATCTGCCATAGCATGGGGTGGCCATCCTCATAACACTCTTTTGGTTTTCATGGAGGGTATAGATTAGACACAACCCTGGTTTTCATATGGCTATGGGAGAACCATGTGACCATAGATTTTGGAGGTACACCAACCCAGAGGTGTTTTAAGGTAGCAACAAGTGAACTACAAAATTCAGGAGATTTTGATACCTATTAAAATGGGATTGTCGTCTCAATGTGTAAGGCTTTTGTATGAGATTTAACGGAGGGAGTGCAGCCAATTAGTTAAAGATTAAAGCATGGTCTAAATGAGGCTTAAGTCTTTTCATCACTCTGACTGCTTTTTGGAGTGCTGATTGCTTCTCTAAATTTTAATTTTCCTTAGCATTACTGCTAATAATGTGTAACTTGATGATCTTCTGTAACTGAATTTGGGAATGATCAATAACTGCTGTACTATTTTGGGTTGGTATGCGTTTGAGAATTGGGAATGGCAAAATTTGTTTTCATAAAACAAGTAGCTGAGCCTTTGACATCTGATTTACAGTATTCTTCTGAATTATACATATTAGTAAAGCAATTTGTATCCATTTTATCTCTGAGAAACTGGCATATTTTCTGATCGATATAACTGATTAAGAAACAGACTCACCAGATTGTTGTGCATACAGTAGGAAGGAATGGAGCGCCTGTGATGTGCCAGGGCTGGGGAAAAGTGGAGACTTTTTCTTGGAAATGTTCTGACGTTTTGGAGAAGCATTTAGAGAAGCCACAGGAATGCCAGGATTAAGAGCCTGAATGCAGAATATAAGCTTAAGGAGATGGTGATGGATTACTTAATTCTTTTATCGAGACCCCATGCTCTGTAGTATTTGATATAGGTTACCATCGTTTTAAAAAGATGCAGTCATAACTGAGAAAGGACAGAGAAAGGCTCTGAGATTAAACAAGGACTAAAAAGAATAGGAAGATTGGATACAAAATTTAGTTTTTTAAAGGTAAGTCCAATGTGGCTCAATTAACCTGTATAAAATTTTAAATCATATAGCCACATCTATGCATGTACTGTGGTGTCATAAAGCCCATAATAAACATTTGGTTCTTGTCTGCCATGAAAATGCAGTGCTGGTGCATTTTGCTGTGAAATGTGGTAGACTGAGGTCATGGAGATATTATCAGATCTTTCATCACCATGCATCCAGGCAAATAAAATGTGAAAATCAGTTTTAAAAGCTCAAACCTCTAAAATGTCACAATGGTTTCTGAATTTGAAAGCTTGAAATCGCAGCTCTTAGTTTAATGCCTTGTGCCGCACTGTTAACATTTGTTAGACGGCAGCAAAAAGGCCACTTGGAGCAATTAGGAAGATTTTGTTTGTGTTTGTTTTCATCTTCTATTAGTCTATGACAAACTATGAAATGTGCCATTTTAACCATAACTTCACCATTAGGTCTGTCATCTCTTCCCATGGTTTATAGGGAATTCTGAATTCAAAGCAGCACCCATCAAGATGACAATCTTTGGCCTAACCCAGATGGTAGAAAAACACCAAAGGAAAGTACATACATGACTAAAAGCACATGGTGAATCTGGGCAATGAGAAATTGGGTAATGTCAGAGCATCACGCTGAATCTGCTGTGACACCATGCAGGGCAGACTGGGTGATACGAACCTATTCCTATGGAGAACCCTTCTACTGATTAAAAACTAATACCCCTAAGCAGGTAAATAGCACTGTTAAATTAAACAGAGTGCTACTTTAGCATGGGGAAAAAGTCAGGCTATGTAAACATACAAAAGAATATTTAGTGTCACAATATGACTTGTGAGTGGTGCTAAAGCTTAATAAGCCATTTATTTACAAACTTTCCCAGAGCTAAATTGACGGCCAAGCCTAAAATAAATTGTAATTTGAGCTGAGACGAATATGTGATTGCTTACGTGGATCATCTCTCTTCTCCTAAAAGCAGGAAACAATGAAGATGAGAATTTATCAGGGAAGTTCCACAACTTTTTTGAAAGAGCTGAAAAAATTGCAAGAATGTTTTTGTAGGGTGTTCGGTTTCTGGACCTGTAACATAAGAATGTCTAGCAGAAGAAATGTTAATGCAAGATTAGTCTGACAGCTTTGATCAAAAAAAAAAAAAAAAAAAAAAAAAAAAAAAAAAAAAAATCTTATTCAAAAGATTGTCTTCAGTCTGGGGTTGACTTTTGAGTTTCTGAGGAAATTCACATACATTAAACACCTAGAAATTTGTAGTCTTTACCCTAATGGTGCAGGCTCTGCCGGTAGTTGTTGGGAGAGAAGTGATCACTTCCATTGTGTTATTCATCTGTGTTGTCTTTGATAGTTACTTTAGGATGGGCTGAATCATATCCTGAAGATACCTGTCCCTCTTTTGGCTGTAGGCAGTCTTGATGACTGACCTAGACTTAGACCCCTAAGCTTTCGGTGAGTGATGAAGTATGTCCTCCCTCAGTCACTGTGCAAGTCCATCTCTGATCCAACACGTCTGCTTTTAATAATCCAAAGCAAAAAACCTCCCCTCCTTAAATGCTCATATTAATTAGGTGTGAAAAATGACTTTTTGGATGAGTTCACTAGCACTTCAAGATTGTTTAACCATGTCTAAATGACCTAAGGAGGCATACGAGCCGATATACGCAGAGCAGGAAGAGGGCAGCAGAAGTACCACTTTTTGAAGTAAGAACAGGAGGAAAAGAATTCCTTTCCATTTGGTTTAGTACTTGCTTTTGTTCATCTCTTGAACTTGAAAATCTCATCAAACAATCTGTCAGCACCTGCACGGTGAGCAGGGCCCTTTAGCAGAAAGGAAGCCATCAGTAGTGGGTCCTGCTTGTAAATTTAAGCATATCATTCAACCCATCTGCACCAGCAGGACTTCTCTTGGTGGTCGTTGAACGTGTGCATGGCTGTGAAAAGGCTTTTTCCTCCTTACTAATATGAATGTGAGTAACTTAGTAGAAGGCAGCTGTGTTGAGGTGCCCTAAATATCATCTGCCTCCTTTACCTGGTCAGTGCAGAGAGCTTGCTAGCCTTGAAAAACGACACAAGTCTGCTATGTAAGGTACTGAACAGGGAGCTGCCTAAATGGGAAACACTAGGTGCAGTGCTAAGGGAACTGGAAGCATTTTTCAGCAATAACGAGCAGTTCTGACCAGGGACAGGCTGAGGAGGATGTGTAGAAAATCATAAAAATTAAAATAAAATAAAATAAAATAAAATAAAATAAAATAAAATAAAATA
>CM021767.1:4118069-4288380 GCA_011076525.1 Nettapus auritus
TTATTATTATTATTATTATTATTATTATTATTATTATTATTATTATTTTATTATTATTTTTTATTATTTTTATTTTTTTATGAGAGGTCCTCTTTGCCCCTCTGTAGCCAACCTGCTTGTGTGAGAGTGAATGCTTAACTTTCCCAAACACCCCCTTGGGAGTTGAGACCCCAAATCTCTTTGTCTCAGGCTTCTTTTAAGCTGCTAAATGAAGGAAATGGGGATGGAGAATTCAGTTTTGCGTGCATGTTGCGTGCATGTTTGGCGTGAAAAACCCTCTCACCTGCCATTCATCAGAAATAGTCACCAGCTGCTCCCAGGCTAACGTTACAGTGTCAATGGGAGGTCTTTAGCATGAGAGGGAGAAAAAGGTCTTTGCCAAGATGTTAAAAAATGGAGTACAGTGAAACTGGAAACTTCCCTTGATAGTGAGCACATTATCTAAGCATCTTATTACAAATTACTGAGAGCACTTTCAGCAATTTTTTTTTTAATGTCTTAAGGGGATTTAACTAATTAGGCACAAAGTCTTATGCTCAGGATTTATTCAATCATATTTTTTTCACTTAAGGTATGGCGAGTCATCTGTTTTTTTCATGTTCTGGTGGTCATTTGTGGACGAGGCAGATTTAGCTGGGAGGAACCCAGCTGCAGTTACTAATAATGTTCAGCGGTGCTTACTCCCCACACTCGCTGTGCATGAACTCCTGTTGGAGTCAGCAGAAGACCTGCATTCTTGCTAGTGAGCAGATTTGGCCTTGCTGCTCAGATTTACACTGTCACATTGCATCCTGTATGGCTATAAGATTAAATTTAGTCAATGCACTCGAAAAAGCTGTGCTTTGAGTATACAAAGGTAGCAAGGCTGGGTCATAAATGGAGAAGCACCTCCTCTCGTTTGGAGAACAGGAACTCTTCACCTGCCTGATGGTCCTAAAAAGCTGCAGCTTGCAGTGGAGGAAAAGCAACAGTTCAAGGACCTTTATAGGCAGCAGGGAGATGCCTTTACAAAACAGCCCAAAGTACCAAAATTCAGGATCTTCCCACTGCCTCGTGCTTAGGTGCTTGAAGCAGGTAGCGTGGGGAGCTCTCTTCGGGGTTGGATTGATATGATGCTGTAGAATACATCTCCTCTCTTATCTTGTATTACAATATCCATAGAGACAGTGTCTGGCCCTGGACTGCTGCATGCAGGAGTCCACAAGTATCCTTAGATCATAAATGACCTGTCACTAGGAAAAGGAAACTTATTGTCTGTGGATTTTGATAACATTTTAAAAGCATAGAGCTCTGGGGATAGATGCAAACCCACTGATGGGTCTGATGGGTCTTGCTGTTTTCATCGAGACCTCTAAGATCTTACAAGCATTTCCACAGCACCTATTAAGATCACTCCGATTTTGTAGCTGAAGTAGAATCATACAGCAGCAGAGCAGAAATCGGGTAGTACCAAGTACTGTGTCTTCAGCCTCTGGCATTTGTGGTGGGGTGGGGAAAGCCGCTTTGTAGACTTGTATACAAATGTGCCAAGACTAAAGTGCCTTTGCTCACGTGTCTGTCTGTAAAAATTAACGCTGTGCTCTGGGCTACAGAACTGTGGTTGATGGATGGAATTGGTTCTCATTAGAATTTGTTCCCATCAGATGTTGCTTAGCTTATAAAGGCTTCTTAAGTAGCATTTTTGTTCCTAAGGAGTCAAAAATGTTGCTGGCTGAACTTCCATTTCAGGGTCAGTTAATTCAGTAGTTTTAAATAATTTCTAAACCCATTAGTTGTCAAACCTCATGTTATTGTGAATTCAGCGGAGGTGAAATTTGCAGTTGTTTTGTATGAGGCATGGATTCCTCCATTACATCTTCAAAAGTCTTCGCTTGGTTTCCTGCCCAGAAGCTAACTCAGAAATGGGGCCGTGTTCTGCCAAACGCCATCTCACGTTTGTGCAGCAGAACCACATCCTCTCTCCTGTTGAACACGGCAGTGTCGAGGACCACGTGCAGGTTTCTGCAGAGCTTTGCTTCGTGTGAGGTGGAGGGAGACACTGTTGGTGCATTCATTTAACCCACAGCTTGGGTTAGCTTAATTCAGAAAACCAGGCTGCAAAAGTGCTAAAATCTCACTGCTCTCGACATTTACTGAACACATTACATGATATCTCAAACAACCAGGATCATCTGGCACCAACTATGTTTGACTTACTGTCATACTAAAAGGTGTATAGGAAAAATCAATATCTGTTTTGTTTCACGGTAGAAGATCTCAGCATTTTGCAGCCTAACATATATTTTAGTGGTTTCATTGCACCACTAAAGGTCAAGTACCATGTCTGTGCCTGTGATTTCCTGTGCTGCTTTAAAGCACATTCAGGGCCTGTAACTCTTTAAGCTCTTTAAGGGTACAATCTGGTTATGCTGAAAAAAATGGAGGGGTTTTTTTGATAGCCAAAAATGAAATGTTTAAAAAAAAAAAAAAAAAAAAAAAAAAAAAAAACAAACAACTTGTGTGGTATTTTTATAGCTTTTCTTCATCTCCTTCATGTTTTCACATGTCTAGCTGTGATTTTCTAAACTACATGCTTAATTTTAAGCTCTTGGATTAAGCTCTTGGATCAGCCCATACTGTATTTTACTGGGCCAGGGACTCAGCTACCAGGGGTGAGATCTGAATGGTAACAGATTATCTTTGTATTAGATTTTTATTTTTATTTTTCAAATGTTACAGTGCCTTCTAAGGAATTTCAGATTTTGCATATTTTCTTTGTGTTGTTTTCAGTCTATTTATATGCCCTCATGCAAGCTGCACTGTATCTCCACTTTGTATTATTTACATTGTCCATCTCTTCTATTTGTCCATTGCCTTAGAGGTTTTATTGTCTTATTAGAAACTTATCTGGTAAAATACCAGATACCACAATATCCCTACAGCTAATTCCAGAGAAATTTATAAAAATGAGATAAATTCTATGCTTGTTTACTAACTGCTTCTGCATTTTATTGATATTTCTGGTTCTGCCTGCTTTCCTTCTTTATTTGCTGTGACTAAGGCTTTATGCTCAATGATTTATTTGGTGTAGAGTACCATTCTACATATGAAAGGTACAATATAAATCAATAAATAATAATGATAAATAAACTGAAGTTAACATTTCACTTTATGATTTTCTAAGCATCAAAACCTGACATCTCTGTTGTCTGTCAGGCATTACGTGAAGCACAAGGGAAGCCTGCCATCACACACCTCGTGGTGCCCACTTGATACAATTAAACTCCAGGCTTAAGGCTGGCCTCCCAAGACTTTATGACACGTCTTTTGTTAGCCTATCTTTTACTTATAAACTGTATCTTGTAAATCAATTTCTATTATAATTCTCATAAAAGCGCATTTTGTTCAATAAAGTTCATGCTATGGCAAGATCGGATAGCAATACCCAGTTCCCTTTAGCTTATCTGTCTGAGCTGTGTAGGACGTGTGTATCCCATAAATTGCTCTCCCTGCTTGACAATGTGTCTATGGCTGCTTGCAGGAAACTTTTTTTTTTAAAGTCGAGGAGCCTGTAATTCTTGAAGTGATCCCTGAACCTTATTTAATGCTGCAAAACCCTACAGGAAAGGGGGTTGAACTTTAATGTCTGCAAGGGGGAAAGTAATAACTTTCCCCATCTCTTCTGTAAGTGACTTGGGTTATGTGATGAATGCAGAACCTTCACTCACAAGGTTTTCCTGATATTATACACTTGTAGCAAATAAGGTTAGAACCTTTAAAATATAGCATTTAGTAATGTGCTGGAAATATGTGCTTCTTCCCGATTCCTTTAAAGGTCACTGCATTTGCTTTTCAGTCGTAATTTTAGTTCAGGCCTCTACAGAGTAGAACTGAGAACACGCCTGGCAATGTTCTCTCAATTTCCCCAAGACTGAAAATAAAATGGCATGGGACATTCGTATATAGTGGACAAGTGTGTATTTGGCATGTGTGTGTGCTTGTATGTACACAGATGGAAAAATCCTCAAGTTGGGGAGTAGGTTACCAGACCAAATAATCAAGCATAGACACAAAACACAAGGAAATAATCAGTTTAATATCCAGTTTCCGTCAAATCCTTCTCAGCGTGACGTTACTCCCTTCCACCACCCAGAGCTCACGTGTCTCCATCCTCTGCAGCCAAAGGACAGGCTTGTTACTGACATTGTAATCACGTTTTGCTTAATAATATGGCTTTGATAGGAAACAAGATGTACATTCCTCTAACAATTCGGTTAGTGCATCTAAAATGAGGGAACACGCTGAAGAGTAATGAATGGCTGCAAGATATAATTTCCCCTCAAACTTAGGAAATACGGATAGGAGAGCCCTGTGATTTGTAATTAGCTTGAATTTTCTGGTGCTGCTTATGTTTAGTAAGAATTGAAGTTTACTTGTTAAGGATGTCGTACTTTTAATGCATTATATGTTCGAAGAGATTTAAGAGATGGATGTTAGGAGCATCTGCAAAGGATGGGGTGGGGGAAGTAGCATTTCACCTAAAGTGATGTGGAAGAGAAGCAGCAAAGAAGAGTGAAACCAGTAAATATTTAGGCTCCAGGCTTCTAATTTCAGTACAAAGTCTAGGAGCCACAGTAGCTGTCTGGAAAGGGGCCGTGATGCCAGAGGTGTGTGTTTTGCAATACTCAAGCTTAACAGATTCCTCTGAGCAGATGCTGTGACCCCAAGACTACACGCCTTTGGCTCCCTGCATGGGGAATGGTTGGCAGCTGAGTAGAGGATGTGCACTTTTTGCTGAAATAGGTCCCGAGCCTTCATATTTTTTACACATGAACTTATGTTTTAAGGCTCACCCTAGGCATATAAAACAAATGCTTTTTTTTAAAGCACATAAATCAAGTTAGATGCCAGCTGGATTTTCCCAGGAGAATATTCATATTCAGTGACTGAAAGGATTTATTCTCTGTTTACATTTATGAGATTTGGCAACAGTTAATGAAAATAGAAAAGTCAGCAATCTTCCTTTATAGCAGGTAAGTATATCTCTTTGGCTGATCAAGGCTTACAAACATCTTCCCGGTTGATTTATTCTTGTTAACATCACTACTGTTCTATTTTGAAACTCGGGAGAATGATGCCAATTTTCATCTTTGTAAATGAAGGGGGAGAATTGGTTTTGTCAGCTACCAGCTAATAACTTTCCAAATAGGATGTTTGGAGGGTTTCATTGGACCATTTGGAAGATGTTTGGCCTGTTTTTTATTAACCAAAGGATTCAGAGATGCATTTTCTGAAGTGACCGCTGAGAGTACCCAATAGTTTAGGTGTCCAGATGAGCCATCTGGTTTTTGGCTCTTAGGTGCTCAGTATGTGGAAATCCACCCTCTTTCAGGTCTCTCTGCTTGAACCCAAATTGAAATATTATGAGCATTATTTATTCTTTCTACCAAATCCATTCTCTCTGCTCGGAAAGCATCTGTGCTTGAAAGCCCTGCTGGACCCCTGAAATAAAGCACTTGGCGTAGGTGAGGTTTCTAATGCAGTTGTTCAGCTGCTGGGGATGGGAGCAGACTGGATCAGGTTGCAAAAGCACTTGTTCCTAGCAGTTTGGTGCATGACCACTTGCATGAGCTGATGAACAAACCATACCAAAATGTTTGGAAGAAACCTCATTGTCAGAGCTGTGGCACTTCCCTAAAAGCTTTTATTTTTCTTGTGCTTGTGGCAGTCCAGGAAGACAGTGGTTCCTGACCACTTCATGCCTGTGTCATGCCTTGATAGATCTTGTGGAATAACATGCTTTCTCCCGGGTGGGAAGACACTGCTTTTTATGGACCAGTGCAGGGTATTTAAGGAGGTGTTGTCTGTTGTCGACCTCAAATGGTGCAGGATCACACTGTAAGAGATCACAAATTAAGGGTATTAGGCTTTTCTGGCAGATTTATTCTTTTAAGCTCTGTCTTGGCTTATGTGCTCTGCATTCAAACCTAATTTAAGAATATACCTGATTAATTACCTCAGTGTATTTGCTGGGTGAGGCACTTCATGAATATGCTGAAGTAGAATTACCGCTTTAAAAAGCCCCTACACCATTGATCCTGTCCTTCTAATCACACTCTGTGCCCCAGCCAGAGCACAGGCCACTTTGGAGGTTGAAATACCGTCATATATTCTCCTTTGCATTTATAAAGGACTCACAACACCAAGACAAATTTCTTCACCCACTTCTCGAGCAGAGGAGCTAGCCCTGCTGGCCATCCCTCACCGTGTGGCACGCTGCCTGTCTCCCTGCACAGAGGGGCCATAGGATCTATTATTCCATTAACACTTGTCTGCGTTCTCCACTCTGCATATTAAAGCAACGGAGGAGATGGGTTATTTTCAGCTGGGGATGCTAAACCTTATTATGCCTTTTTTTTATGTTTATCCAGAGCACTGTGAACTTTTCATTCTCCAAAGGTAGCAATCAACAAAGATAAATGGAGTGGCAGAAAGCAGCTACTTAACTCACCACTTCCTCGGCTCAGCACAGGGGGCTGAATTCAGCAGAGGTGAGGCTCTGAAATGAAAGCTAGAGGAGGGCTTGGGAAGTGAAATCTAGCCAAATGAGATCACAGGGAAAGAGATGTTAATGGCAAAGATCACACGCAACAAAACCAAACAGAATGAAGCAGCTAAAGACGGTGATTATATAGATCTGAGCAGACTGTTGACTATGTGGAATTGCAATTATCTCTCAGGCTCCTGGGACCTTGCTCAGGGAATCATTACTACAAAACTAAGAAGATTGTTCTCAGGTGCAGAACGTATTGATTTTGCTGTTCTCCAGCATCCTGCAAAGCAACTGACCATGTCATTTAAGTGTTCGTTAACCAAACACATCAATAAACATAAAACTTTCAAAAAAGTAAAAATCACCTCATAAATAATTATAAAGGAGTGAATTATTACCTGGGAGCAAGTGTAATTGATGTCATTATAAATAAACCACAAAATATATCCTGTCCCAAGCTTAAAAATGTATGAAGGCATCCATCTACCTTGTTAAAAAATGATAGTTTATCTTGCCAGGAGGACAGCTCTCATTGCTGCCTGATTGGAAGAGGTGTGTGCAAAGAAGAGATTACATTGTAAATATTTTTTTTTTTTTGTTTTGTTTTGTTTTGTTTTATTTATTTTTTTTTTTGTGATGGGAATTCAAAGCTTATAAAGAGAGAGGGACAGATAACATTTGTTACAGCCCAGCGCAGGGAGGGCAAGAAGAGTTTCTCGGTGCGGTTCACATCAGCCCTGACCTGCAGTGCTCTGACTATTGTAATCCTTGACCTTTGAAGAGCAGCTGTCAGTAACAACGAGCTTTCTTCCCCCCAGGTTTTCCCTTTTTTTTTTTTTTTTTTTTTTTGATCTGACCCAAGGACTATGGGGACAAGCGAACTTGTTTTAAATATGTGATGTGAAGTAATCAGTAATGGCAAAGCGCTCACAGCCTCTGTTCTTCGGTATTGCCTATTCACCCAGAACTGCAATTAACACTAGGGAGATGTTAGTGCAGGAGGAAATGAGACCCTTCACTCTCTGTTGACCAGTGTCCCAGCATATCTGTTAATCAGGGGTCCCTTCTTCTCCAAACAGGGAGGCAGAGACAAACCCACAGGGTAGGTCAAAGGGGTAAAGATGAAGGCTTTAGATTTGTGCCGACTAGTAAGTGAAAGGGACAGATGAATCCATTTGGTAACGGTCTTTTACCTTGTATTATTTCATACATGAAAGAAAACAGTTGAATACTTTCTTTGTGTGTACACTCATTTAAATAAGTGCAAATCCGGGGCTGACCAATTCCCAGAGAAGTCAGCCGAAGATGGTCACTTGGGTGTGAGATCGGGCTCACATGCCTCTTGCAAGGAGAGCTTTTAATCAACTTGGAAACTTCCACAACTTGTCACCCAAAGTGGATGGGCAAATTTATCCATCCCCCTTGCTCTGGCATTTTCCCTTGCCTGCCCAGGGCTGCCAGGTCTGGGGATGCTGGATTTGAATTAGCTGGAGGTATGGCTTCACAGTGTACATTAGCTGAAGGAAAATTTTAGTTACTGTGGGATTTTGTGAATGTGCATGTAGACAATACTTCTTTATCAGAGTGGGCTGATGTATTAGAAAACAAAATATTTTCTGTTTTAAAGGTCCCAGCAAAGAATTTGAATGAAAATTGGTTTTGTTTGAATTTTGGATGACTCCAGTGATAGGTTTCTTTTCAAGTCAGATTAATGGTAGGTCATCACTTGCTTTAACCATTGCACATACTGAGAGATTTCAGAGTCAAAAGGGGCTGTAGCTTGCTCTGACTTCCCATCAGCTCCTGATTTGGGTTATTCACATTTCTCTTCTCTCCTGTGTTGCCTCTCCCAGCTTCTGGGGAATCTCTTTGCAGCAGTGTTTTCACAGGAGTTTTGAGGCTCCTGTTCATAATCAGATCTAAGCTTTCTCCAAGAAGATATTCTGATTTATTTTATTTATTTATTTATTTTTCCAGTGGGATTCAGGACTAAAGCCAATGTCAAAAGATCAGACTTTCTCACAGGGACTTCAGGAGCCTTTGCTTCCAAAGGCCTTCCATAAATCTGGAGTCCCATTTTGCTGTCAGCTTTGGCAAGCTCAGGAACACACAGGCACTGCCTTGGAGAGATGGGAGTATGAAAAACCAGAACTGAAGGCAAGTAAGGGGCTGAGATAGTCCCATGAAAAGCTCCCTGGTGACTCTATGGGGCTTCCCATAGATTGGTCTGGGCAAAGGGATTTTATTCAGAGAGGTCAGGGCAATGTTTGTTGTGCTGATTATTAGTTTTATTTCCTTTTCCCACTCATACTCTTTGTTTATTCACGTATTTTATTATATCCCAAGCATCTGGATTAGTTTGGTTTTGACAAAATAAATTTGGAGATGATATTTGTGCAGGAGATTATTATTGACAAAGGAAGAGTGGATACTGCTATCAGAGAAGGAAGGAAGAAACTGAGGGAAAGTGAAAAGGGAAAAGAGAAGTAATAACAAAAAGGATGGAGCTCGAGACTAGGGGTAATTGGTGTTTCTTCTTTAAAAGAGATTTGCTTTTCTCTTACAAAGAGGAAGAATGCAGGTTGATGTGACCGACTTTATTCTGTGTGTTTGAGCCTTAGTTGCTTCCATGTCTGACACTTGGTTCCCAGATAATGTTGACCACTCTCTCTAGTGGCACTTGTGGAGGAGTTATTGAATTAAAAAAAAAAAAAAATAGTAATAATGATAATAATGATAGTAAACTCCTTAAAGATATATCAGTCCTGGTGGTTCATCCATTTATCTTAGACATGTACATTTTTCTCTCAAAATGCCTTTTCAGTCTTCGCGTACTGTCCTGGGAATCCGTGCTACCAGCCCAGCTTGCCTTATTTTCACACAGCTAATTTTTTAGCATCTGAAGTCAAACCTACTCTAGAAGTCATATTCCCTTTGTAGAGGTTGCAACTGTGACAAGCTTTAAGTTTGCACCGCATGGCACCGTATAGCTTAATTAATAGAGTTGGCTGATGCAAGGTCTCAGGGGTCTTGCTCCTGCTGGATGTGCGTTATTGTAGCTGCAATAATTTATATGTATTGCAAATCTACAAAAGAGGAGGAGGAGGGTATGGAGCACAGCTGCGAAAAAGTAAATTCAGTTCATTAAAAAATGTGATCTGGTTGTTTGACTGATTTATCAGTTGACGTGGAACAGGAGACAGCATGAGATTGCAGCTAACCTGAAGCAGACAAAAGGGTGAGTTTTGGCATAGCCAGCACTGCCGTCAGGCAATGGAACTGGACACTTGACTGTTGCAAGTCTAAACTTGAGCAGCAGATTATGCCATTGAAAAAATATAGGGAGTTGACTTGGATCTGCAGAGCTTCAGCTTTGAATCTGTTGCTTTTTCCCCTGCATTTCTCAACCATCCAGCACTCCCTCCAGCTCCCACAACATTTTCTGGCATTGTCTCCCTGACTCGGGTTGGAGGAGCTTATCTAAAGCTCTCCACTGGGGAATGGAAATAGTACATATAGTGCAAGTTCCTTGGCTCATCACTGACTCTGACAGCAACCACAGCAACAACAAGAAGCTGGACTTATTTTTACAACTTGGCAGTGAAACAACTTTGGGAAGAAAACATTTCTGAAATTACATTTTCATTAAAATTTGAGAAAACATTTGAGGGGGAGCACAAGGAGATATACTTAATGGTACATTGAGGCCTATTTTCAGCTAAGCAGAAGCATGCTTGGGAATAAAATTTGCCCTCGGACAAATCCACGATGCGACAAACTTGAACTGAACCTGCAATTGAATTTCATATCCTCAAAAGTTAGGAAATCATGCCAACAAAGAGGGGAAGGTGGCTTTTGAAATATGAACCAGGATGAATCTCTGTATCATCTGTAACATCTCAGTAAATAAGTCATAATTTTAAGCTTCTAGTCATGTAGAAATCTTTTATATCAATTTGTATCTTTTATATCTTTCCTAGAATAACGGGAGGTTCTGCATTAAGGAGTGATACCATACTGACTCACTGGTTAGATATTTTGGACTGGCTAATTATCTAGATGATAAGAATAGTTCCCACACTCAGAATAATAAGAAGAAAAAGGAACAAATTAACATTTATTAAGTGCATTTGAAAAATAATTGTTATTCATCACTTCTTGCGGTTAGCAGTACATTAATTATATCTGCCTAGCTCATTTGCTCAGTCACACCTAATGAAGACAGCCGCTTCTGGAAACAAAAACTATGTCTATTGAGAAGATTAAAACTATTGGAGGAAGTCTGAAATTCATTCATTTAATTCTGCTGCCTGAACTTATTCTAAAAAGAGTTTGTTAAGGTAAGGGAGGAGATTCTTCCTTTACTCCAAATTTTCAGGGCTTGAAATGAGAGCAGACTCTGATACATAGGGCTTTGGGATTTCTTTTATGTGGTGGAACATCTTGGTTCTGCACAAAACCAAAGTTGGCCGGTTCCCACATTCCTGATGATGACGTGCAAGAAGGAGTTTAGCACATTGGCTGTTGATTTGTCAATAGCTTAATTCTCCATGACAACCTCCCCAGAGGAGTGAGAAATGTCAATAGCACAAAGTTCACATCACCTTGGATAGCTGATGGGAGGCAAAACACAATAAAGAAGATAGAGGCCATAAACTGTGATAGCAGTGATTAACCCATCAAACTGGAGAAATATAAAGAATCATTAAAGTGACAAAATGCGATGAGTCATTTGATGCTGATCTAATTAAATAATATTCCAATGTAAATCAGTGAGTTATAATCTGAGAGCCAGGGAAAAAAAAAAAAAAAAAAAAAAAAAAAAAAAAAAAGCAGTTGGTCTAACTGATGGGTTTCTGAAAAGTCCCTGTAGTTATGTTCTTCTGCTTGACAACATTGTCATCTACCTGTACCTCATTTCTCTGAATTTGGTTTTGGTCACGACGAGCTTGATCCAAAGCCACTCAAAGGCAATGGAAAGACCCTGACTAATTTCAGTATGCTTTTTGGCACAGTGTGACACAGGTACGATGATCAGTTTGGCAGAATGAAGGTTTTTTTTTTTTTTTTTTTTTTTCCAGTTCAGGAGGAAGATTATTTTACCCTGAGTGAGGGTTTGAGTCTCATTATTGTTTGAGAGCAGGCACATTCTTTATTTCAAATGGCAGTGGTGGTAGCTGTTGTAAGAACATGGATGTTTAGATTTTGCTTTGCAACCACTTGAGACAGGAGAAATGATACAGATTTCAGATTTATTTTACCCAGGACCTGGGGCTGTGAAATTCTTTTCTTTAACAAGAAAATCAGGGATGATTTGTTTTTGCCAGGATGCAATTAGTATTATTTTGGTTTTGTAACATGGAAATGGGCTGGGTTGCTTCAGGTTTAGCTTCCATTTTATCTGCGTGCTCCAAGTCTGAGGATAAAAGTTCTCAGGCATTTTCTAATCTTTTGTTGATTTCTAGTAAAAATTAACATTTGTGAACTTAATTCTTTGGAATAAGTGGAAAAAAAGCAGATGATACAGATTTTTTATTTCCTGCTTCTTATTTGACTGTTGTTACTTTTGCTCTTTTGTGTTTTCCACCACCATTACTCCCTTATTTCTATCAAATCTAGTGCTATATTAGCTCCTGGTGAGTTTAGCAGCTTATGAACAATATGGAATCGTGTGGAAATTGATTATTCTGGTTTTATTTCATGCAGAGAGCCAGCACTTCTGACGTTCTGGTCTCATTGTTTGCATGGAGGCCAGGTATTGTTAGGTAGCCATGAAATGGGGTCAAGAAGACTGATGACCAGCTCTTAAGGATGTTTTTTAAAATGTCCTGCTTTAATGCAGTTGGCCATATTGTTCCCAGTGTGTGGTATAGTTTCACATGAGTTCATGTCACTATGTTGTTCTCACCAATTTATTATTCATCTGCCATGGCTAAAATATTTATGGGCTGTAAGGTCTGTTTCTTCCCAAGCACCTGTAGTGCTTATGCACAAGAGTAACTTGGGCATCTGTCACTGCAGGCATATTTGGTGGTTTTGGCTGCTCTTCCACCATCAATGACCCCAAAGGCTCCCTAAATGACCTAATTATGAAATGATGCTGACTGGTAGCACATTTACATCACTCCAGGAGCGGCATTATTTTTATTGTAACTTTTTCACTTACTGTCCTTCTGATCAATTAACCATGCCAGTGTCTGCTGTAATGCATGTCAGATCCCCATCAAATAAACCCCTCTTAGCCATTAGTAATTATTGGCCATGGCCTTCATCAAAAATAGTGAGCTGAAAGTAAATGTTCGGATGGTATTATTTGACTAATGTACCACTTCAGTCTGACCTCTTCTTCATTGTGTAGTATAGGCTGATAAGGAGTCTTTCAGAGACTTTGCTCCTTTCTGGTGAAGCATAATCTCTTTCATTAAAGTCTGAGTTACTTAATCACATCCTTTTCAATGAGGCCAGCTTTTGCTGCAGTCCCGGAAAAGACTGCCATTGTTAGATGCTGCTTCAATCCTTCTAAACCCTCGCTTTCTTTCTTCTTGGTTCAGTTTCCGTAGAAAGTCCTTGCAGTTGTGTTTTTGCTATTTTCAAGCTAGTTTTTCATTCAGTAAAGCTTTCCCTTGTGTCTCCTTTCATGCATCTCTCAGCTATTGTCACCCTTTCTCTGCCTTACTGATGATGCTGAGTTTTAGGGTTGATAAGACAGGTGGTGTTTGGCAAGGCAGTTCAGGGAAATCACAAAAGTTGTGTTGTTCCACAGACGAATATGGCTCAAGATCTTTCTTCATGGACATGAGGGCTCTCATTGCACTTCTCTCTGTGTGTAATAATTTTTATTTTAGAGTTAAAATTGTAAGTATTTGCCAGGAGATTATGCTTCTGCTTTTACATTGCCTGTAATGTGAATGTGTTTGTGATTAAAAAAACTGAGAGCATTCAGACAGCTGCAAGTGGCCCCAAGCTTTACCTCCTATTACCCATATTTAAAATTTCTAAATTGCTCTTTTTCTTCAGAGTGATCCATTTCCACTGAAAGCAACTCACTTTCAGCTGCAAATCTGCCCCCCCCCCTCCCCAGTTTCCTGGGGTTTTCCTTTAGGTATGGTGGCCTTCTACTCATCAGAGAGACTGCAAAACACATCGTGAATATTTTTGGGATTGGGATCATCTGACAACACCTGCTTGTCTCTCCATCCCTGGTGCTGCTTCCTGGTAGAGAGGTTTTCTTTATATGCAGTTGTGTGTTAGAAATAAAAACCTGTTTCACCCAACACAGTGAGGCTAAATAGGTTACAAGTAAGCACTCTGACTTTGGAATATGTCCCCTGAGCATGACTGGATGGTAACCACAGAGCTGACCTGGCCAGTTACCATCCAGATCAAATGCAGTCTTCTTTGATTAGGGGTGCTGTGTAGTAAGCAGGTAATTCAGAAGTGAGATCTTCTAAAACCCACTTCCCAAAGCATACAAACTCAATTGTCTGGAAATTAGTTGAACTGAAGTTGATGTCACTGTTTGATATCGGAAGGCAGATTGTACTGTTTATGACTTTACCTCCACTGGCTGTTATTCCTACAGACAATCCCACAGATCTCCCTTGCTACTTTTTACCCTGTAGATGAGACACATAGAAGGAGTTTGACCTCTTTGTTGAGTCTCCCTTCCTGGAGAACTGTACTGGTAGTTGCTTATTTGGAGATGTCTCCAGCCTCCCGCATACGGGGAAAGGACAGACTGGGCTGTATGCACAGGCTCCAGCCTGTGCAGGTGTGTAGGTCTCATCTCAGCCAAACTCTTTAATACTGGCTGAACGTTAAAATGACTGCAGTAGGCCTGCTTCATATGCATCAAATCAGACATGTTTTGAGAGCTGTGCTAAATGGAAATCTGAAAATGTAAGACTTCGCTTAGTGAATGACGGTGTGCGCAGCGTACCTCTGCCTCTGATGCCAGTCAAATCATGCTGCAAAACAGCTCAACAAATGAAGTCCTCTTTGTGAGCTTGCTATTGATTCCCTGCCTGAAAATGGCAATAGCCAACATCAAAACTCTTCATTCAGTGATAAGGCTACAGGTTTGTAGCAGTTGCTCCATGTAGCAGGGCTGCCCGTGCTGTTGTGGTATCTAATTCCAAGCCAGGAGATTTTCTTCCCTGTAGCAGAGAGGAGTTGAGAATCAGAGAGTGATTTAGGGCTGGTGGGAGGGACAGATGCAGGAGAGTAGCAGTTCTGGCTCTAACACTGTGCAGCCTGTTGTGTAAGATTAATGACTGTGGACTACTCTCTATTTTTCTCTCTCTACAACTGTGAGCAATCGCCTCGAAAAGCAGCCTGCTGCAGGCTAGCCAGCAAATAGATAATAAGATCCCTGTGTGTTAAATATGCACAGCTGCACATCTGACATTGCTGATCCATCTGCACTCTGAAATACCACGTGCCAGCTGCCTTGCTTGGGGTGAGTGAGGAAGGGATCCATTAAAGACAGAAAGTCCATGGCATAATCTCTGCCCTCTCCCCCTTGCCGTCACTGTGCTCCGTTGCTCTGGGCTCCTGGAGTTCCTCTCCACTCCCCATGCTCCTTTGGCTGGGGAAGTTTGAAAGCATCAGCCGCTTTCACTTTACCATTTAAAAGGTGAGTTTGCCAGGTGAGTTTTCTCTGAGCTCCTGCAGTGCTAATTTTCACCTCCCCAAGGTGGTGATTCACAGAAGCTTGGCCAGTCAAGTGAGTGATGGTGCTCTCCTGCATCCCTCTTTTGTTGCCCGACACTTTGATTCGGTAAGAAGACTGAAAAGCCTTTGCCTCGGCTTCCTCCTGTCTCTGTCTCCCCTTCTCCATCCTCAGCCCCTCGAAGCAGCTTTGTTTCTGGCAGTATTCGTCAGCAGAAAGAGCAGAAAACCAGCGTATTCCTGACAAGGTGTGTGCTGATGCCTGCACTGGCCGTAGGGGTCTGAATACAGTTGATGAAGAAGATGGCATCATCTCTTGCCATGGGTTTCAGAACCTGGAGCCTGCAGCACTGCTCTTAGATCCATGTTCAGGCACTGCAGACAGTGGGGGCTGCTCTTGCTCTGTGCTTCGTTGGAAGTCAGGCTTACTTCACACTGGTACCAAGGTGGAGATAGCTGGACCTTCCTGTGGCTCCATTGCCTTCCTCTTGCTCTCCAGGCTTGCAAGGTTTGGCCATCAAATGGGGGAAAGAGCAGAGGCAGGGGAGGATGATGCTAAGATCTCTACAGGAGCCACAGGCTTCCCTGAGGATTGTCTGGCGGTGCTAACGGGCCCAGTGCCATGCTAAACACCACTCTGCAGTCACTGGTTCTCTGTGAGCTAGCTCACTTCTGGCCATGCTGCATGACAAGAAGAACACAACTCATGTCTACAGCCAGAAGGATGTGTCACCCCCCCAGACACGTCCCCAGCAACGTGTCCTGCAGGGTCCTTGCTGGAGGAGAGAACAGGGCATGCTGCAGGCTGCAGTTACCTACAGGGTCTCTTATTTAGCCTTATCCTTAATCTTTCCAGCTGAAGCTGTGTACCATGCTTACAAATGAGAAATGTCGTCACTGTTCTACTGACAGATGTATAAATCCCTTAAACCATGCATTTTTGATGTAAATTTTCTTGCCACTGGTATCCTGTCAGTACTGTAGTGGGAGGGCTTTCCTCCCCAGGTGTGACTGTGCAAACATTATGGTTATGGAACCAAGTCCAACTTGGTTAGGTTCTGTCACGTAAATATACATTGAGCTAAATCAAACACAGCTTGCATCCTGTTGGAAAAGCCCATTTATAAATGGTTGTTTGAGATCTAGAAGATAACCCATTGTGTAAAAATAGCTAGTTCCACTGATCCTGAGAAAATGTACAAGTGAAAATCAGTAATTAAACTAAAGCTAATAGGTGAACTACGCCCTTGGATTTTATATACCTGGATTTCCATCACTCCCCCCTTTTTTCCCCCTTTCTTTTTGTGGTAAGAAACAGTCTTGTAAGTGAAGGAATACCCAGAATCTGGGAGGGAACCCTTCCAAAACAGCATGTGACAGACGGTCACTGTCTGGGAAAGTAGGAAATGATAATACTTTGGAGCATAGTGACTTTTTGTGTATAAAATAATGGAATTGGCAAAAGTATCATACAAGTGCACATGCTTTACTTTATTGTGAAGCGAATGTGGGAATGGATCCCCTCCTCCCAGTCACTCCTGTGTTTTCAAGTGCTAAAGCATTAGTGATATCTAAACCCCAACTGGCACAGAAAGGTTTAGCAGAATAAGCGAAAATGGATATAAACAATTGCGGGGAAGTTAAGTTTCTCACAGTCTTTTGTAGAATTGGGTTTGCTATGACTACAATATAAGATACTGCCCAAAAATACAATAAAACAAACACAATACCCCATTCGTGCTTCAAATATTTTGGAATCTGTGGTGATTAAGACATTCTTGTTCCCCTGATAATAAAGACAGCCAAATAATGTATAAAATATACTTGCAAGTATGTATTATCATTGCTAACATTTTTCTTCATGCTTCTCAATTTATTTTGTTAGATATGTGTACTGGACCTGTTCTTGAGCTCAGGCAGATTTTCAACGGGCCTGAGTGTTTTGGCCCCTGATTATCACCGCTGTAAATGAGAACGGAGTCGAGGCAGTACCTAGAAGTGAGTGAACCAAACTTTGGCATTCATGGGATTTTTTTTTAAATACTGTTTGTAAAAGCAGCACCTGTTGCTAAAGGAGATCTAATGCAGCAATAGGTGTCTTGACCCAAGTCTTTAGATATATTTAGGCATCAGTATCCCAGTAAATTACATTTGATAACCATGTAGGTATAGATTCAGCCCATCTGACTTTTAGCAGTTACAAGATGTGCCTAAATGCCAGGTACCTTTTTAATGGGAATAGAAGGGGGGTCTCAGCTGGAATAAATCATCATCATGGAAAAGACCATGACTCTCCATTGATCATAAGGGCAGTTTAAGATGATTTAGGCTTCTAAAGTGGGCACTGTGGTTAGCTGCCCAAAGTTAGGCAGACCTGTGACCTTTTCGGAGGCATTTTCAACCCCAGATCTCTCTGGTTCCCACCATATCTACACAGTGCCTAGCAACTCAATCAGATTTAAAAGCGTACCTTAGATAGGAATGTTTGGCCTCTGCTCTCACATGGCTGTGGAAGACACAGTTTAGAGTGAAAATCATGATTATTATAATTTTATGTATCAAGTTTTGTAATCTGTCTATATACACATGGTAGTGAAGAGTGTGTACATAAATTAGGTTGTTGAACGCAAATATGGCTAAGTAGATATCTAACTGGTTATCTGGCAGACATAACTCAGGACTGATTTATGCCTGCAGTCATTAAAGTGGAATGTACAGTTGTTAGGAGGCCAGAAAAGTCAGGGAGTTTCTTTCTGACTTCAGTCAAATTTAGGCTAAGCCCCCTGTAAGTAGTGCATTTCTTCTGCATTCCCAATATAAAAAGCTTGGCTTCCCTCTTCTTTACCAGAATTTCCATTAAGATATAGGTGAAGAGGATATAAGCAATCTCAGAACTCAGTGCTAAGGAAAATGGAAGCACTGGAAACAGGAAAATACCGTTCAGAGTTATGAAACCATAAAATGTTTGCCAAAAGCCAGAGAACATATGAAAGTAGTCTGGCTGGGGGGTTTTGTTAAAAAGAGAGGCTCGGCCAAGATTCATTCAAACATTTACTGGGTGAACAAGGCAACTTGCAAAAGTACAATTAGCTGCCAGGAATTTTTGTTTGTCTGGGGTACTTGTGCTCCTAAGACTTTCAGATACATTCTAAAATCCAGATAGTAAATGTTTCTGGGTCCCTCGCAAACCCAGAAGCCAGATCACAATCCAGACTTCAGTACAGCTCTAAATATCGCCAGTTTTGGCAGATCTGCTCTTCTTTTCTGGGCCCATTACTAGCTGAAATCAAGGAGCAGGCTGTGTTCTTGCTTCAGTCTGTGTAGATCTGAAGTAATATCTTTTGACACAGTGAAATTATACTGGGATAAATGAAATTCGAATCTGGCCTTAGAAGCAGCGCATTCTGGAAAGCCCTGAGAAAGGTTAAATCTACATGTTGATGTGCCAGTATACCACAGGAAAAACTATTATTCTCAGTATATTTCTATACAGCCTGAAATTCTCATCAGAGTTCCTGTCCAGTTTTATAGCCTTATGAAGGCAGATAATAAAAGTTTCAAATGAGTGGGACACCTCAGGTAGCTGGCTGTGTATTTGAAACACATTTTAAGAGGTGCGTCCCATCATTGGTAATGACATAATCAGCTTTGTGCATCTTGGTATGTAAAGAAAAATATGCGTCCTACTGAAAACTGCTTTAGGCTTTTTTCACCTTTGTGCTTATGTGTTTATAAACATCTTTTGCACATACCAAGATCATTCTTCCTATATGTTTACAGGATTTTAAAAAAGGCAGTCACTAAAATTAGCAAGTGGATGAAATAGTGTAAATCCCGCCTGCTGTCTGCATTTGGGACAAACTCAGCTTTCGAGTATTCTCTAATGAATGATGACATTTTGCATTCAAGGAACAAATGTGAATTTTCCTGCTGGCCAACACTCTCTTGCTTTCTCTTTCTCTGTCTTCTTTTCTGGTACATATAACAGGAGCTTCCTAAGGAGGAAAACAGCCTTAAGTGAATCCAAAGCCCTGGAGATATATATATATATATATATATATATATATATATATATATATATTGTTAGCTATGTTGTAACTGTGTAACATTGTGGTCATTAATTAAAAGGTGAAAAAAATGTACAGAGTTGGATAGTGGAGGCGGCTTCCTCATCACAGTGGGGAGCAGCAGTTAGGAGTCCCTGGAGCCACAGTTGCAGGGAGGGAAACTGCAAGTAGCAACAGCATTCTTAGTCTTCCAAATTATCCCTGGTAAGCATCTGACATAAAGATCTGCTGGTGAAGTGGCTTGCATGGGATGGAAGTAGCCTGCCTCAGCCAGCATGCAGGACAGCCTGGGCCTGATTCTCAGCCTGACTCAATCCTCCTCGCTGAACTGATGCCCTCAAAGAGGTTCAGTGTCCTCTCCACTCGTATCACAGGTGAGGTGCTCTGTCGGCTTCACAGGTGACTGCTCGATTTGCAGAGTGAGGTCAGAGAGCCACACTGCTGCCCCTCTGCCATTCCCTTGTCCCGCCCTACTTGCCCTTGGGGCTCTGCCCAGCTCCGAAGCAATGTCTTCGTGTACTGATGTGAAATGCTTTTGCATATTTGCTTTTAATGGGAGACAGAAGTTCAGGGACTCCACACCTCCTCTGAAATGCTGAAATTCTCATTGATATTAATGTGGGAATGGCAAAAAATAAAAGTGACATATTTTAATTATGAAGTGGGGTGGGAGTGGGGAGGAAGGAATAAAATGTGATCCAGCAAAGCCAAGATTTAGGGTGACATCACTTTCTATATAATTGCAATGCCAGCAGACACTCAATAAACATATCAGCATTGTTAAAATGATTTATGACTGGAATAGTTAAATATAAAATATTATCAATAGATGTGTCATCATTGATCTTTCCTGAGGCTAGCAGCTGAAGGATGGGAGAGGGAGATGATTTTAACAAACAATCCTTGACAGGAATCCAAAGGAAACAATGTGCAGGGACAGACAGCTGACAAATTCAGTATGGGGCCATTAAAACATGTGATGAATTTGCTGGGAAAGTATATATTTGTGGAAGAGGTGAGCTCATATCCACCATAAATTTGTCAGCCGTGACACAGTGTTCTCAGGCCTGGCATGAAAAATGCCTAGCTATTTACAGGCTTTGTCTGGCAAAAGCTCTATCAGTCACTCCAGGGTTATTTACAAAGAAAAGTGTCTATCAGTTACAAGGACATGACTTTGCCACTAAAAGATAACAAAAGAGGAAATCAGCCAGTGGCCTCTCGGTGCAAGATGCATCTTCTCCAGAGAAGCTCTGGACTGGAATGAATCGGATGGACTGCAGTAGGACCTCTTGGCAGAGTGCCTGGCATAGGCTGCAACAGTACATTTATCCACACTGATTAGATTAGAATTATTAATAGGGGTCTATGGAGTGGAGCAAAGGGTCATTTAGAGTTTAATTCTGTTCTCAGATAACTTCATTTCAGCTGATGGGATTGTTATTGTAGGGGTTTTATATGTTTATAGGAAACAATATACTCAATAATGAAGTCATGCATCCTTCTGCAAGATTAGGAGAGCTATTGTGTAGCTGGAGTGAAGTCTTCACTATTGTGTTAATTAAGTAATAGTGATTTGACTTTGTCTCCTCATGAAATGCATTTAAGAAGTGACTAAAAGCTGCTGAGAAAGTGTTCCCTCAATATAAATATATAGCAAAACAAGCAAGAAATGAAGGCAGCCTTGGACTGAGTAAACAGAATCGCTGACACGACACATTTACTTAACACAGGCAATGACTTGGCCTGGAGTTTCATCTTCCTGCTACCTTAATATAAATGACTATCAATTTAGCATTGAGTGTAATGAGGCCTTTTTTCCTTGTCCTTAGTCCCAATAGAAGTTGAAGGAGAGATTATAGACTGTGGTATTTATGGCATGTTTATGTTTGTCAGTCATTTGTTTCAAGCTTCAGACCAAAAGTAGCAAAGGGCTTTGAAGTTTGAGATCACGTTCAGCTTCTTCAAAGTGGGCACCCGAAGTTAGACATTGAAATCTTCATTTAAGACAGGGGATTGAAATGGCCTGATATGGAGAGATAGCAAGAAGGGCCGGTGGATATGTACATGGCAGGATTTGCAAATGAGCGGTGACAATGAAGCTACTCTCTGAAGGAAATTGAGAAGTCAATCTTGTATCAGACGGTATGTGCCGAGCATGTTGACCTACATTCTTTTCTGAAATGTTGTTGTCCTGATTTCACACAGTGTCATGCTGTTCCTAATAACACTGTGATGGTTTTGTCACTAGGTGCATTATCTTCAAGGGCTTAGAGTGTGGTGATAAAATTTTTCTGAGAAATTTAATTTTGCCTGTTTTTCAGTGGCAGGGAGCCAGCTTCTTACATGGTGTAAATTGGACTCTTTCCATTCACTTCAGTGGAACTGTAGTAACATACACCATTTGAAATCAAATTAAACAGTAAGCATGGAATGTGAATATGCAGCATATTAATGCTTCAGGATAGGATTTCAACTGCAAGTGAAGGGAGTCTCTAGTTCATGACCTCAAGATGTGACCACAGAATAAATAAAAAATCCTGACAACAGAAAACACTTCCTTATCCCTCTAAAGGTAGTGCTGTGTTATGAGTCAAGGTCACCCCATCTTAGTTTCTCAAGTGGAATGGTACAGTTAGAGGTTCCTTAGGCAGATGTTCAACATGATTGGCATTGTGGTGGTGATGGTAGATAAAGGAAGACAGGGCATTTCCAAAATGGCCACCGAGCTCATGCAGCAAAGGTTTGTAGAAACAAGTGTTTATCTTGCAGGCTTTGCAAACATTTGTGACAACCCCAGTGATGTGATGAACTGTTAAGTGCTCCAGAGGAGCTATCATGGTCAGTTGTGTCACTGATACGTTGGCTCACTATGATTTACTGTGTATGGTATATAGAATTACTGAAAGGAGTTTTCCATGTATATGGAAAGGAACCCAGAAAAACAGCTAGATCAAGAGCCAATCTGAACCGTCTGACCATCTTTGTTACCAACATGGTAAAACAGGTTGCTGTGACTTGAAGCAGTGTATTTTCAGACTTTTAAGTGGCCACGAAATTTTTTGGAGATGACTCTACTACTTCTGTCCATCTTCTCTTGAAGTTTATTGTGTCATTGGGAAAGCCAAAGAAAATGTTAAAAGACATTTATAATGTGCCAGCTCAGAAAAGACAATGGAAAACAAGGTGGGTACGCCAGCCACCATGGTTTTGTTTTTTGTGTGTGTGTTTGGGTCACAGAAAAGTGCTGGCTCAGGAAAGTAAGATGCACTTCTTACAGAGTAACCGTACTTATCGGATGGATATCTTGTTTTGCATAGGTCTGGTGTTCATTTTTGGTGGGAGATGAGTACTCTAAAGGTTTGGAAACTTCTGTTTTGAGGACTTGTGCCATCCACTCTGGGAGCAAGAAGTCTGGAGATCTGTTTTTGGCTCTGTCCTGAGCCTGCTGGGAGCATTTTGACAACTCTGGCATCCATCTGAATTTTGTCCACTCTGTGTGTGTGTACAAGGATTTATGCCTTTTCCTGGCTCTGTGTCCCATGACTTCAAGAATTCAGGCAGCGTGAAGATCATTTTAATGAAAATCTCTTTCAAAATTCAGTTTCCACTACAGGGGCCCTACCTCAAGCCCTGTCGGTTCCCATTGACTGTAGCAGGAGACGAAGGAAATAATACTTTGAAGAGACAGCTTTAACAGTCAATTCAAAGCCCGTAAAGACAAGCAACAAATATCTTCCTTCAATAAACTCTACATCACGTTTTCAGAAAGGTGTAATCCCACATATTGTCTTGGTAGGAAAATGTTCATGTATTGGCCTGGAAACTTCGCATATGCCTGCTTTTTGTTAGAGGTATATCCAGCCAGCTGTTCCATCGAGCTTCTTATTTTCTTCTGAGGACCTAGTTGGCTGTGTTTCATTAGATTTTATCTATGCTTGTGCATTTACGAAGGTAATGGTAATACAGTGACAGACTTAGCCTGTAGGTGGAATTTTAGGGTGGCTCATCTGTGGAAATTTCCACGCCGGGCTGTAGATCTGCTGGTACTTCAGTGCAGCCTGGTGTCTTCAGTCCTGTGCTGCAGGTAGGGAACTGAACAGTGCAGGGCAAAATGCCTTGCTTGGGAGGTGGGACAGCATCTCACCCCTCTGGTCTGTCCGTGGGTGCTGCGTGGGCTGCGGGAAGGCTTGAAAGCAAGCGATAGGCACCTTGAGGCATTCTAGTGGGTGAGAAGTGAGTCTGGACTGGCCAGGTTTGCTGGCCAGGAGCTCGCAAGGAGCTCTCGGACCTGTGTGTGCAGCTTGGCTGGCAGGAAAGGGAGGCCGAGCTCGGTGCTGTGGTGACGGGCCTGGCTGTCCCTCTTGGTGGCTCACATGGCAGCCTTGCATTTTGAAACCTGCTCAGTGTTGCGGTTTTCTGTTTTTCTGCATAAACATAATTCAGCTACAAAAAAGCGAACCCTTAGAAGCTCCGAAGTGGCCAGAAGGATTCATTCCTCTGACAAGTAACTTTAAAAACTTGTCTTCAATTGAGTCCATGTGTCTGCTTTCAGACAATGTCTACTGGAAGTGCATTCACAAGTAGAGGCATTGCTGTAAATAATCAGATTTCAAATACTACAACTCCTAGTCATTTTGAATATAGTCTTGGAGTAGGAATAACAAACATAAAACTGGCTGCCCTAATACAGAAAAAGGAACTGTAAAGCCATCAGCAAAATCCAAACCAGGAAATGCTGCCAACTTAAGGCAAAGTAAACTGAGAGCAATAAATCAAACTGAAACACATATTTTATTGTGGACTGAACAATGCAGGGCTTGACGTTTCTACAGGCAAGGCACAGATATCCTTTTACTATCAAAAACAAAAGCTTTTAAAGCTTCAAAAGGAGCTGCAGGCAAAGGAGCAAATAATAAATGACAGGCAGAGCTGGTACGGCAGGACTTTGCGGGTTGTGTTATGTAGGTCTTAGAAGATTTGCAGATGTCAACTCGCCCTGCAAGCATCACTGCTGACTGTATCATCCCCAGCTGCTACCACTTGCAGCAGTTTGGGGCAGGTGAATTAAGACAGCTTAACAAGTCATCTCCCTTCAGCTGAGCTGCTGCAATTGCCCGTGTATGTACCTGTAGCCTGCCTCCATTGCAAGGAAAAATGTCTTTCTTTCACTGAAGATGCTAAATCAACCTTCCAATAAAGATTTAAGACAACAGATTTTGAGCTTGCAGCAGGGGCTGCTGACAGGGAGAGCTCAGCTGAGGGGAGATGCCTCCTTGAGCTCTTCTGGCTTGGCCGCAGGTGACGGTGAGCTTGTGCCCAGGCTGTCGCTGTGAGTCCTCCTTCTGCAGCCTCTGTACCAGTAAAAGCGCAGCTGAACCTGGTGGGTGATGTTGGATTTTGCTTTTTAGCTTAATTTTACTTTGTAGTTTAGTGTGTTAATTGCTCTGAAACCATACACACACAGCAAACACCCCTTTGGCTGCTGCAGAGCCTGAGTTTTGCCAGCCAAAGGCAGGCAGTTTTTCAGAAATGGGACAAAAAGGATCCTAGCTGCTGTCCCGTTCTGCATGGGAAAAAAAGCAGAGAGGGCATTTTCATCATCATCCTTTTAAAACACACTTCAGAGCTCTTTACCAGTTCCTCTGCCCCTGGTTTGTAAGGCCAGTGGCAACCTTTGCTGTGCCTCCTGTCCCCATTGTACAGGGGCTGCCGTGGGTGATGTTGGGCCCACACAGGAAGATAAGAATTAAGACTGAAAGGAACTTCCTAAGTCATCAAGTCCTGTCCCCTGCTGTTGAAGGCAACCACATCATATGATGCCTTTCAAACACTTATCTAGTTGCATCTTGAAACCATTTAGGTTTCTTGCCCTCACTACTCCTACTGAGAGGCTGTCTTTCTTCTGGTGGTTATAAACCTTCTTCTAATTTCCAGCCTGAATGTGTCCAGGGCAATTTATGCTGTGTTTAATAGATACTGAGAAAATAAATTAGTCACCAACTTGCTTTTATTTATGTATATCAAGCTTTGGAAACACATGTATAAGGCCCCTCTGCTGCCGTCTGTATTTTGTGCTTATGGGAATGATGCTGGGTGAGGGGAAGGGGATGGGGATGTCCCTGAGGGGTGGCTGCTTTGGGTATGAGGGAGAGAGCCCTGGGCAGTCAGGACAGAAGGGAGAGAGCTGAGGAGGAAGGTGAGGAATGGCAAAGGGGAAGATGGCTGCATTGGGGTGAGGGTCAGGAGCAAGGTGGTGGAGAAAGCAGGGCCTGATAGTGGGCAGGGCAGATTTTTTGAAGTGGAATACGGGGGGAAAGTCATTCACAGAAAGGAAAATACTGATGAAGATAAGATGTAACCAATAAAATAATATTTTGGCAGGGAGGAAAGCAGATGGGAATGGATGTGAGGTAGAAGGGGAAGATTCAGGAAGAGTTTAGAACAAGGAAAAAAGAAACCAGTAACAAAACTGACTCTGCTTCTTGTTGGGACAGGAGCCCAGGCAGGCTGAGCTCTTGTCCCAGCTGCAGGTCCCAAGAAGGAGAAGTGCAGGCTTGATCTTAAAGGAAAAAAGTCTGTACAGAGGCAAGGTGTGTTTTCTGACACTCTTTTAATGTTATTCCTGTAGGCACTGGGAACTTGAAGAAGGAATGAAGGGTATGGAGTTGTTAGTTCCTGTGGGCTGCTACCCAGAACAAAGCTTCGTGCTCCGCTGGGTTGTGAGAAGTTGTCATCCTTAATATGGCAAATGTGAATGCTAAAGGAGCAGGCATCCCTCTTTGTCAAAATGTGTTCTAAGTAGAGAAAGACAAGTCTTAACGAAGCGGATAATTTTAGAAAAGGACGGGGCTTTTCACCCAGCCCGAGGCTGGCACCCTGTGCTACGGTTATATGTAAAAAGATGTATAGATGAGGAAAGAGAAACTCAGGTAGACAGACATACATGCAGATGATGACACAGATCTTTGTACTGAGCTAGCTTTAAAAATAGTGCAAACAGCAGTATTTACTCATAGTTCATGCCAAGCATTCATTATATTACAAGTTAGGAGAAAGCTGAATCTAACACGCTTCGGCTTTGTTAAGCTGTGTTAATAGCCATTAAGGATCCTGTCATGTTCCAGTTGCTTTCTGCAGAGCAAACACTCACACAGGTACCTTCAGTCTGTGCAGGAGGACTGGAGGCAGCCCAGGAGGGTTGGCAGCAGCCACTTCTGAGCCTAGATGGGCTCTGCAGAGTCGAGACCTTTGTGCATGTTCTGTGCGTGGCGCCGCTGTGACATTAAGTAGTGGGAATACAGCCAGGGGTCAGAATGAGAATGGCTCTGGCCTCACTGGTATTTATTATTAACAAGAAATGGAAATGTAATTTCAGGCATCAGTTGGAGATGGAGTGGTGATAATGGTGGCTCTCCTGTGAGTTCTCCTTCGTGCCTTAAAAGCAAATTCGGAAGCTTCTTTCTCCTTAACTCATGCAGGAATTCAGAGAGAATGGACCTTTTCTGATACCAGTTCCTATATTTCCAAATCAAGTTTTGAAACACATTTCCTCTTAAATTCAGAAGAAGCAAAGCGTTTATGTCTTCTAGATGAGACTGGTGTTTGCTAGTCCAACCCCAATCTGCAATTAGCCAGCATTCATTCAGGAGCATTAATCTTGTATTACTGTGGGTTTTTTAGAGAACTGGAGGTTGGTGCTGTATTTTTTTTTCTCCCCAGATGCACGCACGTGAAATAGATGTTTTCTGTCCTTCTAGCAAGACAGTGAGTTTCTATCAAGCCAATTAATGAATGGGAGGCAGTGTTCAGCATGTGTACCGGGGCTGCTGTCTGATCGGAGAGCTGGGGGCATTGCCTGGATCTTAGTACAAGCCATCAGGTGGCAAATTCACCAAGGAATCTGCCAGCTGTTTGACTTCATTACAGTTTATCATTATGTCTGCCTCCTTTTTTATTTCTGCGTTTAATCACCTAATATCATTTTTATCGGCTTGTCAGGGTGTGGGAGAGAGCGGTGAGGAATTTGTTTCACTTCTTTATAGTACATGTCTATTTTGGTAAAATATTATGGCAACTTTATGTCTGTCCTACTTTGAAAAACAAGATTCAAGTGAACTAATTAAGCCTGTGAGTACCAAAACATCTAATTAGTGTTAAATCTCACCTGTAAAACCATAATAGGTGTCTTCCCTGCAAGATACATTTCTGTATTGTTTAAAATCCATGATGAACCGATAACTAGTAGCCAGGCAGCTGCTTAACGATACTTTCACAGCTCAAAACCTTCACTTGGTTTTGACTGAAGCATGTTGTTGTCGGTATGACAAGACCTGTCACATGGAATCAGGGTCAATCACCAGATCCAAAGGCATCTTCATCCACTGCTTGATCGCACATCAAGCCCAAGTTCTCCCAGTGCCTTATAGCTTGGTGACCAAAAAGGGGAACTTCTTCCCCGTGTACCATACATGTGTTCTGGATGAGGGAACGCACTGCAGTTTGGGGAGAGAGCTACCATCCTTGGTTAACTCTTACAAGATTTTAAGCGAGCAATTAATAGCAAGGTTGGAAATTGAAATCCTAGCTGGGTAGTACTTGCCGTATGTCCCATACAGACCTTGTTTCACATGCTGTAGTGGCAGTGGAAGTACATTCTTGCACGTACATCAATCTAGAAATAGCCATTGTGAAAAAAAAAAAAAAATCCTCTAGGCTTCCAAAGTATCCTTCCATCAAGATTCACCGTAACACTCTGGATTTATGCTGATGCCATGCATGCAGTGGTGTTTATCTTTTGATTCAGAAAACAGACAGATGGGTACACATCAAGGTGAGACCAAACAGTCATCACATCTCCTTGTTCCAGAGGCTATTTTGCAGCAGTGACCCAAGTTTCAGTGGAAACTAAAGTCTGTGACTAGATCATGTAAATTACATTTTCCCAATCTCCTCCATCCAGCAGCTGCATTTGGAAAATTACCTCTGCCCAAGAAGGTCAGCGTGAGTACTCCCAGGGGTGAGGTCCCCTTCTACGGCATCTCCAACCCTTGTCCCCGAGGGCCTGGAGCTGTGCTCCTGGTGCTGCAGACCGCCACAGCTCCCTTGCAGGCGTTAGTGTCTCCAAACTGCTCTCTGCTCCTGACCTTCTCAGATCTCTCAGGTGGCAGTTGTCCATGATGCCATCAAGCTGGATGCTGTAACCTTTTAAAAAATGTTGTTAATGTAGGTTAAAATCGCAGATGCGTTTTAGGTTTGATTTCTGTTAGAAATTCCAAAGTACGCCGCATATTGGAAAGGCCTGGTTTGGCTCGGAGCCATTCTGATAGATGTCATATTGCTAAACAAGATGGGCTTAGAAATATGCCTAGATGTTTCCTTTTTTATTTCAAACAAATACAAGCAGTAGATTAACATTTGGCTGACCCTGGCAGCAATCGCTAAATGTAATGTTTAGAGCAATCTAACACTCTGATACTCTGCGGCCCTCCACAATGGAACATTGTTTTCAAACAGCTCTCCAAGTTGTACAGATCAGGGGCATTTCTACAACAGGAGCCTGACCTGCTGGCTGGTCAATAAAGGGTCCCAAAGGGTCGATAAAGCATGGCCAGCTGGCATTCGGGGGGTTCCTTGACCCTGATGGGTGGGGAGCAGCGAGGTGTTCCTGGAGCTGCTCATTTGCTTGTGAGCTGCCAATTAGAAATAGTACTTTTATATCATTTGTAAAGTTTGGGTGCTATACAGCCCAGAAAACTTTCGATGAACGAGGAAGCCAATGCCAAAAAACGTGTAAGCAAGCAATAGAGGCAAATCATGTGAGAGAAAATTAAATTTTCATGTATCGTAAATGAAATATGCATTAGGGACTCTCTGCTGCGACCTCCAGATTCTGTAATTTTTGGATTGGAGCTAAAGACCTGAATCATGTAGCCATGGTGGCCTGTAACACATATACAGAGGGTATTGCCTTGCTACAGGCCTGTAACAGTAAACAAATGGAACTAGTTTTGGAGAACTGCTATTGACAGTAAAATTCTAATTTTGCTCCAGCTCCCAGAACAGATGTACCTCAGAGTCCATAGACTGCAATACTTAACTGCAGCTACTCAGCTGTGACCTTCAGCCTCAGGCTCACTGCAATAAAATTTTCATGCAACCATATGGAAGAATATTTTAATAGAGATTTACTGTCAGTAACTGTCCCAAAGGAGCAAATAAGGAAGCTGTAACATATTGCGTACAGTAAATCAAGGGGACTTCAATGGAAAAACGAAACCTCCCTGAGGCAAGCATCTTTAAAATTACAGGCAACACTTTGTACAAATATGTGTACAAAGGACTAGATATGCACTCGGTTAAGCAACTCAAAATGGTTTTGATTTGAAGATATATTTATTAGAATTTATTTATTGTGTTTTGTAAGCAATAATGGGGGAGGGGGTCATCTCGCCGGGCTCTCCAGAAACTGCTGTGCAAGTTTGGATTCATCATCCATGATGCAAAACAGGCAAAAGTGGAGCGAGGGGGGCGAGAGAGTGAGAGCGCCGAGTCGATGAGTTCACGTGGCAAATTGCATCTCCCAACAAACTCAACGGCAGAAGTGCTCTCTCTGACCATGCTGGAAGATTCTGGGGGAGAGCAATTACCTTTGCAAGAAGCAGCGAGGCAATTCCAGCCTTGTGGAACTGGCAGGGAACACAGGGGAAATTCCTGCCAGAGTGTGCAGTAGGGAGCAGGAAACCAAAATACCACATCGCTGGAGGCATGGCAGGGCTGTTCCCTGCTGGCAGTCCTCTGGGGATGTTTGTACAGGATCTGGGAAGCACAAATGGACAGAGATCCCTCCATTTGGAGATGTTTAGAGACTTAAGAATTCCCCCGTTAGGGCTCTATTCTCGTACCTCTTCCTTAACAATCCTCTTGCAGGAATCTGTGCAACTGGGTGAAGGCAAAGAGGAGCCTGAATTTCCCCTCTGTTCTCACACTGCACACTCACTTACTCATTTCATTCCTCTAATGAAGCTAATACCATGACAAGGCAATAAATCAGGAACAAATAGATTAAATGCTCGCAGAGGTAAGACTGAGATATCCTTTACAATACTCAGTACTGAGTGTCATGTAGAGAACAGCCTACCCGAAAACATACAGGTGTACATTGAACACACTGAATGACAATGTATGTGATGGAAGAGAGGCAGAGCAAGACCCAGAAAAAAAAGAGTAGCCAAGCAGCAGGATGCAAATCTACCATTCAGAAAGAAAAGTGGAACGTTGTGTCTGAGGGCCACTGGGAAGCCACAACAACAAGACAAGTGCCAGATATGATGAATGCAGCACCAGGATTTCACTCGGTAGGTGCAGCAGTGGGGGGTTCTGGGATAGCCAGGTAGCACCCATAAACATGTACGTACCCTTGGGGCTGTGTTAGGAGCCATCAAAATGCATCCTTTGCATGGTTCTTTGGCTCAAGCTTGGTGGTGAACTCTGGAGGCGATGGCAGCTGTCAAAGGCAGAAGTAGTGCAGGGTCCCCCTGCAGCTCCTGTCTCCCCCATGGTCATTTCTTGATGTCCAAAACCATGAAGAAGGGAGTCCTAGACAGGCAGCGGGTCTGTGCCTGTGCAATTTTGGTGGCTAAGGGACCATGATTGAAGAGAATAAGGGAAAGCAGGGAAGCAAAAATGGAGCTGTGTTTTCTTAAATGGAGTGCTCTGTAAGACCCTGCACTTTGACTAATTGCATGCACCAAGGTGGCCACTGAAGTGTAAAAAGCTCTGTAAAATAGTCTGTTAAGTCTGGACTCTGGAAACATTGCAACTCTATGCTTCGCATGATTACTTTGGAGGCTGCTGTTCTATCAGCAACCTAGTTCCAGAAGAACTTTATGATTTGTGACACCTATTTCAAATGGAGAACAGGTTTAACCTTAAAACATCTCATGCCTACTCTGCATAGCATTTACAGATGTTAAAAAAGACATTAAAAAAAAAAAAATTTTCAATTGCATTTTTCAGCCATCTCTTTTGTTGTACTTTGAAAATATTTTTTCCTTGTTCTTAAATAGGGTACGAAGTCTCCTAGGATGCAGTGCCGTGACCTCTCCTGTTCTCCTTTTGCACAGGTTTCTGGATCTGTAGGAAGTTCTTGCTCACCCTGAGTGTGAGTGCTGGCATTTCACTTAACTCTTGCTCTGCTGTGAAACATCTGCTCTCACAGCTACACACGTTGGAAAAATTGGGCAGAAAGTAGCTTTTAACGAAGTACAAAGATCTCGTATTGATTTTGTTTTGATTCTTTTTTTTTTTTTTTTTTTTTTTTTTTTTTTTGTAATTTCTTGGTCTAGCTCTAGTTTCACGTTTGGACTACCTGGAGAAGTCCTTTAATTTTTTTTCCCTTTTGTTTCAATGTCCCTGTTTGCATCTTGAGATGCTCTGTTCAGACACTGCCCGACCAAGAGGATTAGGAAAGATTTGTTTTGCTGGTCCACTGTGAACAGAGCCTTTTGAGGAGAGACAAATCCCTGTCAGTCTCTGAGCATCACAGAGATTGTCTCTTCTTAGCTCAGTACCATTTAATCACCTGCAGGCATCCCAATTACCATAAGCAGAATTACTATCCCAATTAAGCAGCAGTCCCTGCTACTTGGTGTCATTAGGCTTAATTTGGTTCCTTGGGAAGTGTCCTGATTAAGTTGATTACCTGATTAAGTGGGTGTACTCTATATGATGGGCCTGATGCATCAGTGCTTTATGCCAGTTCTGCTTGTTGATTAAAGTGCTATTATGGCAGCGAGGAAACAGAGTGATGCCAAGGTGAATCTGGCCCGTTGCTTTGAGCAATCGTTGTCCAAGCTTGCAAAACAGTTTGCGTTTTGAGCAGAAGTCACTGGACAGAAATCACCCCTGGGATTAATTCTCCATTTTCAGAGGAGATGAAACTGGGGTGAAATTGGGCAGTTTTTATTCTAATACTAAAAATCTGGAATTGGTTGTCAGGCAGATATAAGGAAAATGTACTTGATAAATGCGAAATAGAAACGTGTAGAAAAAAAAGTTTATTTTAGACTTCTATTTTATGAATGAAAAACATGGGATGCTTCTTGGGCATTCTGTCTTTTGATGTGGCTGTGACACACGATGGAATTCAAAATTTGCAGGTTCAGCCTTGAGCGTTAATATCGTACCTAAATAACACCTGTAATAGGATTAATCTCATCTAGCTTTGGGCATGTTTCTTGGAGAAGTCTATACGGGGATGATGTGTCTAGCCTTCCTTCAAAGGCAAGGAGCACAAACAGGAGCTGCTGGGGTCGATCTGACTTGATACAGCCATCTGCCTTAGGACTGTCCGCATTGAGTGAGTCTCTTGAAGTAGCTCTGAGGTTAATGCCTACGTTGTCAACACCCGCACCTAGCAAGGTGAACCAGCCCCTTCCTCTTTGCCGGGGTTGCGCTACTGAGCTGCAGACAGGCCCGCTGCTTTCAGCAGAACGTGTTGAGAAAAAAATCTGTCCATCTGGTGTGAGGTGGAGGGGTAATATCTCTGCTTACTTTTATCTCTTGTCCCTTTCATCCAGAACATATTGCTGCAACTGAAGTTAATACAGCTATTGGCAATGATATGAACGTATTTGATTTTTTTCCTCCCATTAGGTTTTCTTGGAGGACAGGAAGCAATTTTCCCTTCTGTCATGCCATTTATCTAAGGATAAAGGAGGAGGGAAGCAAACCTGCATTAAACTATCTTTGCTAACAGAAATCAGTTGTCCGGCAATATCTGTTTGATCTGTCCAGCTGATGGAAGAGATACAGAGCTAACTAAGCTGATGCTATATTTTCCAGGCTGTTAGCCAGCTTTTATCCATCGTTTGGTGCAACAGGGGGTCTGTGCAGTCAAAGGAGGAGAGAGGGAGTCTTGTCCAAAGGGCTGATCAGAGTGGGAGCCTAGCGTAGGTGCTTTGAAAGTCTCGACGTGATGGATGTAGTAGCAGTGGATGCTCTCCATTTAAGGGATTCTTAAAATAGCACACAGCCATTGTAATACCTGTGTCTTCCCTTCTTACCCATCCCTCTAAAATAGTCCTTTCCCTAAATAGTCCTGCACAAGGAATGGAGGGGTTCCTGTCTTCATTTAGAGACGATTTCCAGGGAGCCTCCTGGAGATTGACTTCTCAGGTTGATCCTGTCTGTGCTAGAAAGGTGCTGGATCCCACCTGAACCACATTCTCCCGGCCATTTTTTGTGCGTGTGCCTGTTTTATAGCTTCTCCTAAGCAGATAGTCTAGCCCAGAAAAGAAGTGAAATTACTGGTTTGGACCACAGCATCCTAAAATGCCTTTCAAGGTACCTGAGAGGTAGAGGTGTGTATCATCAGCAGCAACACATCTTGTTTTCCTTCAGATAATTCAACCCCACATGGATAATTCAACCCCATACTCGCCGTTCTTAGGATAGTAAATAGTTTGGACTGAGGAATTTATTTTGAACCTTATTTGTAAGTGTTAGTGGGCCAGATTGAAAACTCAGGATCCCCGTTATGGAGCTAGGCTGATCCACAACAGCTGGAGAATCTGGCCTTTTGTACTGAAATCCTGTAAGTATGTACGTTCAGCTGTTGTGACCTGAGCATGTGCAGTGCATTATTTCCTCTATCTTCGCAATCTGGCAAGAAACTGTGGTGCCCTGAAAGGTTACAGATGTGGCTATAAAGTTTGCAGGGATATTTGCTCAGCTGCATGCGTCACAGCTACACGCACCTGATGCCTCCTCGGAATTGCACGAAGGAGGGGCAAGACTTTGCATCAGTTAGCACACTTTTAAATGAAAAACATGAGCACCCACCTCAGCGCAGGAATCCCCTGGGCTAGCCAGAATCTGGGCTGGAGTTTTTGGGGCAGAGATGTGTATGGGAGCATTACCTGCTCACACACCCAGCTGTCAGTGCTTGCTCAGCCTGCACACGCTAGCTTTTGGTTTTCAGCACTGTCAGCATACAGCACAATCCACAAGGAGGCTCAGGCTCCTGTGCTTGCACTACAAGTGCCTCAGGTTGGCTTTTACTAAATATTAGGCATAAACCTACCTCATTCTTCTGCTTGGTTCCCTGCTCCTGAAGGTGCGATCCTTGTCCTGCTGATGGCAGAGATGCTGCTGCTTTGTGCAGCAGGGGCTGGCAGAGTTACCCCATGGCTCTTCGAGTGTCTCTGTTCCCTAAGCAGGGGCTGATCCATTCCTTGGTCCCAGTGGATCAAGTTCAAGGACTGTTGTTTGGCTTTGACTGGCCACACAGGCTACGAAGCATCACCACACTGTGACTGGATAAACACCATGTTTGGGAGCAGGCGTCTAGTTGGGATGTTGGTATCAAACGAACTGAAAACCCTAACACAGTTCTCCCGTGCTTCCTTAGGGGTCAGTCACTCTGAAACTTGTTCACTAGAACACTGACAGGAAGAAAACACAGAAAAGGTGAAAACATAATGCAATCCAATTGCCTTAAAACTGGAATGAATGAGTGAACGAGTGAATGAATATTGCTATAAAGTATTTGCAGTAACCTCTCAGATATCTGTCTCATACTTTGGATGAACTTGGCTCAGAAGTACCTCTTCTTTTTTTTTTCAGATTTTGCTTTTTATTAAGTTTTTGGACAATATTTTATGACCAATAATAAAAAGGAATATTAAATCTGATACAATCTTTCATAGCTGATAAAGGAAAAAGTATGCTGTATCCTACTAATGCATCATTTTCCCCAGGAAAATGTTGGTGCCTTAGAACAGGAAACGGGCCAGAGCCCCAGAATCTTGCAGTTCCCTGCATTTTGTGGGGTAGAAGGTTTGGAGATGTGTATTCCTACAGATTTCAATGAGATAATGAGAATCCTTGGTGCTCTGTCATGTATTTGTAACATGACATAAAGCATCAGGATGTGTCTTAGGAGATTTCCACCATGACAGAACTCAGAAACCTCATGAGAGGAGCTCATCTCCCAGAGTTCTTGTCTTTCTGAGGTCAAAATCTTGTAAGAACATGGCTATTCTGAAGAATTAAATGTGAACCTGATGTTAGCACTGATTTAATCTTGCTCATAAACTTCCAACTTGAGCCAAAACCTCTCTACATGCGGATAGCAGGAATGACAGCTTGATGGATCTGAAACTCTAACAGTTGTGTACCGTTGGGATTGCTAAGCAGGATGAGAGACATGTAGAACCTTGGATCATCCTGTAAGGATATTTAAGTCCTTCACAGCCTTGTCAAATGAAGAGCAATATGGATTTATGTGTCGGGATGAAAGAAACAGGAACCTTCCTACCAATGAAGGTTAGGGAGCCTCTTATAATTTTCTCCAGTGACGTGCATGCTTGCATAAGCCAAAGGGATTCAGAACTGATGTTCTGCAGACCAGAAGAGAGAGCTAACATGGTTCTGGGAGACCTCTGAAAAGGAGTGAGACCTTCAGGTAATAAAGCATATTATGAGGGATTTTGTTTGTTTGTTTGTTTTTACAATTAAAGGAAATTGAATCAAAGCCCTAGCTTAATTTCTCATCATGGATTAGTCTGTGCTAATTATTGCTATTAATAGAACTGTGAGCACTCAAGATACCGAACATGCAAAGACTTGTACAGATATTTTACATGCCTGTTGAATCCCAAACTGACAAATGACTGCCTGCAACGTTAAATGTACATGTCTTTGCAGGATTTGGGCATGAGAAGGGGTTTGGAATCACTGTTTTTCTAAGAGACCAAGCAAAACAAGTGCCAGTGGCAAACAGAAAAGTAATTCTCTTCATTCAAACACAACTCCTGATCAATTGCTGTCATTGAGACTTTCTAGCTACGACTTGTATAGGAGAAAGCAATAAGGAATTACAAGTGAATGACAAAATCAATCAAAGGCAGGAAAGAAAAACAGCCTCCTGGCATATGATGAGTATCAGTTCTGTGCTGGCTTCCTCCACAGCCTGCTATGATCAATAATAGTTTTCTCTTGACTTCAAAGCACTTTGTGTGAAAACCTGTTGCAGCTGCAAGCAGCCAAGTGTCTCTGAGCAGGGCTGTATAATACGATGAGCAGCGATGCAGCCGTCCTACATCTCGTGCCACACTTGGTGTCCTGCAGGAATCCCAGCCCTGGTCTCCACCCAGTGTGCTGCCAGAGCTGGTTAGCAATGCTTCTCACCCTCTGCATTTCAGAAACAATTTTGGTGCTTCTGCCACATGCACTGTTCTGCAGAACCTCTGAATGCTGTTATCCTCCAAACCACTTCTGGATCGAAGGAAAAATGTAGAGTGAAAGGCATTTCAGGAGATCTCGATGCCAGCTTCTTACTAAGCTACAACCTAAGGGGAGCTACTGCAAAGAAGCGGGCTCACCTCCCTTACCGCGTGGCGTTTGTCCTACAGTCTGGCCAAGCTGGTTGGGAAATGATTGGTTTTCTCTCTCTTCCTGTAAAAAAAGCTCCCCATCACCTGCCCACTGTGCACAAGCAATCATGAAGTGTTTTTGACCTTGCTGTGGAAAAGGCAAGGAGAAATGTGGTTGGTTTTGGTAGATGTCTGCTTTTTGGTTTCATATGGAAATGCTGCTGTTTAAAATTACTAAAAAAAAAAACCACCAACACTATCCCTTTTTAAAAGGGAAGGAGATGTTGGGACAAGAGTAAAAATAGAAACATCATACAAAAGGAAATGTAAACCTTTTTTGGGGGGGGGAAATTCAACTTCATTTCCTTGTATCTCTTTGGAAGAGTAGGCAGGCAATTCTGAACAGTGGTTCATCCAGCTGGTTACATATTGTGTAATCAGAGAAACGTGACTTAGAGGGAGCAAAAGGTACCTGTGGTATGTTACAATATTGCACAAAAGAAAAAGTTGAAGACACCATGCAAGCTTTGGCCTAAAGAGCTGTAGGGAACCCCCAAAGCATGAACGAGGGACAGCACGCTTCATGCGATTTTGGGGTCCAGTATGTGAGGGATTGGCTTTAAATACTGGTCTTATGTTCAATGGGCCCAGTTGTAGTCCCATCAAATTTGTCATCAGCTGGGACCGGGTGGAAAGCAAATAAGGGAATTCTCAAAAGGGGTAGGGGACCTAACTCAGAGTTCTTAAATTCTTTCCTAGAACCAAAAGAAACTCCAACAAAAGATTAAAAAATATTTTGTGATAAATTCAAATGCTGCTCAGGCATGGTTAGCTTGCATATACAGCTCTCATGCCACATTGTTATTGATGTGACACTGGACCATACCGGTTAAGAGAGTTACAGTATTAAGAAAAAGAATGGTAACTTGCAGAGAATAGTGGGGCTGCATCATGGAGCTGTTCTTCTGAAACATAACTTGTCATTAAAAACAGTGCTTTCTTTGCAAGAAATCATGGAGAGCTTTGGAAGGCTAATGGCATTATTGATAGGTGATACTTTTTGCAAATGGGAAATGAGGAAGAGAAAACATAATTTCCACTAAATTTGGCATAAATTCCATTACCTGTCATTGTCCCGCAGGCCAGTGGTACAGCTTTCCTAAAGCATCTGTTTCCTAGATTATGTGGTACAATTTGTTCTTTTGAAGCCCCATATTGTTTCTATGGAGATCGGTGAAAGTGCTTGGCTCATTCATGCCTATATAGGGAATGTGACTGAAAAAAATGAAAAAAGGAATGCCAAGTTAGGCATCTGAACACATCCTGAGGTACTGGTAACTTGGACCCAGTGTCTGCAATTTATTTAGTGATTAGGCAAATCTGATCTTGATTCCTGCTTCCTATTTCCATCTAGTTGAGAGAAGTGTTAGAATGAATCACAGCCACATCTTCAGACATCAGCTGAGGTGAGGATTTTGTGGTGCTGGGCCTTACTTAGAGTGAAAAACTCCTCCTGTGTTCCTATACCAACACTGTAAAAGGCTTGTTAGGTTTAGGAAGCAGTGGCATTCCCCCATGGCAGAGAGGAGATGGAGGTACAAATAGTATAGCATTTCATCAAGAGCCTCTGTCAGAACCAGGAGGTTCACTCAGACCCTATTTTCTTCTCTTTGAGGCCTGTAACCCCAGAAGAGCTCCTTCTACCTTTGCGTCCCTCACTGACTTTATTAGCTGGACCTTGGTGTCCAAGGCACTCCTGGTAATTATTCAGCAGCGCCTTACAGGACCTGGGTGCTGGAACTATGAGGTATATTCTACATAATTTATATAATTTACTCTTGAATGTCAGAATGGAAAAGGACCCCCTAAGTTTTGATTAGACACTAAATTCATTATTTCACATTAGAATTGCCTTCACTGGAGGACCAAGGATACTTATTTGATTTAGTAACGAGAGCTCCAAAGGGTACTAATTTAGTAAGGCTATTGACTGTTCATTACTCTGATGTTGCTCAAATAGCTGAGAGCATGTGTGATGTTTAACGTGATCTTAAACATTACTATATACGGTAAATCAGAAACAGGGCACGAGTGCTATAGCTGCTGTTTAATGATGTATGAAAAAGCTGCCTGGTAAAGTGCACCATTAAGAGAAGCTAAAACCAGTGCTGAACAAAGACCTGGTGAAATATTGATACCTTTGCAGCCAATGCCAGTTCTTCTTACTCAGAAAGTGACTCAAGTCTGTTTTTTTGAAAAATCACACTTAACTTGAGCAAAGCAATGCAATCAGTTTGATGGGAGCAAATGATGGGGGGAAAAGAAAACAAGAAAAAATAATACAGTTAGTCTTTAATACAACAGTGTTTAGTTCATGGACAGGAGACTTCGAGTTCTGCTATCATCCCCTTTCCATTAAAATCATGAACTTCCCCCCACCTTATCCCTAGCTCTTCCTCCAGTTGGAGGAGGAATCCAGTTGCAAAAAAATACTGACCAGGAAGACAGCCTTTTTTAGAAGAGGAAGTAAAGGATGCAGACTTCACCCCACCTCTCAGAAGCGTAAAACCACCCGATGCTCAGAGAAGCTCTTCCCAGCCAGATGCCATCGTAGGCTCATGGGACGAGCATTGATCCTTTGCAGCAGACTTTGCAGGAGGAGGCTCCCTTTCTCTGCATGTGTATGGATGAGAGCATGACTTCACTCGTTGCTGTCACTGACACTTAGCTAGCTCCAGACCAGTTACTTGCATTCCCAGTTCCAGTATTTCAACCCGGAGCTAGTTTGACTGCTTGTGGACCTGACCCCAGTAAAAGTGGCTTCATTTCTTTTAAGCTGGAAAGCATGTCTTCAACTGTTTGTGACCTGTGGCTCAAATCTCTGTGCAAATTAGGCTATTTTTATTTTAGTGATGGCTGTCTGCTTTCAACTTCTCTGTTTCGTTTTCCCCCTTCCACAAAACTTGCCCTTTTGTGTAACTGGGGCTGTGGCGGTTCTGCTTGGGTGCTCCTTAGCTGCCGAGAGGGTCTTGAACACAGAGGTAAGATGGAGATTTTCACAAGTGATAGCTCTGTCGGAGCTGTGGGAGCTGGCAGGGATTGCAATATCAGTGCGTAATGGTTAGAGTGTTTCTCTCACATCAACACCTTCTTTCATTTTTGTTGGGGAAGACGTGAGGTTTCCTCTGTTAGACTGCTGAGTGTGGGCTTCCCTGGTCCCATCCAGCCCTGTGGCTCTTTCAGCCTAGAAATAAATAAATACAAAAAAATGAGAGGGCATTCAGAAAAGGTCAAAGGAAGTGCTTTTTCACACAGGCATAATGAAATTGTGCTACTCATTGACACTGGAGGTTGAGGAGACCAGAAGAATAAATCTGATTCAAAATAAATAAAATAATGGGATTAGGCAACTTTATTAGGAGAGCTCGGTTGAATGGTCATTAATAAACTGAGTGGGATCTCCAGTTCAGAAAATCCTGGAGTCATTGATTTTAAGAAACAGGACAGCATACCAGGAAAGGATTGTGCTTCTCTGGCCCCATTTTTTCCTTAGGTTTCCATCACTGAGGCCTTCTGGAGGCAGCTACCAGGGGTATGGACCTTGGTCTGAAGCAGAGTAGCCCTTCTTAACATGAATGGCCTGAAGCCGTGAGCCTGAGTTAATCCAACTGACATCCCTAGGTCTGTGCTCTGACAGGGAGGTTCCCACCTGCACAAAAGACAAAAACCAGGTTGGATTTCAAGATTTGGAAGGGGGGTCCTATCATTCGGGGTGGGCTCCCTCCACTTTGCTGCAATGAATTATTTTGTCCTGGATGAGGTCCGAGGCACTAGAGAGTGGATCTAGGCCCTGTATAGATCTGCCCACTCCAACACACGTGATAAATGTGCTTGCACACATGCACATATATATGCTGACTCTGAGAAATGAGAAAAAAAGGAAGAGTCATGAGCTAAAGCTGTGCTCCAGCAGCACATCAAGTTATTTGAGGGCTGTAGCCAAGCTTTCTTGCAAGTGGGTATTTTAAAACTAAGTAATAAAGGGATTGCTGAGATAATTGATGTAGATCTGTGGCATTGTGCAAGCAAGTGCCCTGAAGAAAGACCCTGAGACAGGCAGCTCATTCAGCTTGTAATTAACTCACAAAGAGCAGGTGAGGGGAGGGACGGGCCTCCAGCCTTTTCACTCTTCTCCTTAAACAAAGAAGCCCTTTACAAATATGTGTGTATTAGAGCCTTTGGTCTGCAAGTTTCTCTCTCACTCACACCATCATAAAAGATTCAGAGGGCTGTATCTTTTTGATTACTAATTTATGCTGTTTACAGGGGTAAGGGGAAAAGAAAAAAAGCACTGAAAACTCTTAAGAGCCCAGCTTTGCTGGTAGGAGAAACTGGCGTTCAACAGACGTTGTTGTTTAGCCTGATATGGGGTTTTGTGTAGCTGGAGAGGAAGGACCTGAATGCAGGATGTTCTCTGTCACGGAAAGGGCCCAGTTCAGCAAAATGAGTTCTCAGAAAAGGAACTGGGAACAGGAATGGGAATGATCCTAGCTGTGGGAATGTGCACTGAACAAAGTCTGGCTTGAGGAGGAGTCAAACCCTGATTTTGATCAGTGAAAATCAGGGATGTGAGGGATGTAGGCAAGGGATGTAGGCCCAAGCCCTCCATGAGATCCATGTGGGACCTCTGCAGCTTCAGCATTCCTCTTCTTGCTCTTTTTCCTTTCTATTAGCCAAGCTGAAGTCTGACTTTCCTCCTCCACAGCAATGCAGTCAGTACATCAAAGGTCTACATATTATAATTCCTTCCATTCACATCTTTTTTCCTGGATTTTTTTAAAACACATTTCTTCATCTAAATATGTGAGCAAAGCCTTTCCTCCCCTTAACTCAAACCGTGAATGGATCCAGACACCCTTAAATTAAAATAAAAATGGCATTGGGATGCTGTCACTGTTTGAGAAAAGCCACAGGAATCAAATTAAGGCCATCACCATCCCTAAATCACACATTTGTGGGAAGGAAAATTGAGAGTTCAGCACCATGACTGAGAGAAAGAGTCCCGGTTTGTCATGTTCTCGTCTTAAAAAATATATCTTGGTGATTTGAGAGATCACAGAGACCCTTTCCTGTGAAACAAAGATGTAAGAGATACTCTTGGGCTGGTGGTGTAAAATGGGAGCCACAGTAAACCACCCAAGGATGTGTCCTCCGCTGAGCACACAGAAAGTGGCCAAGGCAAAGCTTAAAGGGGAAGATGTGTCCCTGAGAACATGAAAGGAGGAGCAATATCAGGGACATCTGTTGGCTCTTGGTGCCCATGTGCCAACCATCATTTTGGGTGCAGGGTATAGATGCTGGTAACATGTAAGTGGGCTCAGCTACTCGTTGGGGCTGGAGTTTGGAGTGGAGTTTGGATCACTCATATGCACACAGTCTGCAGATGCTTTTCAGAGTATCCCCAGATCTGTTCTCTTTAACCTGAGAGGAGTTTGGTGGGATGACTACCAGAATTAACCAGCTTCACAAACAATTCACTTCTCTTTTTAAAATTCAACAGAGCTCAGAGAAACGTTTTATTACAAGCAAAGGCTGGCTTTGACATCTACAGAAGGAGGGGGGAAAGTAGCTGTCATAAGTAGATCTTTGCTTTTCTAAAAGTTGAACAGAGCTCAGCGGATAGGCCTGAAAATTTGCACCATGCTTCGCAAATGTGCCGATGCATGGACACACGCAAGCACACATGCATTCACAGAAATCCACCCATAATGCCAACACATGCTTCCCTAGTTCAGAATAACCTCCTTCCCTGAAGGGCCACGTGCATAAAGTGCCAGTACAGAACAGCTCATGTAACTGAATTTTAAACTCCTGAAAATAGCAGCTTAGATTGGAAGTGCTGACATAGGCTTAGTGACAGCAGTGCCAATTTAACAGTTGTATGCACTATGGAGTGTTCTTGCAACATTCCTCATCTGAAAGACAATCTGTGCGTGGTATAGACTAGTACGGTGGAGAAAAAAAAAAAAAAGAAATAGGAAAAAAAAAAAAAAAAAACCTGTGGTCTTGGCTGACAAACTCTGTCAACCAATGCAATCTGTGCTCCTGATGTTTACTGCTTGAAGCTAAATAGGATATTTAGCCAAATTTCAATTCCTGCTACAAATAAAGCTCAATTTGTGTGTGTGTGTATGCGTGTGTGAGGGAGATGATTGCTCATTTAAATGACAACTTTATATATGATAATTACAGTCATTAATGAAGACACACTTACTTTACCATAGATTATGAGGATAAAAGAAGATTGCCCAAGAATCACGTTCTGCTATACACTAGAGTCAATAAGAAAATTAGTCCAAATACTATCCGGAAAATTGTTCTTAAATAATGCCCTAAAGGTTAAAGGAACAATGGGTGTAAAGGCAAGGGAAGAAATTTCAAAAACACACTAGAGGTCACTGTTGCTACTTGAGCAAAAGCTTTTTCTGATTCTTTTAGTTTAGGACACTAAAGAGCAAACATCTCAGGAGAAAAAAAAAAAAAAGTACTTCAGTTTCTATATATTTCAAAACATGTACAGTTTGATATCCTAAAAAAATAAGCAATATATTGATATGGAATGGATGGTTGTGTTACGATTGTGGAAACAGCGTGTGCTGTATGTATGAAGAACTTGGAGTCGTAGTACAATGCAGCTCTATTTTGTGCAGCATCTTTCATACAAATAGCATCCCCAAACACTTTATAGCTTGTAGTATTAAATAATATAGCTTTAAATTACACAGATAAATAATCAGTGGGAGAGAAATTAAATGTTATGGGCAAGGGACAAAAGAAATGTTCTATATCTGAAAGCTGTGCAAAGGCATAAATTACAAATCAGAGCCAAAGATAAATGAAGGAGCCAAACAATTAAGTCTTGTAATGCAAGAGAAAATACCTCAGTCTTCCCAAATTATTCATGAGCTGGGTATAAAAAAGGAAGCAATCGTTTTATATCATAAATATAGTCCTCTGCCTAAATGTATTTATAAATATATATGTCTGTGTGTGTAATGTGCATGCCTCTGTATATATATTTATATCTGCAGCAGAAATCCCTGTGAATGCCCAAGGGTGTAGACACTCACTATAAATGCAGGACTAGATGGTGGCATGTTGCATTTGTTACAGCCTTCAGCAATTAAAAGCAGTGGTTTTAGAGGAATGCTTTTATTCCTTGATGTGGGGAATAAAAACATACACTTCATGTAATGGGAGCATTACCATGGACTTGAAAAGCAGAAGGTGAAATGTTCTTGCAGAATGCAGGTCGTCTTCTCTGAGATGTTGGACACTTCTTAAATGCCATCACATTTCAACAGGCAACCAGTTTCTCTAACAGCTGGAGGAATTATGCTACATGCTACCAGTGTAAATAACAACAGTCATGAGCAGTGAAAATAAGTGAGAAGGCAGATGGATTGTCTGGTGTTGAAGGACATCCCTTTTTGTTCCATCTTTGAGCTCTAACTATCCCCTCATCTTTCAGAAATGGTGCTGGTATTGGATATGGGTTAAGGAGGTTGCCCAGTGGTGGTTGGTTTATCGATGAGTCCAGTACCTGCTAATGTCATTGCGATCAGAACTTCCAGCTACCTGAGAACAGTACAAGACCCTGAGATATTTTTTCAGCTTTACCACAGGTAGTCTTTCTGAAACCCTGCAAATTTCACCTCCCTACCTCTGTTTTCCCTGCAATCAAAGAACTCAAGAATTACAATCTCAAATAATGCTGTCATTTTTTAGTGATAAGGCATAACTTTTGCAGGCTGTCTGCTGTCTTCCTGCCCCTTTTGTCTGTATGTCTGGGATTTCCAGATAGCTGGCAGCCTGCTCGGCTGCTGTACTGACTGGCTGCAGGGTGCCTGGACAGCTGGCCCCAGACACGCAGATGGAAACCCTATCTCCTGTGTGTTGGTGTCCTGGCATCGCTCTGCTCCAGGATCTTCAAACATTGGCAGCTCAGGATTATCCCAAAAATACAACAGAGAATTAAACAACTAACGAAGTAGCAGCAAGAATTTATATTCATGTATTTCTGTATGTATACAATATCAATTTATAGATTTACTACATGTCAGGGCCATGTTAGAACTCGGCCTCAGGCTGTTCTTTTTTTTTTTTTTTTTTTTTTTAAGCCAGTTTTTTCTTAAAGCATTAGGTATCACCACATCTTTTCATGTGACTCCACCCAGACCTGCAGTGCATAATATTTAGACATCTAAAGCACTCCCTGGTTCCAAAACATCTTTATTATTACAAAGTGGAGGTTCCTTTGGGTGAGGATACTTTGGCTGAATGACATTGGGCCGACACAGTCAGTTTTCCACAATGGTATTTGCATGGCTGTAATTTTCCTTTTGGACATCTTTGGACTGAGAAATGTTCTTCACTCTGTACAAAGCCATGCTAATGTGTGAAGCCTGTGGGGGGCGTGAAACTGGGCAATTCATCCAGAAATGGTACATAGGAACTTGGACATTCAGAGGTAGTCTTGGATGCCCAGTTGGAGGCACATTATAGGGATCTCACTGCCCAAACATTGAAAGCGTCTTGTGGAACCCTGTGGCTGTGAACTTAAAATGACTGTAGCCTGGGGGCTAGGAAGGAAGGAGGGAATGTATAACTTCCAAAGGCTGGCAGAAAAGTTCAGTTCTCTGCTCTTGATTTGTCTGTTCACACTGTTCTTCACTTTTTGCATTACTCTGCATTTTTGCATTTTTGCATTGCTCTTTGACTCTGTAATACCTGGCCTGGAATCATTTTATTTGGTCTTCACCTGGATGCACCTCTTCTCATCAAAGCCAGTAGGGAAGAGGGGATCAGTAAGGGAGAAAAAACACACTGCAACAGGAGCCCTTCCTGGTTTAGGACAAGAACAAGAGATTCTGCAGAGTAAGAAAGGCTCAGTGGATGGTCCTGCCCTTTTCTTGCTAAGAGAAAACACAGACCAAAGGCTAAGATGTTTTGCCATTAGCTTTCATGCCCAGTTTATCTTCTACAAAGTTAGCAGCAAAGCTGTGTCCTTCCCTCCTTTCAAGCCTTCCCTTCAAATTCCACTCAGCCTGCGATGACTCCTACAGATGGAGTGAGAAAGTCCTGTATCCTCTCTCCTATCTATTGTTCATCTTCTTAGATGTCTGTATTTCAGCTGTGGGCGCCTTCTCCTCTTGTGTCTAAACCAAGACCAAGATACTGTGTTTGCCAATGAATTGCATCTCGCTTTGGGAATCAGTGGGTGAACAACTGGTGAATTTCCAGCCCAGACACCAAGCTGGGCAGGTAATTTCCTGATCCTGGTTTCTCTCCTATCCTCCTTTAGCACTGTAAATTCCTTAGAACAGGGAATATCTGTTGCTCTGTGAACACACAGTACCTAGTGTAATGGCTGCTAGTCATTACTGCAGTGCATATTGTAAAGACGTGGAAGATGATTTGGCATTTTCAAGGACTAGAGCATTTATTTCCTTGCCAGCCTTTTTTCCATGGTCTTTTCTCTTTGTCTATTCAGAGATCACTTTCTCTGAGAGAAAGCAGAGTTGTACTTTCTCCTTGTTGCACACAATGAGAATGTGAAAACTCCAGCTAGTGCATCTGTATTATTGAGAAACAATAAAAAAGTGTCCTGGTATCTAGCAATCGCTGCATGTGAGAGACAGGGGCAGGAAAGAAGAGAACCGTGTTGTGTGCTGTTCCTGAACAAATATTAGCTCTTCAGGGTACTGTATTATCACAAAGCACTTCAGTCTGTACCAAACTCGCTCAGTTGTTTCCCTATCACACCGGCTCAGCCACTAATGTTATTTTAATCAAAGATTTGATCAACAATATTAGGCAGATAGTTAGCAGAAGAAAATTAACACGTACACATCTCGCTAGGGAGGAAATTATTATTTTAAAATCTGCTTTTAGTGTACCCAGGGTGGTTTCTTTAGAGATGAGCACCTCAGCCAAAGCGCCTTATCGCCCAGTCAGCAGGAGCAGCAGTCCCTGCACCCAGAAGCTCGCCTCAGAGTCAAGGTTTGCCTGAAGCCTTGGGCTTTTCAGGTGGAGGTTTTTGGAGGAAAACAGCTGCTGTCAGTTTTAACATGTGGAGGTGAAAGAGCTTGCAGCTTTGCATCTTCAGGTCTTGCTGCTGGAAGCCTATTTCTCTGGCAGTTGGATTCGTAGGGTACATCTTATTAGGCTTTTCAGTAAGCCCAGGTAATGGAAAATTACACTTTGGTGGTAAGAAACCCATGCTAGAACCTCCTCCTCCTAAGCAGGACAGCCCGGCCAAATACTCCTGCCTCCCAGGGACACTGGGGGGGGCAAGAAGCTTGGGCAGGCCCCGAGGCAGCTGCGGAGGGGTGAGCCCAGGTACTGCAGGCAGCAGTTCTCCTGCCCTGGCCCTCAGTCCCCCTTTCCCTCTGGGAAGGCTCCCACAGGCTGGTGCTGCAGGCTAGGCCAAGCCAGCAGGCTGTGGGCAGCTGGGAGAAGCTTGGGGTCAGCACAGGGCCCTCATGTCCAAGGAGCTGGTCCTGAATCCTCTTAACAGAGCCGGAAGTGATGGCCCAAGGCGTTTCACTGATGTCAAATGTAAATCCCTATTAAAAAGAAGCGTTCTCTGGTCTGCACCAGGCCATCCATTCTGGTAATCTCATTCCATATTTCTTTTTATTGGTGAAAGAAGAAGTAGATTGATGGCAGGAGGAGTCCCAGTAGAAGGAGCAGGGTCCTTTTAAGGCAGGACTGGGGGAGAGATAGCGGAAGAGGTAGCACAGGCTGACGTTGCCAGAGAAAGTTGTGTTTGTACCATTTCTGTGTGAAAATCCCTAACCCAGGTCAGCATCGCTCAGCCAAATTAACTCCATCTGGATGAGCAGGGCTGAGGATTACCTGTCAGGCCTGGCATTTCGTAACCTCGTGCCACGTTTTAAAAGCCTCTGAGTGACGGTAGCAGATCCATGCGGACAAGGGGGTGGATGGGAGAGGTGCAACCAGGGCTCCCCTTCCACTGAAGTGCCGGAATGGAAAGGTTTGAACAATGCCTGTTTGTTCAGAGCTCTCTCCTGGCTAGTCCACCCCGGACTTGCTGTTGCCTTTTAGAGAAATATGGTCATGATTCTTTATGGTCTTGAATTAATATACAATCTTGCTAGACAAGTGAATGTTCGCTATTTGCACCGCTGTCAACACATGATGTTTAGTGAGATTCCTGTGATGATTTCTAAAGCCTCAGGCACTGGAGTCACATGAATATAGGCTCATCCCTAGCTTCTTGTAAAGAAAAAGTCACACCAAAAGAACTAGAAATAATAATAATAATAAACAAACAAAAAAAACATAAACAAAAGCTTTGATCTACATGAGTGCAGAAGACAAGGACAAAAGTGCGGTACCAATTGGCCTGTTAAAAACAATACATGGCAAATGAAAATAAACAATGTATTTATAAAAACCTCAGTCTTTAAACTTGTCTCATGCCAGAGAGAGGAGGCTGATGTCATCACTTGGAGAGGATCAAAGCACAGTGAAGGCACAGCTGTTGGGAAGGCTTGGGTTATCTAACTTTCTTCTGGGCAGTCACTTGTAGATAGATATTTGAGCTCTGGTTAACATGTAGGACTGAGGCTGTCCACACAATCCGTGCAGGCAGGTACACATCACAAAATTGGGTGCAACCTCAAAAGCTCGTATTTTAAATAAAGAATTCCTTAGCTACTGGACTCCTGGTGGCCGCAAGAAATCAATGAGGGTGACTGGGAATGGACCACATCCTCCAAAATTCTGCAGAAACCTAGTATTTAAGGCATTCCCAAATCAGTATGTGTTTAAGGTTGGTAAAGAAAGAAGGGCTTAAAATGTGGGGTATGTGTATGCAGAGTATCACATACGGTGTGGACAGGAAGGGAAAGGACATGGTCATATTCTTGTCCTTTTTTTTTACACAGCTTATTTTTTTCTGTTAACTTCTGAAAATGGAGATGTTACATTATGTTTTGAGTCAGATGAAACTTTCTGTTACCCTTCTAGGAAAGTGTTTTGGATTTGGATGGAGGAGGAGGAAGGAAGAATGTTTTGGATCAACTTAAGCAAATTTTATTTTTCCATTTCAGCCACTGAACTGAAAAACAAAACAAAACAAAACAAACAAACAAAAAAAAACAAACATAAAAATCAATGATTAGTGCTGCCCTAATCTGGAGATGTATGTTTTAGGTATCACATTATGCTGAATATGTGCATTACATATGCAAAGTAAAAATCCATGCCATTATTGTGCCTGTTCAGTAGCCACTTTTCAAATTGAAATATCTCAGCCATTTTAAATGACGTTTTTATTTTTGCAAAGATGCTAAAAGCAATTAGAGGGCAATATTGACTGTTCACTTGCCAAATTCTACTGTTCCAATGAAAGCTGCTTTTGAGTTACTGTACACAAGTGCAAAAAGCATCCCAAATCATTTTACATACATTACAAGCAAAAACAAAAAGAAATCACCATTTAAAAGAGAAGAAAAAGCCATTTATAAAAGAAATGCTGGCTCCGAAGTTGAAACCATGTGTCAGCCTAGAGCAGTCTGTTAAACTTAAGTTATGAACCCCTGAAAAAAAAGTAGTTGTTTGCAGTGCAGATGCTGAGGCTCACAATTAAAGCAGAGGCATTGTGAGGAGAGGTTGCATGGTGATGTTCTGCGTAGGGAAAGTTCTCAAAATACCAAAATACCTTAGGTGGGAGAGGCGATACATTTGTATCTCCTCTGTCAGTAGCATTTGTTATTTTAGCTGTCTCTGTCTTAACAAAAGAGAGAAGATATGAAAGTCTTGCCTGTGACCATGTACAAATGACCAGGATGGATTGTCTGTAATTTTTAAGAATCTTGATAAACCCATCTTTCCAGAATTGAAGGCTACCTCCAGTTCACCTGAAGGGCTATTAATTTCTGCCCAGCATGAATTTATGCCTCAGGATCCTTCTTAGAGAGTTGACTAAAGGCATAGATAAGTCATCTACAAACTTTTCTGAGGAACTGAAGCAGAAGGTGTTGTTCACATCCAGAGAAAAGTGTTGGGATCCCATTGCGAGGAGGCTTTTGATTTGAGTGGTAGGTAGTTATCCGGGCTGACCTGGCAGGAGATTGCAGCAGATTCCACCATCCCTTGGGGTTTGTTCCCTACTCCCACCTTGTCCATGTGGTGTAAAAGGCTGCTGCCTTTGGAGTCCAGTTCTCTGGCTATAAGCTGTTCTACAATCAGTTGAGTTATGTGGTTGCACTGAGTCATAGGCTCTACTCCACTATCTGCCATTAATTTATCTTTGGGCTGTGAGCCAACATCTGTCTTCCCTGCCTCAAGGCTTGATTCTCATTAATACCGAGGCCTCTTTACACCTTCTTGGCAGTGAAAAACGGCCTTGCAGCAGAATTTTATTTACACCCGTTTGGTGGCCCCTTTTCACTTCTGACACACTTTTCTTCCTTCCCCATGTGTGCCCTGAAGAACTTGTGAGAGTTTTGCTCTTGGATCTGTGTTTTCAATACTGTGTTGTCTGCCTTCACACATGGAAAACAGGGACCTTATCTGCCAGAAATGAATGAGTTTTTATCATAATGGTCCAAGCAAATGTCATGATTCAGAGTGTAAGAGGATCAGCAGCATGGCTGAGTTGCACAATAAGTCTGTATAAACAGAAGTCAGGATGTGAGGAGGAGGAATGGCTTCCTTTCCTTTCAAGGAAAAGGTTACTCTAGAATCAAACCAGGGTTAAAGTTTCCAAATCAGGGGAAATTCCCCATGTTTTACAGGGGACAAGTCATGTAACTACAAATTTTTCCTGTCTTCTGTCTCTTTTGCTCCTCCACCTTAGGGGAGCTGTTGTTTTTTTGTTTGTTTGTTTATTCTTCCTCCCCCCCCCCCCCCTTTTTTTTTTTTTTTCTGGGACATCCCAAACAGAATTGATATATCTCTGATATTTTCCAGTGCCACACTATGCACCTTTGAGATATGAGACAGGGTAACCCCATTAAGAATTGAGCCACAGCCATGCAGAAAAGGAACGGTGGTTATTTTAGTGTAGTTAACCAAGGATGATGGTTAGTAGGCTGCACTGAGCCATTGTTCATGGGAACATAGTCTTTATTTATAAATTATAAGTAAAGATCTGCTAACTGCCCAACTGAGGACATTTACTTGTCTCTGCACTTAGTCCAACTGCAATAAATACAGATCAAATGTTCACTATCCATATAATAACAAAGATCTGATCCAAAGAACATTTTTGTTTCTACAGGGCTACCTTAGATCACGTCGTCTTTTTGTATGTTATATATGGATGTGTTGTTATTTAAAGGAAAGAGCTGAAAACAACTGTCTTTGCCAGTTGGAGCTCTTGATGCAACTGGAGACACTGTCTGAAAAGTAACACCTTAGCCAACACCTATTAATATACTTTTTGCGGAATTTACAGTGCCATTTATTTTACATGGCTTTATAGTGTCTTCAGTTAGCTATTAATGTTTTGAAATAATTAAAATGGAAAATTTATGAAAGCCTACTGTCAGGGATTTAAAATAATGCACAAAGCTTCTACTGACTTCAGTGGAAATTATAGGTGCTCTTTGGCTCTGGGAACACAGCATTTGTATTTTGCTAGGTAATCATATAAAAAACAAATTGCATAGAGCTTCATGCCAGATTTCCCATTATGCTACAGGAATGTCCCAATTGCAAAATGACGAGCTCAGAAACGAGGGAGCAACGTGGTGTGTGTGGTGATGGGGCCGGCCTAACCTTTACACCTCTCCCTTCCAAAAATGCATTTTGACTTGATCTTTTATTACCTAGCTTTTACACAGAGTCCGTGCCTCATTGAGAGCACCAGATGGATGGTGTATAGCCAAAAAAGCAGTTTGTTCAACAGTCCTTTTGCACGCTTGCCATTGAGTACAGCTTTAATTTATTATATGTCATTCATATCTGTGTAAAATCAGTTGTGCATTTTTTAAATTTATTTATTTATTTATTTATTTATTCAATAAACTTCCCCCCAGTGCCCATTTTTTCAGGATCTGAGCATATCAAAATCATTGAATATTTTTTCTTCTGATCCAGCCCTGGCAGTATGCTTGTTCCCGAATTCTCATGCATGGATTTAGGCACTTAATTTTAAACACAAAAATATACTCCTGCATGTATTCTGTGCAGGAACGTTGGTGCCTTTGGAGGGAAAGTGAGAGTAGGCAATAATTAAGGCTAGAAGTGGAGTCTGTGGCTACCTGCCTCTCCCCCATTAGCCTAGGGTTGTAAGGGACATTTGGGGACAAGAATTGACTGGAGTCACAAAGAACCCAAAATACCTAGCAGTACACTAGGACATTATCTGAGGGAACTTAGCCACTTTAGGACCAAATTCTACTATCCCAAGGTGTCCTCCATCACTCATGTCCCAGAGCTTATCGTGCTCGGGAGCTCCAGCAGCAGGAGGGAGGCAGCATGTGTTCCCCGGGCTACCTTGGTGCCAAGGCAGCAGGTCCAGCTGCCTTCCTCGTTGTTTTCCCTTAAGGCTGTGAACCTCATCAAAAGCAACCTGTGTCCTGTTGAATGGCAGAACTCTGGGACAGGACTTCTCCACCGCACCCACAAAGTCAGCTTTTTCTTGCTGGACATACCTTTCTCCATCTTTGCAAGCCACATTGCAGCATCCCTAGGCTTCAGTCACTGTGTAAATGCAAGGCAGAAGCAGATATTCTCTCAGTGCTATTTAATATATCCATACTCCTCTTCCATCTCTCTCTTACTTGATAACTTATGAAGCAAAATCATGCAGGGATTAAAAAGAAAAATATATATATATATCTGTAGACTTGTTGCTCCTCCACTCCTGGGTGCTGAGGCAGGTTTCTCTAGAGACTTCATTTTGTTCTGGGTGGAACCTGTCTTGTGTCATTTTAGATGCTAGAGAAGTAGATGGCTGGCTCAGCCCGCCGTTTGAACACTGTACCTGGTCAGTGGTGGGAAATGCACTTAGCTCACAGCTGATTCAGCCTCTTTTAGACACCTACCATAGCAAGGTCTGAATATATGCTCTTGGAGTACTTATTTCTCTCCACTTGCTATAAAGAGGGCCAAGATGACTGGCTCAGAGATGAATGCCTGCAGCCGAGCATCTAAAATTGGGGTGGGCTCTTATTATTCCTGACTTTGGGGTGTGTCTGTCATATTTTTGGACCCCTGCTCACCAGAGCACCAGGGCACATGACTTGCTTCAAAGTGGCGCTTCCAGGCTTTGCTGCAGGGAGGTGGCGTTGAGCGCCCGCCTCTGTGCCAGTTTGAAGTAGCTCCTTAGTGTGCTTTTTATGGGGGGTTTACAAAGAATAGCAGAAAACATTCCACTGTCTCCAGCTGTGTGTGAGACAGCAGAAAATTCAGTGCAGATCCATTCAGCTGGACCAGACTTGCAGTAGCGGTAATAAAAATGGGATGCCTAAAGTTTGCTTTTTCAAAAGGTACGTGTGGGTCCTCATCTCCATGGCAGGGAGGGTCTGTTTCTATTACAGCTGCTGCAGTTTTCATTTGTCTTTGACCAGTTTTAAAAATCCGTTTTGCACCATCATATCTAACTCTATTACAGCAAGGCACTTTTTGTAACTTCAGGGGAATTTCCTGCAGAAGTTCCCTACAGTCAGCTATTGCTGTCAGCAATGACACCCATAAATAAGAGAAGGTACAGAAAAAAAGATGAGCGTTTTCTTTGCAAAGAGGATCACGGCTTTTTAAGTGAAGAAGAAATGGAGGCTTTTCGTGCTTTTGGGTTTTGAAAATGCCTTTAGTTAAACTGAACAATGTATTTTTTTTTTCTTTTCTTTTTTTTTCTGGAACAAATCTTCCATGTTTCACCTAGAAAGGGGAAAAAACCTTAGCTTTAGCTTCTGTATAAATATTTGCACAAAGTTAATTCTAGAGTTTGTGTGTGATCATCTTTAATTGCTTTAAATAATCATAATAAAGAAAAGAACCACTGAATTTTTACAAGAACTGCATGCAATTATGTACGAAGTTTGAAGCAGTGGCTTAAATGTACAAAGTTGGTTGAAATACGGAAGGAATGGATTTGGCTCTATGAGTTTGAAATGAAACAGAGCTGTTTCTGGAAAGCCATTACGAGCGTCAGTTTGGAAACGGGCTATCTCTGCACCTGCTGAAGAACTGCATTAAGACCAGTTTCCACTGCACTCTCCTTTGGCTCTATGAATATGAAAGGCAGTAACAAATTTGGGGCTTCAGAAGATCCTACGGACAGGGAAGCGGGGCAGGGTGAAGCTGTGCTGACGCAAAACAAAAGGAGGAAAGAGTAGAGCAGCTGAGAAGGGGCCCACTGCGTGTCTGCAGGGTTTTGAAAAACTTGCTGCAGGTTGTGGGCTGATGTGAAAATTTCACAAAGTGAGCTCGGAAAGCAAAGGCTGCCATTTATGCAAGCTGTAATAATGGCGGACAACCAGTTACTGCACACCGTGCATTCCTCCAGGAGCTGAGCTGTACAGAGCAGTTGCACCAAGCACTACTCAGGTGCAGTGTTGCACCTGGTTTTAACCCAGCTTATGTCTTCTTCTCCACCTTTAGGGCCAGGCGATGGCTGTTCTCTGCGTGGATTAAGTAGGTATAAGCATTTACTAGGCTGTGACTGTTTGCTTTTACAAAAATGTGTTTTAATTTAGTACCTTTGTTTTCTTGGTACACTTGAGTCAAGAGCTGCGTAGGGCGAATGTTACCACTTTCTGCTGCTCCCAAACCAATGTCCACACAAATACCAAAGGAAAGGTGCCCAAGCCCTCGAGCGGAAGGTAGCTCTGAATTTCAGGGGTGTCCCCCACCCTAACTGTGAGCCGACTGAAAGTCTTGTGTCTGAGCAGCTCCAGGCTTTCTGGCGTTTGAAAACTCAACTCAGATCTGATATTTGGCCCAGCGTTGTAATGAAAATTGCATTTTGAGTCTCAGCCTTCCTGAGGAGCAGCCTGTGCCAAAGCCGAGGCGCTGGAGATAAAAACAAGGATTTGCAGGACATCATGTCCCATGGCAGGCAGAGGTCAGTGTGAGTTTGGAGCCGAGTGGGACTGGCCCCTCTGGCTGGAAATTTTGCTTTTGCCTCTGAGCTGCACGGCCACTGCGGTTTGAGACGCACACAGGTGTGTGGTGGGGAGCGAGCCATTCGTTTCACTCCAAAGAGGATATTTGTGACCAGGGAAATGGCAGATTTCTATGCGCTCGCATTCATTGTTTCCTTCTCGAGCAAAAAAGGGACCTTCAGAATGCCAAAATCTTGTCTTAATATTTCACAGAAGCAAGTATTTTATAAACGCACGTTGCAAATGGCAGTATAAATTCTCCATTGTGGAAAATTGCTATCTGGTTTGAAACTAGGCAGGATAAATAGAACTATAAAAGGTTACCTGGAGTAAACAGATAGGGTTTCCAAAATGTACCACATGAGATAGATTGGAGCTCATAGTAATCTATTTTCCATGCTTAACATACGCTCAGCACCAGCTGAACTCTGTAACTGAGCTGCCATCTGTATCAATCCTGTTCCTAGATGTCACGGCCCTGTTAATGAAATCTGGAAGTGAAATTGTAAATGGATTCAGTGAATGGTAGATGTCAGCCATTGCGTGATGGGCAATCATCAATCATCCGCTGTCAGTTATTTCTGTCTCAGTGAGTAAGCCTTTATTTAAAGCATAAAGTAAGAATGTTGCCAGACCACAGGAACAAGCCCTGAGCTGTTTGCAGGTGCTGCTATTCACAGCTGCCAATTAAACCCCTGACATTTCCATAATGGCCAAGAGGCAAAGCATATGCACTTGATATAAACATTTTTGTAAAAATTAATCTCAGTTTATCAATACTTCACTTTTTATTTTTTTTTTTTTTTTTTTTTTTTCCAGGGCTGTGTACAACATCCTACTCGGCCTATTGTTTGTTTGCTGTAGAAAGAGAGAAATATGAGTTGGAAAGCAGCCAGGGTGTTCATTTCCCCAGGATATACAGTAGATTCCAGTGGCTCATTTCAACCCTTAATTGGGGAGGGAAAGCTCAGTCGGGAGGAATCCCACCTTTGGAAAATGTCATGTGTGTGCCCATTGCCTCCCCAGCTTCGCTCTGTACCCTGTCCCTTAGCTGGGTGGAAATGTAACGCTTCATCTGGCAAATGCTGCCCCTGAAGGTACCCAGCCCAGTGGGGTTTTGGCCCCTCTAAATAATTGCCTCATCTGAATGTTCCTAAAGATCTCTGGGTGCATTACTGCTGCCTGGTCCTTTTTGTTTCCCCTCTACTACCTAAAATAAATAAATAAATAAATAAAATGCAAGTGCCTTTTAATATACACATTCTTTTCTTTGAGGCAGCAAAAAAAGAAAAAAAAAAAGTCAACTCAACTTATTAAAGGCATTCATCAGTACCTGCTGCAAAATTATGTATATATTTCATAAAATTGCCAGTGACGAGCTAGCTTTTGTGTGTGTGTGTGTGTGAGAAAAAAAATTATATATTTCTACAGAAAAATTAACTGCCTAGCATTGCCACCTGACATTTATAGTTTGGAGGACATAAAACTTTTCTGAGGTCCCTTTATTTTTTTGCTCTCAGCTGTTTATAGTTCTTCAGGGGTACACTGATCTATAAGTAAATACAGAAAAAGAAAGGGCTGCATTCACATTTTCAAGGAGATTTCATCACATGCTGATTGCTCTACCCCATTTTGCTGCAAAGTCCAGAAAGAGCAGAACACTAAGGGAGAAACTGGATAGCACTGGGGCATTTTGAAGTTGTCTTCTTCACTCTTCATGGGACTGATTAAGATCACATAAGTCAAACAGCGATTTGAAGTTTATTTTCATGTATTGTGCTACCTGGTTGTAAAATTATGCACTATTGGATGAAATTAATTTCTGAAACCTGTAGGCTTCTGTTAACATGATATATTGGGAATTGGTGTTAGAGGTCTTGCTGGCATGTGTGTATTAAATTGGATGTGATTTTTTTGCCAGATAGCTGTGCTGGTAGAAGTGCTAATTGTTGGAAGCACATATACGGGTGCAGCTTTTATTAGCATCACTTATTTTATTTCACCTAACTGAAATAAGCCATCCTGCCTTAAGCACTTCCCTGGCAGTGAAAGTGTGTCTATACTGAGAAGTTTTCTACCTAGCAGTGTATTTGAAAGTCTGACGTATATATTGATCTTTGTTCAGTTTGCCATTTCCTTTGTCCAGGTAGGTGCCTTGTGAAATTCAACATTGCTCCAGATTTCAGGGATAGATGTTGCTTCGTGTACCCAGGACCTGTTTCAAATTCAGCTAATGGAGGTAATTTTCTGACTTGTTTCTTAATTTTTAAAGATTTTTTTTTTTTCCTCCATTCAGAACCATTCAGTATGTTTTAGATCCACAGAAAATAAGTCTTTAGACATTAGAAAATAATGTTATAACCTAAGTCCTGCTGCTTTGGATTAGGTCTTTTTAGAACATGAAAGACCAAACTAGCTGAGTTACCCAGGATAGGTCAACTAATCTCACTTGTATCTTTGTGGCCGTAAAGTAATCTTGGGGGCTCGGGATACCTACGTGTTAATTGTCAGCCAAGATGACAGTCTAATCTGTGGACATTCATGTGAGCAGAAATAACTGCTGAATTGGGTGAGGTCATCCTGCAGTGCTACCACATCAGCCTCAGCCTCTCTACACTGAACTAAAAGGCAAAAGTAAGGACAACTAACCCACGTTAGGCTCAGTTCCTGCACTCTTGTAGATGTTACAACAATAATAATAATATTGCTCAGAGTATGTCCACATGACAATGTAGAAATACCCAAGCTAGCTGTAAACGAACTATTGCGGATACTGGACGCGGTCTAGATGAGACAGCAGAGAACACCGAGAGGACTAATTTACCCTGCTTTTTGGCAGTGTTAGCTCCATATGGGCTAATTTATCCTGCCAGAAAGCAGGCTCATTTATGGCTAGCTCATTTACAGCCAGCCTGAGTACCTCTTCCCTATACTGGAATTTGCAATGTAGACGTACTTTCTATTAAGTTGACAAGTGTGTGATTGTAGTAAGTAAAATTATGGAGGCTGGGATTTTGAAGGCACTGAAGGGCTTCCTTCTAGGGTGGTTTAAGAGGTTACCACCTATAGCAATCTGCTTTGCAACTTCTGCTGAAGCTAACTTTCCCCATTCCTGAATGGGCATGTGGGATCTCGTGGCCTCTTCTTGAGTTTACAGCACAGTATCTTAGCTTAAATCATTGAAGAGGATGTGCTTGCATTAAGAAGCTAAATGATGAACTGAACCAGAGCAGATGTGTCTGTGGGTATTGCAGTAGCAGGGCAGGCAGCTTGGGTGATAATGCTCAATGTTGTTCTTCTTAGAGAGCCCAAAGAGAACTGGGCACCAGGTCCTGTGAAAATTACTGCAATTTCTGCTTCAGAGTGCAATAAGAGTTGGGTGTCTCATTCTCCACAAATCCCTTGGAAAGAGCTGTCAGCACGATCTGTCTTTTTAGGACTGCATAGATCCAAACATTGCTCTCCGGTCACCTACTGTAAAGTCTGATTAGGTCCATGATCCAGTAAAGAAGCTGAAGCACAAACTTAGCTTTCTAGCACGACCAAGTGAGATTTCTCAGGTGCTTAAAGCTAAACATATTTTTTAATGAAGGTTTGTTTGTTCAAGCTCTACCTCCACTTACTTCAGGGTAGTTAATACGTGTTAACACTTCGGGTGCAAAGGGAAGCTAGCCTTTAGAGCAGGATTTGGCTTTCAGGGAAGAAAATGGATACAGGCAGTTCTTACTTCTGCCGATGCAGTCACGTACGATGTGCTCCCGGCTTGTCTCTTGCTTCCCTGCCTCTTGGGCTGCCCAGCTATGATCTAGTGTGCTGACCTTACAAGCCAAGTAATGACTTTCATGCTGCTGAATCCCATCAGGAACTTCATGTCTCTTGTGGTCGTCTTCATCCATGGCTAACTTGTATTATCATTGGCATGCTTAAAATTGTGATGTTATGTTTCAAATGTTTTTAAAGCTGAAACACACAAGCTCTTTTATTTCTCTTCTGCCTAGTAGGATTATTTCAGCTCCACACATGCAAAACCTCATATTATGCAAGAAATTAATCATATCAGGGTAAAGTAGCTACTGAAAAATTGCCAAACACTATAAACATTGGTCAAAATGCAGGCCAACCATTTGCACAGCGAGTAATTGAAGCTAGAGGTTCATTGGAGCAATGCGTAACTTTTCATTATGAATTAGAAAGCTTTTCAAACATAACATGATATCTGAGAAGACTGCACTACCTAAAAGGTTTCAGTAAACACTGAAAAAACGTGCTAAAATATGCTGGAGAGATCAATCATGCTTTATGGTTACTTGCTCCACGTAGTTTCACACACATTCTCTGATAAACAATGTCCCACACGCTCTGCCCAGACCCATTATTTTCTTCAGCACCAAAGCATCAAGGGCCAGATCCTCATTTGGTTTAAGTCAGCAGAGCTCTGCTGAGGTTGACTGCTTGCCGTTGATTTATGCCAGCTGAAGATCTGGCCTGAAGAGTGACAAAAATGTAATTTTATGTTTTATTTATGGGTGTAAAACAATAGTCCTAAAGGGAGCAGATGTTCCATGTCGAGGGAGGAGGTTTATGAAATGCAATTCCAGACACAAAAGCTAATCTCTGTGGTCAGGGAAGGCATGAGGCCTGTTTTACATGATGAACTTTAATTGAAATCTTGCTCTTTTGTGTTCATTTATTTCTTCTATTTGGGAGCCGACAAGCATCATTTAAATTACTTACCAGCTGCCAGACACCTTAAAGAGCAATAAACAGTTGACTTAAACACCTGGAGAAGGTTGGACAATCTTCACTTGTCCTCCCAGTACCTGCTGAAGTGGTATTAATGTGGTATCACGTATTTTTAATTAAGTGGTCACTTTGCTGAAGAAATTTCCATCTGTTTCAGATGGAGCTGTGGGGAAAAAGATCATTCAGTTTTATGGAGGGTTTTGCAATTGTAAAATGTCTGTTTTTTCCAATTTGGAATGAAAACCAAAGCATTTTGAAATTCTCTAAAAAAGAGAAGGGAGCGTCTGCTTCTAAGGCTCAGGCCCCAGACCTCTTATAGTCCCCAGTGCCTAAACTATTCTCTTTGTGGACTATCTTCCCTCTGTAGATCCCAGAGTAGGAGTTCGTTGGCTGCTCTGAACCACTTGCCAAAATTCAATGTAAGGGAACGGAGAAAAAATCAGTGCTAGCAGCCTACTTGCAGGGATGTCATGGCTTTTGAAGTACCTCTTCATATTTTCTTTCAATGAACTGACATTTTTGAGTCCCACTTTACCACACCTCTCAAAAAAGGAGAGTGCATTCATTGATGTGCCTTCACTTCGGTTTTCTGTGGCAGAGGCACATAACATGGTGAGGTCTGAGCTCTTTGGAGACACAAAGCAGCAAGCAGCAGAGCAACACTGATTCACATCAAATGAATTTTGGACCAAAAAGTTTAAGGATGAGATTTAGTGCCTGGCATTCCGTGTCCCTCCCCACACCCATGAGGTCAAGTACAGTGCATGGAGAGCTGGAGAACAAGCTGACCTTATCAGAGGCTAGTAGTAACATCTGAATCGCAGCTTCAGATAAAGAGGATAAGTAGAGCCAAACTGCAAGTGGATATTCTCTTATTATATTAAGAGTAAAAGAGTGAAACAGAAATACAGGTTGAGGAAGGCTGGGTATGAAGAACAGACTGGATCAGGAGCTAACCTCATCTCAGTTTCGTTGGAAATCCCAAATGTAATGTGTGATTTTGTTCTGAGGCAGGATAAGTATAAGAAGTTAGAAATTCTCTATGAACCAAAATTAGAAAAAGAAACCAAAGGCTGAAAATTGGATTGCAGGCAACACTGAAATATCTCATTCATGTTTCAGCATAATTTTTTGTTAATTCATTTTAGAGATCGGGTGCATCTTCATTGTAATACTTTTCAGCACAACAGCAGCGACCACAACTTTCCATTCTCAAAATTTCAAAACAGGAGCTTCCAAGGTTATAAAAACACTTGATTTTTGTCCACCTCTCTGAATAAGAATTTAGCACAGTGAGTTTTGCAGAACAGTTTAATTTTGTTAGGGATGTCATTTGTTCCCTCTGAAAGCCTCTCTATGGACGTTTCCAGGCGCACATTTCCAAGGGCCTGATTCAAGTCACGTAACAGGAGATGTTCTTGGGTGCAGTCTTTGCAGCCAACCCAGTCACTCTAGACTTCCTTTAAGCCTCCCCAAATTGTCTTTTTTTTTTTATTATTTATTTTTTTTAATGAAAGGTAGGCTAAGGTGACCAACACCAAGGATCATACCCAAATATTCTTGTTCCTGGGGGTAGCTGCTGTGTTACACCGTGGTGAAGCAGTTCACATCTCCATACTCCATATGATGCAGGCAAACAAGAGAAATGTTTATGTATTGAAGTCACAGAAGAGTAATAAAATGCTCAGAAATTTGGAAGGACTTAGTTGGAAGGAAATATGAATGCACCTAACCAAGTACAAATGCGGAGTGCAGGAGGAATACGTTAGATCCTTACTTATCACTCAAAATGTGAAAACAACTTAAGGGGAATAAAAATTAAGGCTTTCCAGAGGAGCCTAGGAAAGAGGTTGGGTTGTGATAAAGGGGGAAATAATTTTCTTATCAGATCATCTGTTTAGTCTGGGGAGTAGTTTTCAGGAGAAGCAGTAGCCTCAGAGTTTGAGTCATTTCATACCGGAGCTTGGAAATGCACAATAGAGATCCCTCCTGTCTAGGCAGGGAATGAAAAAATAGGGTCTACTGATCTTATCCAGCCCTCACTTCATTCAGCAGGAATCTTTTCCACTGACTCAAGCAGGATTTGGATCAGACCCTTTTTTACCTCCTATGTTGATGACTGTCTGAAAAGACTTAGGAAAAGACACAAGCTAGAGCCCAAGTATGGCACTAAGAATAGCTTTTTTGGGCTGCTGTAAGGAAAAATGAATCTCTCAGAAAATTATGAAGAAAGCGGCTGGCAAATCAGAGGGACTGTTTTATAGCCGGGAGCTGAGTCAAGCTCCAAAATGTATTTACAGAATTAAATGACATTAAGCTACGGTGTTGCTATTTCCCTTAAAACCATAAGGCAACACTTCTTAAACAGCAGCTAGAAGGGCAGCGTCATTGCTTGGCAGGTCTTGCTTTTGCCACAGCAGGGGAATAGCTCTGCATATCCAGCTTATTTTATTTATGTGCCCAGCATTTGAGAGTGGTTTTGTTGTGGGTAACAAAACATAGCTCCATTTTACATCTAACTCGGAAGAAAACAATAATAAGAGAAGTGGGGTAACATTTTTGTGTTTGCCTGAGTGATTCCCTTTGCCTGTTTTCAACCTACCTAACGGCAAACCTCACTTCAGCCTACACTGGTCTAATTAATTTGACAGGACTGGAAACTTGCTCTTCCTGTTCACACTTATTATTCATCTCTTCAGAATGCCCTGTAGGGAGCACGAAGCACAATAAAGCAGTATTTACCAAATCCCTCAATGCTAAATACACCTTTTAAGCTGACTCTGCACAATGCCAGCAGTGAGAAGATCTGACTAAAGGGCAGCCAAATAAAAACAACATTTTCCAGAGCATCGTCTCCTTACACATGGCTAGCAAGTCTTAGGCAAGGAAACTCTGTCTTTTTGCCCCCCTTCAAATTCTGCAGTAGGCTCTGGGAATCCCAGCTTATTCCTACTGTATCCGAAACCTTGGCTGTAGCCAAAGCAAATGACAGAGTAATCATACTCAATAAGATACGATGTTAGTTCACAGGAGCCACTGAGTAATTTCATACAGGCGTATCTTTTAACCTTTCATCACCCAAATTAGAAACATCATAACACAACATAAAACACATCTGAAAAATCCATCAGAGACAGGAACTCAGAAACATGTACAGTAGAAATAAGCTTTTAGAGAATTACAAAGTGTTTTGAGAAAACACTGAAATTCAATGTTAGGTTTCCTTCTTTAAAATTCTCACTGCAGAAAGGGACCTTTTACAAACACATGAGGTGATTATGGAATTTAAAAAGTGAAACACGCTTATTTGCACACACTAGGGGAGAAACTCAGACATTTCATATTTTAAAAGTGAAGGATCTATGAAAGAGATTTTCAGCAGCAAGTTACCAGTTGGGTCCTCAACTGTAATCACCAGCTCCCTTTGCACCTTTATGCCTCTGTAAATCTCACCTTAAGTGAAGTTAAAGGTTAAGTTTTCAAAGTACCTGAGAAAATTTCTACACAGCATAGGGCAGCACTGCACAAATACACCCATATCAGCCCTAAATGAACTGACTAAATACCAAAAAGGATGGAATCACAGCAGTAGTGCAGTTTTTCCAGCTTTTTACTCTTAACGTCCAAACGTTGCTTTGGTGGCATTCAGCCAGAGTTAGATGCCACAGCATGCAAGTCACTTTTGCAAATGGGACCTAGAGCCAATTTTCAAAGACGTGTAACGAAAAGGATAGGCACTCAGCAGGATTTTTCACGGCACCTGTGAAAATGGAAAATGAGTAACTGCATAGGTGTTTTGGAAATGAAGTACTAAAACTTTTGAAAAATCTGAGAATTAGATTCCTGACCTGCTTCTGAAAAATTTATGTTGAGTCATTTTTCCTAGATCCTGAACCCCTTTATTATTCATGTTGGAGAGCAGCAAATCCCACCATGTTTTGCGAAGGAGCATGTACACATACCTGCACAGGCTTCCTTATTCTCTTGAGCCTTTGTTTTTCTCCATTTAGGCACTTGTTGACCTATGGAAAACATAATTCTTCCTCCTTTCTCAGTCACTGAGATCTTACACTGATAGGACATGGTTCATCTCCATAGAGGTATTTGAGATTTAGAGAAGCACACTTTCCTGGCCATGATGCAAATCCTAATGAAGACAACAGGAGATTCCCGCCAGTTCAGTTCAGTTATATATCAAACTGTAATAAAGAGAGGAATTGGGCTCATTGAATTTTAGATAGAATAACAGCTCAACTCCTTCAGGCATAACTCCTCTCTGTGTTGTTGTAGAGGAAAACCCACTCTAGTCAGATTGAATCTGGAATAAAACCTTGGATAATTGGGAGTAGAAAGAGTCCATTGGCTTCAAGGGGAACTACTGCATGAAAAAAAGGTGTTCTGGCATTGGCCTTTGCTGTGTTACATGAGAAAGATGGTTCTTGAAACTAATTAATCCTTGAAAAGATCAGCTGACCCATCTCATTGTTAGCAATACATTTTTAATTATTCATTTTAGTCAAGCATCATTTGAACACAAGTCAATTTGCAATTTCATTAGAGTACAGAAAAGGCCTGGGGTCTATTCCTGGGTAAAAAGGAAAAAAATCTTTGGCAAAATTTCATAAAGGATGTTAATCTTCTAATTAATTTTATGTATCAAGCAAGAATTAATGTGTCCTGCTATTTAAGCAGAAGTCATCTTGCCAAGAAGTGCATTTTGTCATACCTTCCCCTCCAGGAAAACCTCTTTACAAGCTTTGTGGCAAAATACCCTGGCAACTAATGACTAGCTTTGAAGCAACATTCACAGACCATTTGCTTTGATGACATTTGGAGCTTTCGTCTCCCCCCCTCCTCATTCCAAAGTCTATTGTAAGTGTAGTGCTCTCACTGCACTGCCTTTGAAAACTAATCAATAAAGTAAGATTTGTCAGGTTGCATCTGAGGAGTATCACATCTTTTAACTCCTTTCGTGGTTGAGTTGCTGTACACATTTTTAAACTAAACCTTATGAACAGATTGGAGTGTGTTATACTTACCATATTCACAGGCACACAAGTGTGACGCGTTTCTTTTTCTCCCTTACATTAACTTCAAAAGCTCCAAACCTATGTCAGTTAACCTTCCATAAAACTGACATTATATGGTCATCGTACATAATCAGATGATGAATTGCATGTCAAAAAGTCACAAATAGGGAATGTTTACCCCTGTTACAACTATGAGAATTGCTGTATTGCAAAAATGGAAAAAAGTGACTTCACCCTATGCTGAAGAACTCCAAAGAAAACACATCCAAGTTAGCAAATACTGAAATGAATCACTCAATTCTGATTAGTTCACTAGCATCGGTATAAATCCTAGAGGAAGGCAGTCTGTAATACGGCAATGGATGGGAGATCAGAATTTGGGCCACAGTTTCATCTTTAATGTACTTTGGACTTTGTTTAATCAATCAATTCTAAAACCTTTAGGTCTGATTTCTCATTTCAATGGCTTTGTGTAATGTGTCTCAACCGTACCTCATCTAATTTAATAAGATGCAAGCTAAGGAAGTACTTGAGTTACTTATCAAGGGTTTCAGATGACACATTATTATTGTACTCAAAAGTCAATATTTGCTAATCATGTTAGTACAGGAACTGATCCAGGGCTACAATTCTTGAATTGCATAGGCATTTAAGATTAATTAAACCTATCTCCTTCTCACTCGACACATACACACATCACAGCCCCCCTTCTGGAATGGACGAATCAGCATCTCCACGAGGAAGATCTGTCTAGGCCATGGCTTTAGGATAAAAAGCTATTAAGTTTCTCAGCCTTCTCCCCCCACCTTTGGTCCAGTCAGTCAGGGCCTGATTTCAGGCGTTGGGGTGGCTCATGCTCAGCATCTCAGGGTTGTGCCCTTTTCTTTGACACCAGAGTGATAGCAAACCAGTAAACTGCAGCTGAAATCGAGGGAGAGCTGCATGCTGAGCCAAAGTCGGGCTGATGTATGCCTAGTGTGTGGCAGGCTGAGAAAGCCTGAGAAAGCCAGATAGCTCATTTTGTTTTGGTTGGAATTGCTCATGTAGCAGGCTTGTGTGTAAGGTACGGAGGTGTTGAGCAAGCCTTACTCCACACAGTGGCAGAAGAGCAGTGAGTTGATACTGTATTATGCTTCCTTGCTTTTCTTTTACATAATGGGAACGGTTAAAAATAGGATCTGTGTTTTTCTTTCTCCGTTTTAAAGCTGTTGATGAACTTGGCATGTATAGTCTGAAATATTTAGTGCATTTCCTAGGGCTAGGTACAGTGTGAGCAGGTGATGTGCAAGCTTCCACATGCAGAGCTGCCAGTGCACTTTCAGGCTGGATTTGCAGCCCCTCTGCTCTGCCAGGCTCACTCCCCTCCAAGCATACTGACAGCTGCTCAGGGGCGATGTCTGCCTGCGTACATGCGCACAGGATAAGTGGCGTGGTGACTTCCTGATAGGATCATATATTTATTCAGAACTTGACTTAGAATGAGATACAGATTTGCCTTGAAGCAGGAGTCTCCCGTGGGGCTGAAATGTGGCTTACCTGCTTCCCGTCATATATTACTGTCATTTGTATACTATTGTGGTTTTCCTTTACTCCTTTAAGCCATTATTACACTGGTCTAAACAGTGTAGATGAAATATTTAGATGAAAATAATGGAGCAGAGTGGGGAATCAAGCTCAGTCACGTTAGGAGAGATAGCACTGGGGTGAAACACAACAGCGAGGATATCTCTGCTGGATTAGTCCAGATTTACACTCGTAAATGGGACGGTAGAACTGGAAATCACAGGTCTGATTTACTGCAGTTACTGCTTAAGTTGGGGTAATGTAGAGGCTTATAAAATGGGAAGAGTTCTCTGTTATCAGGATGTTGGATTGAATTGTGTATTGAACCATACAGGGTTTTGCATGGGTTTTGATCTAGACATGCTGAGTATCAACATGCAATTTATTTATTTATTTATTTATTTTAAAAGGTAACTATTCTGAGTACTGCAGTATCCAGTCTGCTTACATCTCCGATCAGCCCAGAGATTAAGTAAAACCCTCACATGCCTATTTGACAAAATCAAAATGACACACTCTGGTTAATATTCCAGTTACTGTTGAACTATTCATTTGAAGGTGCTAATAGTGGCTGTTGCATAAGTCCAGCTTTGGAAAGCCTCGAAGCAGTAATCTAGTATCCTCAAGTCATTTTTTGGTATTAATTCAATTTAAAGTATAGGACAATTTACACTTTAAACGTGTTTTTTCTTTTTTCTTTTTTTCTTTTTTCTTTTTTTTCCTCCCCCCCTTTTTTTACATACTAATTGGTTCATTTGGACCTGTCACACACAGGCTGAGTTACTAATTCCTTTTATTTATTTATTTTCCCTTAAATCAATAATGATGCTGTTTTTAGCATCCTTTCAAAATAATAAAAATCTCAGCTATTTCTGTGTGCATCTCTCTCTTTGCCTCGGCTGATTGTTAGGACAGGGAATGTCACACTTACCTTTACTGGTCTATGCAAACTCACTGTGATAAACTTAGCTCATTTCCCAGCAGAGTGAGTATGCGTGTCATGAATGTCACCTTTGAAACTGGCACTAATTGGCATTCATGTTGGAAGTCTCAGCGGAATGGCCATAGACACAAGGTGAAATTTTGGCTCTGTTGAAGGCAACAGGAGTTTTGTCATTGACTTTAATAGGGTCAGGGCTTCTTCCAGAGACTGAACTGCCTCTCATGCAGATGTTCATACTGGGCTGGGAGCTTCAAACCCTCTGTGTTTGCTCATGACTAATAAAATGTGTTTTGTTGCTAACTTTCGTCCTTCCTGTGCCAGGATCAAGTCCTCTATTCTTTAAAGACAGAGTGAATAAGCCCAGACACGACCTCCAGTTCCCCCCTGTACGTTCTTCCCCAAACCCCTTCTCTCTTCTTTCTATTTTCCAGACCCAGTGCAAGTTCCCTGTCTTCTGTTGTCTGTCAGTTCTTCTTCTGTCCTTGTCTATTTTTAGCCACTCTTCTTTTCTAGACCCTCCGCCTTCAAGCATGCTGTTGCTCCTTTGTCTTGAAGAAGAAAAATCCTTTAATTCAGCTTGCCTTTTTCACAACCCACTGATTTTCTCATGCCCTTCATCTCCAGATTCTCAGATGTTCCTGTATGTTCCCACTATCTTAAATACCTTTTTTCTTCACTGTGTCTCATTTATAATAAATAGGCTTCTCAAGCTGCTGTACTGTATGAGGACCATCTTTGCCCTTCTTTTTCATCTTCTCTCCCTCTCAACATTTGGCTTCTGTTCTTCTCTTTTTCTCCTTCCTAATTTTGCTGTGAAGATGCACTCTCGCTGACAGCTCCTTGGTTTTTTGTGTGCCTCCCTTTGCCACTTTCTCATCCCTCTGCCCTCGCAGAGGTATCCATGTGAGAAACCCCAATGAACTTGGCCTTCTGTCTCTCTCCGTGTCTGCCAGTAATGCTCTTGTCCAGGCTTTCATAACCATCTGCTGCTGCACATCCCACTGCCTCTTCAGTAACGACTTGAATTCCTAAGATTAGTTATTTAACACTTCTTCCTGATTTTCAGCTCTCCATCTCCTTTAGTAGTTCTGTTGCACTTGCCATCTCCTGGGCTGTCTCCTAGATGATATTTTCTCCCATCTTGCTGTCCCTTCTCCTGCCATTGGTTGTCTTCTCTGTCATAATGGCCATCATGATTTTTTCATCATTAACAAGCTGAAAGTTATGATCATATTCTTGATGGAAAATGTCTGCAAGTTGTCCCACTTCCTCCCTCCCATGGGAGCTGCTGCTTGCCAGTGCCACCTTGTCTCCACCAGCCAGCAATGTCCTTGATGTTCTACTGCTATAACTAATTTGAGCTATTAAAAACCCTGTGAAATCTATTGCTTAAAGTTCTGTTCTTGGTTATCTTCCACTCCTTTAGCTGATTGCTTCTCCCATTCTTCTCTTTCACAGGTTTCCTCCATCCCTTTTTCTTCTCTTTGCACTTTCTGCTGGGCCACTCCATAGAACTAGAAGGATTTTTTTTGGTGTCATCCAAGAGCAATCTTTTCTTTTGCTCCTGAAATCTTTCATTAAAACTCACCTCTTGACTCTGGTATCATGAGCTTCAGGTCAGACCAGTGTATTCTATGTTCTGCAAAGGGCTTCTCTGTTGTGTCAGGGTCATGACGTAGTTTGGACAAGGTCTAGAGCTGAAGGATGTAAGTGGCAAGAGCTGCAGAAAAATGAATAGAAGAGTACTGATCCAGTTCTCCAGAGTGCTTTCATGTACCCACACACCAAAAACTTGATGGTGACCAAAACTCCCCCAATACAGGAATCTAGATTAAATGATTCTGTTTCAGAGTGGGTTAATTACCACAAATTCCAGACTTCTGAGCCCATCAGGACTACTCAAAGCTCATGACCCCTCAGTGCAGCAGTGGATGGCCCTGCAGTGCTGTATCTATCTGTGAGCCCTAGAAATAAGTGTGGCTCGCCCAGTGCAATTTCAGCGGAAAGTAAATATTTACAGACACATTTAGAATATGCCTTAGAAAGGACCTTAAAAAGGCATCTCTCTTACCCAGCAGACCATTGCAAATACCCATCTTGAGCAATAAAAAGTGAAGCACACCTATGGGGCTGGAGTGAGAAATCACAAGTTTCCCATTGAGCTCAAAAGAAAGTTTTGCACGTTCCGGCTGTGCAAGGACATTTTATGTATTGGAGGCTGATGTTCTGTGCATTCAGAGGAACAAATCCTCTGGTCGTGTAAAGTGTCCCCAGCTCCACAGAGGAGCTATGACAATTTACACCAGCTGAGGTGCTGCTCAGCATTTTTGGTTATGGGCCTTATTTACTCCTGGCTAGTTAGAGCTCCTTTGAAGCTGTTGCAGCGCACTGTGGGTGTAAATCTTTCTTTAGATGCCTTTGGAGCCCTTAGGAGATAGCATGCCTGTCTATAAAGTGGAAGCATCTTTAAGCATATGCCTGGCGTAACCTTACAATAGAATGGTGTCATAACAATCTGTAATACAGCTCTTTTTACCTAAAGGAAGATCTGCAAATACAAATTATGTCTACTAAAAAGTTGCCACACAGGATAATTAGGTAGTGAAAAATCACTTTGTGTTTTTCACAGTTCATTTAGTTCATGTCTACCTCTTTAAGCACTTAATCCCAGAATAGCCCTAGCTCCTCATCTGCCCAAGTGTTGTGCCAATTTACCCATTTTTTCTTCTAGAAATTGTTTAGTCAGAGAATGGTGTCAGCCAGGCTTTTATTGAAAGAAGTTTGTTAAACAGTTGAACAGCAGCTTCAAGAAGACAGGACCTGAGGTACTGTCACAGAGCAGAAGTTCTTACTCATTGCAGTAAAATAGGATCAGTGTAAATAAGAATTTAGTTGTATGGCTGGAGTGTGAAACAGCTAGTTTTTGTGTATTCACAGAGTTAATTCACATCTGCAGCTGCATCACACAGGTTGGGTGGCATTTTCATGGCCAGGCCCTGGAATATGGACAACCCTCCTCTCTCACTCCACACCACCATGATGCTGGCCTAAAACTGGGTAAGGGCAACGCACAAAACCATGACTATCCTTTCTAAACACCCTTGAGATCAGCATATACAAAGCCAGCAGTGTGGATGAGGAAGGAAAAGCTTCATTTCCAGAGTCCTCCTCTGTTGTGCACTCCTCAGGGCAGGTTGATCTGGCAAAGCACATCATTATATTTCATCATATTTTTGGGACTTGGTATGTAAGTGTTGGGGATACAAAACTGTCCTTTAGAAAGATGTATTTCTATGTAACGTAGAGGGGAAAAAGAAGGTCCCAGTGAAAGAAAAAATATTTCCCTAGCAGTTTCTAGCTTTAAAGATATTAAATTACAATGCAGCTTCCCAAGAGTACCCTTGCAAGTCATTTATACCATAACACATAAAATTAGAGTAAGCCTCCATCAGTGCTGTGGCTACTTTTGTAATCAGTTTTGAAGAATGTGCTCCATCAGTGGAAATATTTTGATTTAAGTTCATATTGAGCAACAGTCTAAAAGTTACACTCTAAATTACACTTTAAAATAAGTCCCCTGGTACATTCATATAATATATATCGTGTGCTGACTCTGTGTAATTAAATTCTTGTCTGAAGTTGTCATTAAGTTGCAGTAAATATCGAAGCTAGCTTCATTTTAGAATTAGATTTACTTCTTGATTTTAGCTGATAAATATTCTTGTATAGAAAATTAATTAAAATAGGCATGCATATATATAAGAGGGCAGGGTTGGCGGTTGCAGTGTTAGGAGCAAGCAGGCTGACAGTGGCCTCTACCAGCAGCAAGAGAGTTGGCTGGTGACAAGGAACAGCACAAGGTCCCACACAAGGCTTCGCAAGGAATGAAAGCCCCTTCTCTCATTCCTAGGAATAACGTGAAATTGCTTGCTAATTAGTGAACCCCAAGAATCCCTACGAATAAAAAAAATTGGATAGCTTTGGAGGGTGGAGATAATCTTTTTTGTATGCACTCAAGCCATGGTGGGTTCAGCTCTACCATTAAATGAAGGGAATGGGGAAATTTCACTGAGTAGATTAGGGGGAAAAAGGGTCAGCTCTTTAGAGAATCTAGAAAATGGTGATTTTCAGAAGTTTGATGACAGTGAATGGTTTGATGGAGGAGAAAGTCTCAAAAAACCCTGTGTCTCTAGAAGAGTTCAGGTGTGCATTCATTCTTACTAGTCACTGGAGAACCCGTGCTGGATTCTCCTGCTATAAATGACTCAACCAAAGATGCCTCAGTTGGAACTTGCATCTTTCAAAAACTGCATTAATTAGTCTGTAGGAAATCAGGCTTGATTACTTTCAGTGCTCACAAAGCTAGTTGTGGTTTTTCTGGAACATGGACAGGCAAATTGCTGCGATGACATGTATCCGACACGTCTTCCAAGAGTCTCTCTCTCCCTTTCATGAATGTTTGAATCTCTCCATTTCCCAAATGTATGCTTGTTTGACATTTTTATAACTAACAGGTGTTTTAAGTAGTTTTGTTGGTGCCTCAGACTTGCTCAAGAAAGTGATAGAGGGGTTGTCGTTATCTGCTCAAGGCTGATTGACATTATCTTATATCATCTTCAAATTTCTCTCCATTCACCTCCATAACTCTTTCTACAGGCTGTCCTCCAACTTTTCCTCCTATCTGTATGGTTATCTATTAGGAAACTGTCACTTAGGCAGACTTTTTAATGCATTATATTGTCAAGATTTGACACTCTAATGCAGCGCATTCAAACTTTTTTGATCTCTATAAATTTTTCATCAGGGATGTGGAGCCTTTCATAAATTTCACCTACACAGATTGCTACAGAGCATATATGAGCTTGCTGTTGTCACTCACCTCACACACCTCCTTCAGAAGCCATCCAGATATTCTCCCTACATGTCCACAGATTGCAGACCGTACAGCTTTAACGTAGGAAATGCAACATCCTTAAATGTCAGGAGCGGATGATTTATGCCTTAGAAAATATCTGAGTTTAAGATCTAACTAAAAGTGAGTGTAAATTTGAAATGTAGGAGATAGCTCCAATCCCCTGTAAGGGAACAGTGGTCTCATCTTGTGGAAGCCTTAATAGCACACGATTCGTCGTTGGATCTACTGAGCATGCTTAATGACCCATCAGGGTTATAGTAACTGAGGGATGGAGAGGAAAACCTAAGAGGTTAGAAAAGTCCATGTGACATGGGCATGGCAGTGTCTTCTGTGAGGGTCCCATGTCTGCCTTTGTTACTACAAGCAATGAGTCTGTGAGACTTACACCCCCAACCCATAAACAAGCACAGCTTCCTTCTCTCTTACTATTGGTTGGAAATCTGGTGTTAAAAACAAATCTTCTGGGGTCTTCAGGGGTTTTATATTGGACATTGAGGTCCTGGCTGGTTTGACTGTCCTTCTCAGGAGTGGTTTACATTGAAGTTGCACAAGGCAGCATGCTGAAAATTGAGCAAATAGCATAGAAAACCTTTTTTAGTCATTCTGTAAAATTCAGTTTCCTTTATTCTTTGCTAATACCTATTCAAGTTCAATAACAGAATAGTTATTAGGATTGCTGTCAACTGCTTACACGGCATTAAAGCTTACAAAACATCTGGCCATATCCGGGTACATTGTAGCCTATAACAAGTAACCTGGAAGACAGGAATTCAAATTTGTGATATTTCTAAGCATGTATTTCAGGGTTTTGCTGTAGAACATGAGAGCTAAATGTGAGCCCTTTGCAATTCCTTACTGGTGGAGAAAGTGTTAACAGTTCATCTGCTAAAATGTTTCCCAACTGTTACGCAAGCTTTCGAAAACACATTTTTCTTTCTCTCATTGTCTTTTTTTTTTTTTTTTTTTTTTTTTTTGTGAGTGAGGTTCGGATTTCTATAGGTCTCTAACACCCAAAGGTGCAGCTGGGTTTCTAATGGGATATTCAAAAATAACTGTTCATCAAGGTCTTTTTGTCTTTTTAATACCACTTGAATCACCAGGGTGACTAGCCATGAGTAACTTTCCCAGGTGCTTAAATATCCATAGATACTTGGCTCTACAGCCATGGTTCTGCAAAACATGCCAGTGTATACTCAGCTTTAGGTTTCCCCTGCACCCACCCCCCCAAAAAAAAAAAATATATATATATAAAAAAAATAAAAAACCCCTAAAACCTAAATTGCTGTGCTGAGTTAGAGCATCACACTTCATTTTGACCAATCCAGCTTCTGTTCACAGAGAGTGCAGCAGTGCACACCAAGCTTCATTCCCATGTCTACACATAGTTTTCTATGGGTTAAAATCTGAATCAAGTTTTTCCTTCAGTGAGGACAAGCTGCAAAGAGCAGACAACCTCATTAAAAAGGAAATCTATAAATCCAGTAATCCTCTCATCACCTCTGCTAACTACATTGTTGGAGGTGAAAGCTGTTTAACTGCAGCTTTTACAAGCTATGCATAAATGCAACCTTTTTCCACCAAAAACTTTGCAAATGCACCTAAACAATAACAATTTCTGATAAATGCAATCCTGTTTCACTAGATTTATGTGCTAAAGATGAGAACTACTTAGGGTAATGAAATGCATGGTCTTGATTCTCCGCTCGCCTGAGTCATTCCATTACCTCCAGCGCTTGAAGGAAATTGCAGCAAGAGTAGAATCAGGCCCTTAATGGTTGCAAGCTGCCATACTGACATTACACGCAGACAATAGTCAAAGAAATTTATATTTAGTTCCACAAGAGCAGCACATTAGATATTCTTAAGTGTTTTATGAGGCAGGACTTTTCTGACTGTTCTGACAAAACCACCAGTATGCGTAGTAACCGGAGCTTTGAACAAATATTGCAGTTATGATTTACAGCACAATTGCCGGAGTCTTCCTGGCTTCATCTTTGATGGCTACTTACTCAGGCTGTCATTTTTTGCTCCACAGATTATATCTGCCTCGGCCTCTTCTGCAAACACTGGATTCACTGGAGTGTGATACAGACAATACAGCTCTCAAACAATGAAGCATTTGTGTTCATTTTCTTCTATTTTATCTTTGGAATTCTACTATTTAGGTCACTATCTGTTGCTTCCAGCTACTCTTCCCTGACAAATTGTAGATCTTTTTAGGTTTAAAAAGATATAATCAATGAATTCATCTATGTTATTCCTCTGGGTATAAAGGTCTAGATGTAATAAGTGGTATACATAGTCTAAGACTACATTGCCCTTCCTGAACTGCAGCCCCAAGATTAATTGTGTATTATAGGCCAAAATCTGAAGAGCTGCTGGATGCTGACCTCTTCAAAAATCTGAAATAAATAACACAATAAAGAACACTATTACCAAATTTCTGAAATGCTTTAAACATGGCCCCTCACGAGCATGAGCTGGAAGGATGTGAATGTGTGTATGTATATTCCGCAACACATAATTTTAGATACAGATAGCAATGAATGGATCCTTTACTTGATTGCATCTGTCTTTGTAAAAGAAAAAACACCACAAGTTTTAGTTTAGACAGACAATCCTCGGATTTTAGTGAGTACCATCACTCATAGCGAGATTGCCCATGAAATAAAAATGATCCTCAGGTATGGGGACATACAGGAATTCCATTTTCATTTAAACTCAAGCTCACTGACTGCTCTGCTCATATAAAAAATTGCTGTGCTCTGAATGAAACGAAGATGAGTGCTTAAGCAAACAGTTACAAATTAATTTATAATGAAACATGACAGTCATAATTTAATTTGGAATGTATTTAAGATTGTTGTTACTATTTGTATAGGCCTTTTTTGCCTGGAGGAAGATGTGACTTCATAGTGAAATGTCAGCTATTGAAATACCAAACTTTTTACACGTACACATGTATTAATTAATTAAAATTGTGTAGATACTTTCCTAATGAAGAACTGTTGTCTGCTGCAAGCAGTCAGACAAAAGCTTGCAGATTGAGGCTGGCACATGCAGGATCAGCAGGGCACTAGGAATTATCAGTGAGCACCAGCGGTGCTGAGCATAACCTGTGGGGTCCTGTGGCTACCGTTCAGCTTCTCCCTCGGTGGTGATGAGAGGGGACCTAAGACAAGAGCAAGCAGGAGGGATGCAGTTTTTGCACCTCTCCTCTGCTCTGCAGAGCAGCTGCCGAGACCTAGCACTACATACATCCCTGCAATGTCTGTTAGGCATAGGGCTCTTGTTGTCGATGGGACTACATCACATTTTGGGCACTGGTGTCAGAGTTGCCCTCTGTGTGTCCCTGACTGCAGCCAGAGGGCCTGAAAGGGCTGCACGCCTAACTGCTGCCCCTTGGTGCAGGAGGCATGAAACCACCTCTAGCTACTACCCCTGTGCTGTACTGCTGGTGTTACAGACAGATGTCCAGCATCAGGCAGGGGGGGCTCACGTCTGCACCCCCCTATGTTGGTCCGCTGCCCTGCCTCCTGCCTGGGGCTGCCTCCCGCATCCTGGAAGAGGAGGAGGGCAAAGCTGGCACTCACAAGAAACCAGCTCTGTGGTTTATACTCTTATTTTGCACGCATAGCTAAAGAGTTTATTTTTTATTACGTTTCCTCTTTGTTTCTCCCCAAGCAATATAAATGTGTTTCTTTTTCAGAGATAAAAATAACCTAGGTTGTGGAATTTCACCTTTGATGCTGTAGAGGTTGCTGTTCTTTGTAGCCATCTCTCAGGCACCTGCTTTGCAGGGGGGGTTGGACCCCATGATCTTTCAAGCTTCCTTCCAAAACCTACAGTCGTGTGATTCTGTGATAACACTCGCTGCGAGGCCCTAATACTCGCTGCGAGGCCCTAACGCAGCTTAGCTCTGCCTGTGCTGACTCCACCAATGAAACCATACAGGGTTAAAATATTTCTCTGAGTTTTTCACTTCTACCAGATTTGCCTAATAAAAATGGTATAGAAGGGTTTCAATTCTAAGGCAAGACATGATTTATCTGTTTCTAATAGCACCAAGTAACAAAAAGAAGCTCTATTCAGTTTGTTAATTGGAAGATGATACGGTGGGGCATCTGGGGACAATCAGCGAGGGTGTGACCAAAAAAAAAAAATCTTACTTTGTCTTGACTTCAGTTAAGAAACCATGATCCCAAGAACTTGTGATTTCTGTTTGGAAAGCAGCATTTGAGAAAGAGCACATTACAAGCCTTGAAGCATAAGATCAATGCTGAAAATAGGTATTTATGAAAAGTAAAATTAAAGTCAAATCCCCTCTGTTACAATTAGTTTAATGGGAGAGGGCAGTAGAGGTATTAGCTGTCAGCTGTTAAAAATGAGATGTTTCATACTTGGCAGCAGATAAGATTCTTTAAATGTGGTGAAGTACTTAGGTAAGGAAGTTACAGTAATTTGTCAAATGGTAGTTTGCATCTTCCTCCAGCTGGGAAGTTTGTGAGGGGCCCTTCCCAGACCCCTCATGAGAAGAGAACTCCCCGTGCTGTACATGGAGCTCTGTTTCGCAGCTCGGAAGGCAAGCAGGTTGGCTGGACGCTCCTTTTGAAGAGTAGTGAGTGTGTTCTTACCTTGCTCTGTGGGGAGAGCAGTGGAATTTCAGGAGGGCAGCTCCAGGGCCTTTCACTAGTGAGCACCTGAGAAAATCAGTGTCACCTGAAAGGGCAGTAAGCTGGCTCTAAACTTTAGGGTGCATGCAAGGACACAGAGTAGCAAGTGTTCAGAATGTTGTTTTGTGTGCTGAGCTCCGGTAGCCATCATGTGCTCAGCCTGTGTTTCATGTTATGTATCTTCTGTTTATCCCCATTTCAAATCTGATTTGATCCTTTCACATCAGGGAATTAAACCTTCCTAAAAAATACTCTTCAGCTCCCACAGTCAGTTCTTTCTCTTCTAGTTAGTTTATAGTCTCAAACCAGAAGTATGATTAACCACATCATCCTTGAAAACAAACGTTATCCTGGTTCCTTTTGTACAGAATCAGTTCTAGAGAAATATTCTGGGGAGGCAAGGGTTGATAAGCCAAACACTGTGCTAGCAAAAGCCTAACTTTATCTTTCACAATAAGATTTGACATTCTTGTGTATCAGTACCTTAAAAGACAGTCTTATAATTTTCATATTTAATACTGATGGTAGAAGCCTTTTCTCATAGCCACTTTCTTGGCCAGTAGTGCATCTGGCAAGTTACCTGATAGTTTTTTCCTAGAATGCCATGAAGACAAACTTCCCTCAGATACACAGATCAAACCAGATTCTTGGGATAAACGTAGTTTTTGCAACCACTGCTACTTGGGTTGCATTTATTTGTAATATGGACATGCAAATCTTCTGTCTTCTGAACTGTAAGAACACTGCCAGCAGAGATGTGACAACACAACAGAGAACCTCGCTATTTCATATTACATTATCTGGGTTATTATGGTGACTTTTTCTGAAAAGCTGTAAACATTTTTTCTGGGTTAACTTTGTCAGATGAGGAAGCTGATCCAACTCATCCTATGTTGTACAATGGCTGGAGCTGGCAGGTCAGGGAACTGCAGCCAGAAACTGTAAGTAATGCTCATTTGGCACAGCATCACTTTCGGTAGACTTAAGGATTTGATTTTATAATCCACTAACTAGCACCAAGAATGGTGGCTAATACAAAAGGACCTTCAGTAGCTTGAAAACCAACGTAGCTTAGTGTTTCAGGACTCCACTGCAGATGGTTATGGTTACAACCAGTGCCCCCACAAAGTATTTTTAGTTGAAATTGACCAAGAGAAGCACTTTGCCACCACTATAGGTAGAAAACTGAGGTGTGGAGTAACTGGATAATTTTGTAGGCAAGAGAGAACTTTCAGGTAAAGTCAGTTTGGAATTCCCATTCCACTCCCTTTTACCAGTTTCTGTATTGTAGTATTTCCCAGAACAGAGTAGAGAAATGTGAAAAAAGAAAAAAAAGAATTTAATGATTTACAAATATACAATACTTACATTTTTAAGAGTTACAAAAACAGTACATATTACAGGAACCAAAAGCTTCAACTAACCTTTGGTACATTTTGAACTTATTTATTTACAAAGAAAAATCACAGTCACTTTTCATAGTGTCACATGTTTACATATAAGCATTTCTCAGTTGAAAAATACCTTGCAGCTTACCCACAGGCACTTTTTGCAGTTTGAGCTCTGCACCCATCTATCACATCGAGAATTCTATCAGCCCCCGTTAAGCTGACATGACCTTGCATTATTATGTTTTAACAGCCTTTAGTTTGAAAAATAAGTATAACCCATAACAGTAAACTGATTCACACTTGCTGACATTTCACCTGGTGTATTTTGTATTGCTTAGGGTTTGGTAAAATGACATAGGATACCTTTTTTTTTTTTTAAAAAAAAAAATGCTTGGTAATACATGTTTAGAAAAAGGTGGTCTAATTTTGGTAGCTATGGTATTTCCAGCTCTTTGTGAAGGAAATGAAAAACAAAAGTGTCCTTTCCAGGATGTTATTTCACCTTACGAAACTTGTATATTGAATTGTTCCTTCATAATGTACAATTCTTACCTTAAGAATTAAGGTAACAGACAAACTGAACAAGGTTTCCAAAACCTGTTCATTTCCAATAGTTTCCCCAATGTTGGATGCTTTCTAGATTGTACTTTGTTTAAACCAAAACTTTGGAACTTTAACCTACCTGAAAGCAAGCATCAATATTATTTGGTCTGTGTGTGCTTGAGTGTCTTCCTTTAGATTAAAATACTCCTAATGAGAGAAATACAGCCCAAATACGCACAGTCTGCTTTTGAAGCCTTCTACTTATTCGGGTCTACAAATGCTTGAACATGCTCATGATTTTTAGAGTATACAACTTCAACGCGTAACAGAACATGAACTCAGTACAATCTTGAACTTCATTATGTTGAAGATATTTGGAACTAGAAATTTACCACTGGCATTTTTTAGTTAAGACTAAATACCACCAGAATATTAATTATGGTTCAGATCAAGATTTTTTTTTTTTTTTTTTAAATCGAGAAATAAGAAAAGCTTGGTATCAGTAGCCATGAAAACATTTTTAAAAGTCTTCCAGCATTACAGTATTTCCCTCCCCAAAGCTTGTTAACTCCTGTTGAATTCAAGCATCTTTTAAGAACGCCTGCATTCTGGATTTTCTTCGTGCAAGAGCTTCTTGTTTCTTTCTTTCAATTTCTTCTTGAGAACATTTTCTGTTTTTTTGTTCCACCACAGACACTGTAAATAAAAAACATGCATTAGGAGCCTTCAAGTTGGTTCAATATGTATTTTAACTCATCTATTTTCAGCGTCTGAAGATATATGGCAAGAGCACACTATTCTGACATATGAGGCACCCAAGTTAAAAATGGCTCATCTATCCTGTCCCCAAGGCAGGAAGGGGTATAAGATGCATGACCTTTGTAGTGCTACTGATTACTGCCTCCCAACGAGAGTACTGGGATGCAGACATTTGCTTCAAGGAAATTTTACTTGGCTGCCCTTCAAGTGAACCTTGTGACATCAGGAGTCAACACAGGAGATGGCAATGGGTTAAGAAAATTAAGGCTATCAGAGTGAAAAGGGCTCTACAATTTAGTGAGTTAGGTAGAGATATGGGCACAGAGATGGTATAGACACAGGGGTCAGATATAGTACAGGTGTCACACAAATAAAACCAGAAAGGTTGAAAAAAGGTCAAAAGTAGCAATAAAAATCGGCAAAGTAGACAAGAACATGATAGCTAAACGTAATATTTTATATGTTGTGTTACAGAACTATAAATTCCCATACAATAAAATCCTGACCTCATTGGTTCCAACAGGAAGACTCCCATCATTCTGCACGTCAAGTATTTTACTGTTTTTATGCACCAATTTCCAATTAATCTTTTTTTAATAAGTAGCCTTTCAGACTGGGTAAATAATGAAAAAAAATGGGCCTGTTTGCTTCTTAAAAAAAGATTAATTACAGATATCCATGACAAATTCTGTATTAGTTTTAGAAAAGATTGCTTAACGTCCATCCTTTTGTTACAGCAAGGTCCTTTCCCAAAAAACTTAAGATGAGGGAGGAATTTTGTTGTTTCTCTTAAAATAAAATCTATGCTACCAAGGTACGTTCTACTTCATTCATTTATTCTCTGAAGCATTCCACAGAATGACTAGTTATCTCTCCCCTCCTCCCCACCTGACATCCTAAATAGCTACTTTCCATTTATTTGTTTCTTTGCTGGGTACAAAACAGATAAAATACTGATTCATTACGTAATGCTGGCTGGTGGTATGCAGGAATTATTTTTTGTTTTTGTAACAGTGCTTCCTGAGAATGGAGGTTGGTGTAGTACACTAAATTTAAAGGCCTATTTTATCAAAATTAATATTGATTAGTACTTCACTAAGAAATTAGGTCAAGTAAAAACAAGAACTGACCAAAACTTGACTGTCTCTACATTTCCCTATTAAGTGATATCAGTACATGCAATATTACAGATGATGGACTAGTGACCAACTGGGAGGCTAAATAAAGTGTTAGTGTTTAGACTGATTACACAAAGAGTATTTCACTGGCAATTCTGTTCACAGAGCAAACAACAATACACACCTATGTTTCAGAATGATTCGCAGTTCCAGTTTCCAGGTATACACTAATAAAAAGAAATTGGCATTCCATATCATCTGCTGCCATCTTTCCCTGCCCCATCATTAACTGGGGTTTTATGAATCGTGGCTGAAATAAGTAATTGTTAATGTTTTTGATTGTTTTTGTTTTTCCCAAAATGTACTGTAAATTAAAGCACCGACTTGCACTACAGTGTCAACAGTTTTAAGCAAGTCAGAATATGGTATGCTGACTGCCGCATCAGGGTGTACTTGATGCTAACGATTCTGAGCATTTATGGAGAGCGTAAAGTATTCTCAGAAGTGGAATGAAGATGGGGAAGTGAAGTCCTTAACTACAAGAATTCAAGAGACGTGTCAGGATGATTTTAGTTTGGGAGAAAACGTCCTCCAAATTCTTGTTAGAACATTTACTAACACCTAAACTGAACAGATGAACATTGAAGCCTACTTCGAAATGTGGTAAAAATTTCTCCTTTGACTTTCTGATTACAATAAGAAAACAAAAACAGTTTAACAGTGATAGAACAAACACACATACCTGCTGTAGACAGTGCAAAAGACTCCGAAAGGTGCCTCTTGAAAGGTGGTTTTGTGTTTTCAGGCTTGCTGTGCAAAGCTGTATTCACCTGATTCTTACTTCCTTCTAAACCCTGCGGAGCAATTCCAATGCCAGAATGACTCCCTGGATTTTCAGACCCTACATGAAGAGCATTCTGAGAACTGTTAGTCTTTCGGAACTTAAACTTTGAAGGCACAGCTGATGTTTTGTTACCAGAACTGTTATTTGTTGTCTTTCCTGCATTATTTAAGAGATCTTGGCTGTCTAATCTTTTGCTACTAAAAACGTTTATTGTGTTAGCTGGACTTGCTTCAGAATGAGTCTCTCTTGCTGGCACAGAATTTGACCTGTACCACTTTCCTGAAATACTCTTTGTAGTATCTTCAGAAGCAGCTTGATGATAGTTTTTAGACAGTGTATATTTACAGTCCATAGAAGTACCCAAGATCATTGATAGAGGGCTTGAAACATTTTTACAGTTCACTACCTGCCCTGTTGTAGTCAGTCCATGTGTAATCCTTGAGAAGTTCCTACAGGAATTGTTTAGTGAAAAACCATCCTGTTTTGCATTTGTTTTTTGTGCCACGAGGCAATCAGATAGTCCTTGTTTAGATGCTGCGAAGCCACTGTCAGAATTTGATCTGGAGAGATTACTAGCTCCTTGTACAGTTTTAGCTCTTTCATTTCCTTGTTTAGCATCCTGGCTCTGAGTCTGCTTTTCTATATCATCACACACTTGATACAACAATTCATCATCCTCACAGTTTGCATCCCACAGACTATCAGATTCACAAAACATGTCCAAAACCTCATCAGAGAATTTTGGTTCATTCCAGTCATCAAATGACAGAGTACTTTTCTTTGGTATTTCAACTTGATTTAAGTGACCTGTATTAGCTTGGTTAACCCCTTTAATTACATCATTAGGTTTTGTATTGGTAGAAATATTGGCTGATTCACAGAAAATATTGTGCAAGTTACTCCCAGGTTTTTCAGTCTGTGGTCTGTGAGGATTAGGTCTTGATGGGAAAAGAACAGGGTTACCTTTAGGCTCAACAGTTTCATTTCCATTCTTCACTTGAGATTGCGTTGAAACGGGAATATAGTTAAAATCATTGTTTTGGGCATTCCTCCAAGTAGAATCAGTGGTTGCTGTCTTTGAGTTTTCCATCTTATTAAAAGGCTTTTGTAAAGAAAGAGATTTTGCAACATTTTGTGTATTTTTACTAGGATGCTTCAAAGGTGAAAACTGAGAACTTTTAGATTTGTGTACACTCTCCAAAGAAATTACTGAATTGCAGCTACTTCTTTCCTTTGTTCTGCTAGCATCACTGAAACCATGCACAAAAGTATTTATCAGAATTGTTGGAGCTTCTTCAGTATTTATCAACTCAGGATTTTGGGTTATTTGCATCACAAAAGAGTCATCTGCCAAAAAATCTGTATCCCAATCATCAAAACCATCATTAACTACTCCAGCAACCTTACTGGAGACCACCACTTGTCTCTTCAAAGGACTATTTTTCTTGGTCAGTGTGTTAGTATCCGTTTTTGGAAGAGTCTGGTTCACACTTCCTACTGCATAGAGATTATGTTTTTGACATGCATCTGAATTACCACATTGTGTATTTTTAATTTGTTCAGGAAGGTGTTCCTCTTCCAGTGTCCTTTTGTTTTCATGGAAACTATTATTTAAAGAAATACCCGATAGTCCTTGGCTCAGCTGTCCAGTACACTTCTGGGTAGAGCAATCAAAAAGAGCATGAAGGGCTATTTCGGCCTCAAGGTCTACAGAGTTTTGGCTGCTAGACAGACAGGGCTCTGCAGCGGTGATGCCAGTGCTTTCTGCAATAGGTTTCAAGGACAGAGCAGCATCTGTTTCAGAAACTTCACTAAGGAGCGATTTCAGGTTCTTCCTATTTACTTCATCTTTGTAATTTTTTAAAGAATCTGACGCAGTCTGGATAAAGCCATGGCCAAGCTTCTCTTGTTCCTGAACAGCATCTAGCTCTACCAGATTTTTATCAAATTCCTTGGCCAATTTCATGAGCTCCTCTTCAGGATTTTTTATTTTAAGATCTCTAGATTAAAAAAAAAAAAAAAGAGAGAGAGAAAAAAGAATCAGGTCTACTGAGAAAGTTTTGCCAAGTTCAACTACACTATCCTACATGCTGTTTATTCTCTAGTTTACCAAACTATAGAGTATGAGTGAATCCTACTGCTTTCAGTGCAATCAGCATGCAATCCTTTTGATAATTCCCAACGATAACTACCCCATTAACAAGAGATAGCAAATGCAAAGTTAAAAGCATTATGTATGCTAATGTACAATTACATGGCTCACTATACATAATGAAACACCACATACCCTTTTTCACCAAAACCCAGCAGTGAGGGGCAAGACAAAACAATAACTTACCTTGTACAGCTTAACTTTGTCCTAGCTCGCACTTTTACTGCTCCAGGTGTACAGGGAATAGCATCCTCCCCAATCCATGTCCCTAAAAGGGAGCCTTCATTACAGGCTGCTTTTTCATCCTGAATGATTAGATTTGTAATGCTTAGCAATTCGACTTCAGATAAAGATTGGACTAGACACACACCCTGCGTTAAAGTTGCTAAACCAATTAAATTGGATCAAATCTGTTGAAAGCCAAAGATAGGAACTAAACCAATACAAGCTAAGCAAGATTACTGCAACACTGTCTACTGATAGTTGTATCAGTTTAATTATATCAATTTGAAGCAGGAACTTCAATTAAAATAATTGAATTTTACTTTGGTGCTCAAAGCTAATACTGTATTTGCTTCCCCAGTCAAGTTTACACATAATTTGCAATATTCACATTACAAGCTGTGATTAGTTTACCTCCATATACTAGTAAGGAGCTACTTGAGATAACCTGTCTTTATCCACTTACAGCAGCATTAACAGATCAGAGAATTTGAAACAAATCATATTCTGTATGCTTCCTGGAAAAAATTCTGACTTCTTCCATTACAACTATTTTATCCAAGGAGCCTTTAAACAGAAACAAATGAAGTTTAGACACTGAATGCGGCTGTTTCAGAGCTTCACAGTTCAGGCTGCATTCTAAGTTCCCAAATCTCAGAGATACTGTATTGCTGTGGTAAAATGTGTAGAGGGACAGAGCAAAATGTTGGATGTGAGAAATTACTCATTAAGTAAGAGTACTTACTTAGAGTAATTAGAACTTTTAACTGCCAGGTAGTTTTAGATAGGTTTTATTTTTAAAAAATTATATTAAGAAAAAAGAAGACAAGCAACAGATAGCAGCAAACCCAGTATGATAGTATTTAATCATGATAGTATTTAATCATGATAGGGCTTTTAATCATGACAGGGCTCTTAATCATGATAGGGCTTTAAAAGGAAATGGCATCCCTTATCAATATCAAAATCCAATTCCAATTTCTCCCAAATACTCAAAATAGTGAATACATTTAACTGGCTCTGTCAAATAAGCTGGCATATTTTGCAAGCCAAATACTATAGAAATGTTTTACGAATGACAAGTTCTGCTCTTGCACTTAATAAAAAACAAACAATAAGCCCACTATTGCAACACTAGCTTATTTTCATTCACTTTTAGCGCTGTGAACATGAGTTTCACAGCAAAAGAGAGACATCAAGAACATGGACCTTAAGGGAAAAAGGCAAATTATTTAGAATAATGATGCCACTTCACTATGTTTATATTTTATGGACTCTCTCTCATCTGAGTGTGTCAGATTTACTTTCCAAGTAAATCCAGTACATGAAGAAACTATACCTTTTAATAAGGATACATAAATCATAGTAGATTTCCAGAGATCAGGGGTAATAAACTATTTTCTGAAAATAGAACTTTCTAAACACAGCTGCCACAAGTCCATTTTCTTCATACTTTATTTTTACAGCATTTGTGACTCGAAAGAGCAGTGAGTCAAACACTGTGCTTATAATTTTAATTCAGTCCAGTTTTATAAACATGTTACTGGTTTTCTGCACACTTTTGATAATTCTTCTTACCATGTCAAAAAAGACTACTGTAAATGAAGTTAAGTCTTTACTAAAAGTGAATAGTGTGGCATGGCGCTGTTTGATTACTGCATAAAAATAACATTGTTTTAGAAAGTCACAGTTACCTGAGGAGCAATACGATTAACAATTTCTGAAATTTCGACTGCACATCTCCTGGTAGAACGTTTTTTTTCATTGCCTATGAAAACAAAACAACTTTGAAAAATACTGCAATATATAAAGTGTACTGCATCTTAAACTGTACAATTACATTTGCTGAAGTCAGAATTTGATGCAGCACTGTATTTAAGAATTTATGGGATTTTAATAAGAGTAAAGCCAAACCAAGCAACTTAATCACTTCTGGATTCCCCAACTGCTATCATGATAACAGGAGGAGGCCTTTTTTCAATAAATGTGGTAACTCTTAGTACCCTCTAATTGCATTCCTCAGATAGGCGCCCTGAAGTCTGAATGTTGCTAATATTACCTAGTCCGCATGCAATTGGTGAATGAGGATCCCAAAAGATTTCTTGCTGTATGTCAGTGTCATTAACAGGAGAGCTGAAGGTAGGTATTCTGGATTTCCTACTCAGTGATCTCTTTGGAGTTTTATGTAAACATGGCTCTGTGTAAACAGAAAAATGATCCTTATTAAACAACAAGTGAAAAGCTGAAATAACTTCAAAAGTATAACAGAGCAAGGCACAAAGAAGATGCTTTAGGAACTTTCAAAAATCAAAATCAAGCTCACACTCATCAAGGTTCCTCTGCTTACAAGGGTATTTTTCATAACTGCACTTGATGCAAAGTCTGATGTTACCTTTGTCAGTTACATCACCTGAGATAATGGAAATACAGGATACTGACAGCTGTACACTCGGCATCGTGGTGGTAAGGATGAAGACTGTCTATCCTATTTGGGGGATTGGTGACTTTAGTGTATGTTAACAAAAAAAAAAGGTATATATACCTATAGGGGAGCAGATTTTGTATTCTGATGTGCTGTGTGTCTTTCATCCAGACTCTGGTTTGGGTCAAAACTTCCATGGGCCCCTGAGGCACTGTGGGTTACGAGCCACCTACCTTTGTACCTGCCTATGCTTCACTCCAGGGGGCCTTGCCAGGCAGGAGTGACAAAAACAGGCACACAGCTGCTGAGCAGCAGCTCACAGGGGTCTCAGTGAGTAAACTTAAGACACTTTACGAAGAAGCTCAACCTATCACCCTGCCATTACAGCTGAGGTCGCTGACGTGCTGGCCTACAGAAACCATTTTAAAGATGTTAGCCCTGCCTCAGAGCCCCTCAGGAGGCACCCAGCAGGGCTGCCGCTGCCCACTGTGCCCGCAGGCCGCCCGATGCTCCTTGTCGCTCCTCGGGCAGCAGCACGGCCAGGGCTGGGGCCAGCCCCTGCTCCTCCTCCTCCTGTTCAGCGCCCGGTACCTGCAGCGCCGCGCACCGCCGCCGCCCCCGCGGACAGGCCCAGGCCCGGACCCGAGCCCGGGCCCGCACCGCCCTCCTCCGCCGCCGCCGCTCCGTCCTCCGCCGGCCGCCGGCCGAGCCCCTCCTGGCCGCCGCCGCTCCGCCTCCTCAGGGCGGCGGGCCTGAGGCAGGGCTCCCGCCGCCGGCTACCGGGCATACCGCCACCGCCGCGTCCGCCCCGCCGCCGCCATTTTGCCGGGGAACGCAGCGCCCCGCAGCCGATTGGCAGTCACCGCCCGCGCCGGGCGGCCATTGGCTGCGGAACGCGGAGGGGGCGGGACTGGAGGGGAGCGGCGGGTTGGCCCCGCCCCGCTGCCGCCGCGAGGTGCCTGCGGCACGCGCTGGACCGGCCGTTAAACGGTAACGGGCGGGGGCGCTGAGGTGGCTTCTGTCCCGTTCCCGTCGTGTCCCTGAGGTGTGTCCTTAGGGGGAAAATAAACCAAAAAATAGAGCCAGCCCCTCCAGCCCTTGGGCTGACACACAGGGACCTCCAGAAGGCAAACTTGGTAGGTGAGGACTTCCGGTCAGGTCCCTGAGAGACTCTGACCCTACATCGGTATTGCAAGCAGTGTAAATGCAAACACATGGCGTACGGCATCATGATATTGCGGATATTTCCTCCCCAGCCCACTTCAGAGAAACATATATCTACCGAGCACATAGGTCAAGGAGTGAGCAGCATACACAGCTCAAGGAGCCAACTGCATGTGTGTTGGTTGCCTGCCTGGTTTTCATTTAATCATTTTGGACTACTTTGGTATCACACTTAATTTGTAGGGCCTGAGCAGTGGATTTTGGTCTAGGTTCGGGAGTATAAGGAGTATTAAAGTCACAAAAAATTGATTCCCTGAGTTTGGAAACCTTGTTCCATCCTCATGCAAGCAATATGTTTTTTCACTTCTCTGTTCTCAAGAGCGTAATTAAGCCAATGGATGACTTTTTAACAAGGAAAAAAATAAGTGCTATGTATTAAAAAGAGAAATTGTTACATACATGGATAAAGTATCACAGTTAATCACAGAAAGCTGTGACATTTGAATAATCAATTTATTTATGTCATACCCATCAGATGTAAATCAGAGATCAGTCTGAAAAAATGGATCTAGAATTAGGCTCCAGAATCCATCGCTGAGCATTGAAGCATGGCTACTGGCTTGTACTCATAACAGCATGGGTAGATCTTTGCATTGGTATAAAGCACGGTGAAGGTATGCATGGTGTATGATCACTGGTTGGCAAGATAGTAATTAAAAGCTGCGATGCTTCACACAGGTACAAAAATGGCCTTACCTGGGCTCTCTGCCCTAGGTGCAACATAGATTACTTGCGCTGTTATTTCCAGGTAGAATGGATGCTGAGGAGAGATTCTGTTTACAGTGGTAGTTGCAGGATAACAAAGCATTAGAATTAACACACTTACTAAATGCTACGAAAATGTTGCTGTCTCCTACCGCTTCCTAGTGCTCACTAAGCAGCTGGGTACTGTGAAGTGGTCTGCTTTATGCTCCTGTACGTTAACAAGCGTAGTCTGAAATACTGTCATAAATAATGAAAATTAAGTGACATCTGTCAAATTCACCAAGTGCTGTGAATTTTGCAGTGCTCGCTTTGATTTCTTCTTTTCTCCCCACTTATTGTTCATGAACCTCCTTCATAAAATGTGAATATTTGCCATGGGTCTTTCACTCACTAGCAAGATTTTACTTGTACAGTAAATGCATTTTGAAAAAGCATTTAAAATGTGTGGCTACTTCTGTATGAGACATGCTGGTACATTGGTTTAAGCATATGCAAAGCTGTGGTTCCAAAAGTTGGGAAAACAGTCAAACAAACAACATGTACTCTACAGAAAAGTTGAACAACAGGTACATGATGGAAGAAAACCCCTTTCCTAATGAATAAAAATGTGGGTATTTCATTGCAGTTTAAGAACTTCGCTCTGAGCTGATGCTGTTTATTAAGTTAAGAAATGTGGTGGAAGTCTGTGATGTTGAAGGGTTTCTCTGTGGAGCTGTAGCCTCAAGGAGGAGGGAGTTTGCATTCCCTTGTCATGGTACGAGCAGCTGGATCAATGGCTAATTGTGGTGAGGCTGCGTTCCAGGGACTCGCAGCAAACTCCTAGTGCTGCACTTGTGAGTCCTACTTTCAAATCAAGACGGATAAATAATGGAGGAGATTGAATGAATAATAAAGTTAATTCAGTTTTTAATAGTTCTATAAACTGCCTGAGAACTTTTTGCTGTATTTTATGAGACAAAGATCTTAAATGAAATAAATGTGGAAGATCTGAGAAGTTTCCTAAGAAATACCCATTGATGTAATGAGAATATTGCAAATATGAGTGAAAAAATGCTCCTCTCTAAAATCCTTTGAGCATAGAGCTTTAAAGTGAGCATTTTTGTGTTGGGACGACTATGTATCATTAGCAAGATTTTTCAAAGTATCTCATATATCACATTAATGTAACTAACAAAGAGAAGTCACTTTCTGTAACTCTCATTCCATAACATTTCATTCTGTGACTTTCATCTTTCATTTTTGTCAGGGCTGGTAAAAAGGAAAATCGATGATAGTGATTTCAGTGGAAATAGCAGGATTTGTTGGAGAACGGAAGTTATTATAAATAATTAATTTAATTTGACAAATAATATATTTTTCCCAGGATGTTTTTAAATGCCCTGTGACATTTTCAGTGAACTATCTTGGGCTTTTGTGTGTTTCCAAACTATATTTTGCATGTCATATTTTTCTTGTCTTTACTTATTTTTTTTTTCTACTTTATTTTCAGTGCTTACAAGCACTGCAGAAGAGATAAACAAAACACAGACGCACTCATAGTTTGTCTCAAATGAAAATGTGTGTATGCATGTTGATTACGTGAGACCAGGTGAAAGATTTCCTGAGCCATATGTTGCTTGGATAATTTGTTTTAAGAAATGGTCTGGGTACAAACTCTGCAACTCAATATGTATTTTAAGCATAAATGAGTTTTCACCTAGGGAAGGAACAGTTAAAGAGTGTATGTAGCTGGGTAGCCACCTGCTCTGTGTACCTAAGGAAATCTGATAAATAGGTCATGGTCTCTTCTCTTCCTCTGCAGTGTGACTGCTGGCAAGGCAGGCATTAAGGCAAGCCGTGGGCTATTACACCTGTCAGAACCTGGCTGCTGCTTTGGTTGTGTACAAAAACAAAATACAAAACCAAATGCCTACAAAAGCAAAATGTATCTGCGTTTATAACACAACTTCATTCAGCCTGCAGTTCTGCAGACATCCCGAAGAAATTTCAGTGGCCCCGAGATCAAGAGTCTCTCGCCATGCTTCCTTGTGTGGACTGCCCTCGGCCTTGTCATGTATTTCTGCAGAGTATGGCTCAGCGAGGCTCAGAAGTATGCAAGGGGCCACCGAATGAGGTAGTTTTTGTGCCTGAAATCTAGCCAGCTTTGTCCGCTCAGAGCCGGCCTGGATGTTTCTGTGCAGCATGGCCTCGTGCCACGCAGCCATGCCCTGGTGTGTTTGGCTTCACACCTGTCAAAAAGAGATGATAGTACTTGTGCTGAAGCATGGGTTGTGCTGTGGAGAACCACAGAGTCGTGGGATGCTGCAGGGAGAGGAACTATCCAAACAGAGAAGTGAATTTAGATGCTTAAGGTAAGACACATATATAAATGCAACCCTCAGGACCCAAAGAAAAATAAACAGAGACACCTGTGTAAAACTTACCATGAAAGTAGAAAATTCTATCCACAATTTTCCACTTCCCCCTCCCCCCCCCCCGAAATCTTACTCATCCATATATTCTCTTAAGAAGCCTTGGAGTGTTTACTAAAATAGAGCACTACCTCACAGCAGATACTTCATGCAAGTTCACTGAATGAGATATGTGTGCTGTTGCCTTCTTTGGGACCTTAGGAAAAATTGAGAGGGTATCTGAAATGTTAACTTAATGGACAATAATTTTTTTCCATCCACAGGGGAATGCAGGCATTGTGCGTGTATTTTTGCTTTTATTAATAGCATTTTGATAGCACAGTTGTAAAGCTTGTCCTTGGCTTGCCTTGAAATATCATTACTGACTGCACTTATTACTTTAATTTTCCAAGGTGAAATGTTCACAGAGCAGAAACCGGTGAGGAAAATCTGGCCCAAACAGTTACATATACCTTTATTTTCAAAGTGCTGTCCAGAAGGGTTTGCAGCACTTTTGGCTGATGCATAAATTGACCTAGACAGTAAATGATACATGACCTTAAAATATCTGAAGTAGCCTTGCTTGAGAATTTTTAGTAGAGAGTTATTAAATGTCAGAGTAATTTACACAAGCATAGCCTAGTTTATGCTTTTGCATTCTCTTTCCCTCTTTCTTTCCACCATGCCATCCAAGAACCATAGAAGCTTTAAAAATTTTACATATATCTCCTTTTTTTCTACTTTTATTGCAGAGGTTTATCTTTTTTTTTTATTTATCGCACTCAGAAAATCTAGTCAAATGTGAGAGTATAATATAGCTTGCAAAGGCCTGATCCAGCAGAGCACTTAAGTACCTGCATAACTTCATCGTGATGACATTTTCTGTTGCTCATTATCTGGCATTTAAAGGAAATTTTCCATTGCTTGGTGTCTGGGCATTTAAAGGAAATTGTCAGCCAAAATGGGCCAGCCCATTTTGAAGAAGAATTAGGTCAGGTAGCTGTAGGGAGCCCTGGAGCTTCGGGCCCCGTGCTGAAAGCCGGTGCTAGCCACCAGGAGGGCATCCTACTCGGAGTTTATTGTAGTGAGCCTTAGCTCCACAGCTCTTCAACGGTGCTCAGGGTGAACTACACTGAGGAGATGCGTCATGGTTGTGCAAGACTGGGGGGACCACTGTTTGTAGAACTTCTGCCTTAAATCTCAGCTTGGCCAGGTAGCTTCAGCATAGTGCTGCCAGCAGGCAGCTCGCTGCCTTCTTCCTCTGCAGCAGGTGCAGTAACCTGGGTATCTCAGCGCTGTGCTGGCTCACGCTGCGTGGGCTTACAGCAAGGAACAACCAGGAGTCGTGGCACCCATGCCTCTCGTCTGCTTACCTATTTGCTACATCTGGCTTTGCTGCCCATGAGCTCAGATGCACCCTCTGCTACCTCATTGCTTATATGTGAAGAGAAGATAGAAATGAGGGTAGGATCAAAAAATATTCATAAAAATTACAGCAGCAAGATTTATTATTATTATTATTATTATTATTATTATTATTATTATTATTATTTTACTCTGTTGATCCTGTTGTTTCACAGCTCCAGGCTATCAAGGAGTGAGAAATAGGTTTTCTGTTCTGCTCTCTTAGTTGCTGGATTTTTTTTTATCCCTTGTAAGTAAACAAGTTCTAAGGTTCTTTAAAGAATAGGAAAGAATAGGTTTCTGTCTTGTTTGGGAAACCTGACAAATATTAATCTACTTTGTATCCTGTAGATGATTTCTTTCATCAATGACAAAAACTGACCTGTATTTGGAGATCTAGGCTTGCTAAAAGTCATATGCTGCAGTGTAAATTGGTAAAATATTTAGTCAGCTACCCAGCACAAAGCAGTCGATGGCCAGAGAAGACAGCTTTTTGATCAAGCATTCTGGTGAAGAAAATAGACACTACTTATTTATGTAAAGTAGGCTTAGCTTTTGATTGATACATTTGTTCCAGGAGAATGTTTACCCTGCGGTCCTAAATAGCTGACTGAAGAATCAGTGATCAAACTAGTATGAAATTCTCCAAGTGCAGTCATTTTCTGTTTTTCTGTGATGTACTCAGTGATTTCTAGATAGACTGTTTTTATGTCAAGTAGCTTGCAGTTGAAAAAACAATTTGTGTTACCTGTTACCAAAGTGTTTGGCGGGGGGCTTTCCTTTTATAAATTCTATACATTATCCTTTGAGACTATATCCTATTAAGTAGAAGCTTCAGTTTACATGGAAATGCGTAACAATGAAGGTCCATGTGCATCTGTCTCTTATTGTGCAGCATATACTGCTGCTTGTTTTGATGTTGGCGTGATTGGAAGTTATTCTCTCTTAGCAGTACTTTTGTCATCTGTGTGTAATGGGTTAAGATCTCTGGCCAGTTCTGATGCCCACGTTACAGGACCATTGCCCTGTGTGAGCTAGCTGCCATTACGGGTTGTTTCAAGGACAGGACCAAGCTTGGGCCAAATGTGTAGGTTTGGCCCTAAATCATGGAGCTGTAGTTTTATGACTGAAGTGAAAGGGAAATTAAGTTTCTGATGCCTCATTTGTTTGGTGATGGCCCCGTTTCCTTCCCCAGAACCATAATTTCTGGCAGTTCCCTGAAATAGGACTGAATTCTGGGCCCAGGGTCCCTTCCAGCTTTACACACCATGGCCTGATGGTCCTAATTCATAGAGTGAGCAAACAAGTGCCCAGATAAGAATTGGACACCCTTTTGATTATTAATTTTTTCATTTATTTTCAGATGGCTTTTCCTTTTGTCATATTGTTCACACATAACGCGTCTGACTCTTCCTATGTCACACTACATCTTCGCAGTAATTTTCTGCGCTGTTCTGTCCCTCTGGATTTTACAGCAGTGGATCAGAAAGGAACTGCAAGCTCTAGCAGAAATAATAAATCCACTGCAGGTCTTGAAGGTACTAATTTCTGCAAAACAAAATACTGCCTCAATTCTGTTATGGGCTAGAAGGGGTGATCAAAGTGAAATACATTCATTGTGGAATTGGTTTGCACAGGCTGCTTCTAAACCATTACATCCTATATTTTTTTCTTTTTTGTGCACGAGTAAATAATACCGTTGTGTCCAGCCTGACCTGTAACACTGAATCCCATGCAGGTGTTGGGAAGTTCAAGGAACCCTTCAAAACCAGATCTGTGTCCCAAGACAGGAATGGGAGCTGTGTCGGCCTGGGGAAGGGGTTACTTGATAATCTGAATGTGGATAATTTATAGGGGGTCTTTGGGGGACTGCAAAACATGGGGCTAGTAGGCTGTGCTGGGCACCATCCGTGTAGCTGCCACGCTGGGGTGCTGGGAGCTGTGGTTGTGTCCCAGTGGCCAGCTCCCCCGCAGCACCCCTAGTCTGTGGCACACGTCCTGTGAGTCCCAGCCAGAAGGTCGGGTGGTTGGGCATCGCTGGAGTAATCTGACATTTGAAAAAATATTTTAGGAACTGTCCTGTAATTGTAGATATTTCTAATCTATGCAATCTTATCTAATTAGGTTCAACCATGCCCACCCAATTCCTTGTCTGATTGCCTGAGCCTTTCCGCTTAACCAGTCAGGTTTATTCAATAAGGTGTCCTATAATGTTATTTCCTTCTTTGAGAGTATATGTTATCATCCCTGACACAGACTTAAGAATCCCTCCACTTCTTCTCGTTTTAACATCCTCCATCTCCACAGCAAAGCCCTGTGCTTTAGTTAGGAATCACCTAGCTGAGGAGGAATCTTGGTGGGAGTTTGGGTCTCATTAGTTTTAATTTTGAGTACCTACAAGATTCTCGGGAGACACAGCAAGTATAGAGAACACACAATATAGGTAGAATCCCTGTAAATTGAATACAAGTTAGTTTAAATTGTGGATTCAAATAGTTAACAAGATTAGAAATAAGAAATGAATACAGTTGCACAGGCGGTTGACTCACTATTACTGTCATTTCCTTTTGGCTTTGGTCATGGGGATAACAAGGTAAGAAATAACTGTTTGTTTCCTTTTATTGATTGGTTTGGTATTTGAAATAAAGATGATCTTTTTTTGTCTGAACAAGTCTTTTGTAAGTTAATATTGTGTTAATTAGAATGGATGTCTTCCTGAGCCTTATTTTCTCGTTCATTTGATCTGATTAGCTGATTAATTTTTAATTGCCTACTGAGAGATCTTTACCATATTGTGATTTGTGTTTTACCTTTACATTTGGAAAACAATAGTACACCTAAAATGACTCTAAAGTATTGTATTGAGGTATTTCTGTGAGGGATAATTGCAAATTATGATTTCTTCCTGCTTCCTAATTTTAGTGCAATCTACTTTGAGTTAGGGCTCATTAATCAAAAAGCTTTGCATAGTATGGAGTAGTAAGAAGGGGCTTTAGTTGGGCAGGCTTCACGAGAGTCAGACTTGATGATCAAATGGAAATGAAATCTCTTGGCTGTGTATGAATACCACAGCGAACACTCCCCAGCTTATAACGTTTATTCTTTTTCTCCGCAAAAATATTCTGAGGTTCTCAGAATGAATGTATTAATAACCTTAGAAAAAGAGGTATAAACTTCTAACAAGGCCAAGTGTTGATTAAAATATATTTTCCAGCAATGGAAAATAAATCACAGTTCTTGGCAAGTTATTTTGAGTTATTCCCTGAGTGTTTAAAATTTGCACCTCATTCTTAGACTGAATTTGTCTTGCTGTAACTTCCATCCCTTGGATTCTGCTTTTGCCTGCTAGATTGAAGAGCCCTCTATTATCAAATTTTTGTTCCCTATGGTAAGCACTTGTAGACTGTGATCAAATCATTCTTTAAGTTTCTCTTTCATAAGTTAATTGATTTTGCGCCTTGAGTCTCTTGCAATAAGACGTGTTTCCTAATACCATAATAATTCCCCTGACTCCCTCAGAATCCGTGATTTTTTTCACAATCTTTCTTAAAACGGCATTGTGAGCCCAGTCAAACTACTCGTTCTACTCGTTGTTTCACTGATGCCAAATAAGACAACATAACCTCTCTAATTTTCTTTGTTATTGTTTGTATGTCTAGTGAGCATAGTAGCTTCTTGTTAGTGTGCTACACTAGAAATTAATAATAATCTGGTCACTCACCATGGCCTTTGTTCCCTGGTCCTTGTCTCCTCTTTAGAATCGCTTTTTCCCAATGTTGAGTCCTCCATCATTAACTCTGTTTCACTGTTCCTCTTCCAAGATCCATGGCCTTCTCCTGACTATACTGAAATACACAGTGTTTGGTTATACTCACCTAAACCAAATGTCTGCTTCATTATTTACCATTTTCTAGTCATTTTAAATATTGTGAAAATGATTTAAAAAAAAATCAAAAGAGATTCTAGGAGCCAATAACCAATATTGATACAAGTGACTTGTTCCCCAGTCATGTAATGATGGCTCACATATCTGCTGTGTAGTTTTTAAGTAGTTTAAAGCGCTGTTCTGATTCATCACGTCTAATTCTAGTCATCCAAAAATTAGTTTCTAATGGCTGGTAGTTTTCTAAGCTGTTAATAGACAATGGAAGGAGACGGAAGCCTTTATGGAAAGATGTAGTGGACTTGCATGAAAAATCATAAATAATTTTCAGAAGATACCTTTTACTCTTCACTGCCTATGACGGGAGAGCATAGAGAAGTTATCCCATCTTTTATGCTTTTTAGCTTTTTGGCCAAACTATGGTGTGTTACACAGCCAGTTCTCTTACAGACGTCTGTCAAGATGGTTGCCTTTAGCGGTTCCATTTGTAATCACATCAAAATATAATATCAAGTTAGCTTGACAAGATCTATTTTCCAGAAACCCATGTGGATCAGCTTTAATTAGATTATCCCTTTTAGTTCTTTATCAAGTTAGTTATCACTTATATGCCTCTTTTGCTTTTTTATCAGGTCTTTCTATCAAATTCCTACTTTTTCCATTTTAATATTGACACACATCCAAATTGTGAAAATTCTGCGGCACTGTTGTCTTAGATGTTTTTGTTCGTTTGTTTCCATCCCATCTAAATCACTTAGGCTTTTCTGGGAGGCGCTTCAGCTCTCCTACATTGGTTAGGGGTACAGCTGAGGATGACTTAGAGCCATCTCTTACAAGAAGATTTTCAGAAGTCTCTACCATTCAGCCTCCCCACATAGCTGATTCCTGCAGTCTGCACAGTGGAGGGTGGTTTTTATTGCCTTTTCTTTTTGGCAGGACTTCAAATGATGATTTTTGTAAATGTGTTAGGTTGGATGCTTCTCTTTAAACTCACATGTTTCAAAAGGTTTTTAACTATCTGAGTGAAAGTTGCCACATTTTTGTTTCTTCCTCATTCCTCTTTTTCCTCTGTAAAAGAGATGTGCAGATGTAATCTGAAAGACCATAGTCTCCCATTGCCTTCTGCCTGCAGAGTTGCTACCAGGTGTGATGGGAAAGCTATGACTAGGTGGTAAGAAATTATAGCCAAGTTTTTGTTGTTGTTGTTTTTTGTTTGTTTGTTTTGTTTTGTTTTTCTGTGATATTTTTGCATGAGGAAGGTGCTCTGAAATAAGGATTTTTGCTGTCAGCTTACAAAGATGCTTGCAGAACAAAAGTGGTAGGGGAAAATGTACACAGTGTGTTTTTATTTTGTTTTGTTTGTTTGTTTCTGAACAAGGAGACTGCCCCACCCAAGGCCTGAAATTATCTGACAGATAAGAGATGCTCTTGCAATAGAGTTTGTTTAGGTCGACAGGTGATTCAAAAACTGCTGGTGGCATTTTAAGTATCAACACACTAAGCTAACTAGTACCAAAGCGGTGAATGGTAAAGGCAAGTCAGTGCTGTCCTGTCCAGCCTGATCCTTCTGCTAGATGTTGAGTAGCATCCTGAAGGACAGTAGGTCTCATCTTTCATGCCAGCCCCCTCTGCTCTTCTGCTGGAGGGATCTGTTGCCATTGTAGCAGTGGCTCATTTCAGATGTGCAAGGATTGCTTGTACCTAAACAGTGGTGGCTGCACTATCACCAATTATAGGAATTATTTATTTTCATTAAAGATGGATTATTGATGTAATTCAACGACATGTCCTTTTTCCTGGGTAATCCAAAACCACATTTTTCCAGGAATGGAAGATGGTGTTATTTTATACAGACTACCTCTTGATATTCCAGTAAATATAAGGGGAAACAGTTAACAGCTAGTGTGACCACCTACTGTTGGAGGCAGCTCACCTCAACTGGAGATGTGTGGAATTTTCTTTCTTTTCTTAGTCTTTTCACTTCCTTTTTTTTTTTTTTTTTTTTTTTTTTTTCTTCTGTTCTCTGCTATATCTCCTCTGCATTTATCAGAAGTAAATGTAGTAGTTGTGCAGTAGCCAGACCACCAGATGGGCAACTGGGAGAGCTTCAGTTCATTAACAGACTGGGAATGCTGGTCTTAGATTTGTGCTTTCCCAGACGAGTATCATATGGGACATTTTGAGAGAATATTTTCCAGAATTAGCTTTTGTAGTCCAGAACTAATGTCTTGTAACACAGCAAGTGCTTCACAGGCACACTACAGTTAGCGCTACAATGGCTTCTACATCAGCTTAGCAGAGTGCTTGCACTGAAGCCATTTCAGATTGTCGGGAAAAATCACACTTACGCTCATTATAGGAGCTACCTCACCAGCAATGAGTTGCATCTCAACGTGGAGGTATTTATGTGATTACTTCTTGGGAGGTGTTCATCCAAGTGTAAATTGCTCTGCCTCAGATCAGATTATAGCTGATGCTGACAGCTTGGTTGACTGGCACATTGTCATTTTCATAGCACACCTGAAACGAAAGTGCCAAAAAAATATAAGTGGCTTTGGTGCAGTGAGAAATTTTAAGTAAAAACTTGTCTCAAGGTACATCACTAGAAATAAGTTGGCTTCAGGTAATATTTGAGATAGAACAGGATTAAAACCTACTATTTTTCTTTCTCATTGTTTCTGGGGGGGATCTCAGTTCAGGTGAAAACAGCGCACGATGTTCCTGCCATGGTAACACAGAAGTGTGGTTGATGCTCCTTCTTGCACATGCTTGTTGTCTTTTCAGTTACTTTCAGGTACTGTTCCCTGAATTCCCCTTCCCCAGCTGTGCTGGTGTCATGAAGACAGCCGATCTTCTGCCCTCACCATCCCGTCAGAGCTTACGTGGGGTGAAACTTTGTGCTGTTGAGGATATCTTGCCCTGGTTTTCCATGGCAAACAAGGGTTATGCAGTCACTATGTGTGCCAGCTAGGCAGTTGTTTTTCTCCCTTTCTGTTGCCCACTTGCAACAATATTTGACAAAAAGACCAATATATTTTTGAAATGAAATTCCTACTAGTATTATAAAAATTGGTGGTTACGAAGAGCAGACAGATCCAGTTTATTACTCCCGTTCCTTTTTCCTGAGGAGAGAATCGCCACACTAGCGTGATGCTACATATGCTCCAGAGTTCACACATTACTAAACACATCTCACATGCGCTTTATTAGACAGAGTATAATCCGACCATGGGATGCGAAATCAAAGCGAACCACACTTTGTAAGTTTACAGCTCAGGAAATGGAGAGAAGCTGCTTTCCTTCTGCTCACTGGAACAGAAATCCTTTTGAAAAGAAGGTTCCAAGCCCTGTTTTGGTAGTGTGCTGCATGTGATTTCATCCCATTAGCTGTGATGGTCACCATTCAGTCCTCCAAGTGATGACGTGATGTACTGGGGGAAAGGGTTGTTTCCAGTATTATCAAGATAAATCTTCCTATGAACACTTGACCAAGAACACACATGTTTTGCAATTATGTCTGTTTAAAGAAACCAGTCATTTCCCCACAGTACTGTAGAATCTTTTTTTCTGACAGGAGATGTGAAGAATTTGCAATTTCTATACATTGTAATAGATTTTAATGCAGAAATGGTTCATGTCCATGTTTGTAAAACGGAAGGCATGTAGCCCCCACTTTTGTTTGTTTCATTTATTTAGCATGGCGTGGCTAGGTCCTGGAACTACCTTATATGAGGTCATTACCCTATTGATTAAATAGTGTGATGAAAAGGGCATGATAATACACTGCTGGGAGATTATTGCCAGACACTTTGCAAACAAAGCTGCTGAAAGGAGAGCAGTTGTGAGACCTTCAGCATGGTGGGTAATTAGCAAGCAAGTAGGAATTAAAATAAAGGATACATGGCGTGATATAGTGATTTAGTGCAGATAACTAATGTTTTGAATACTTCCTTTTGGTAACTCTAATAAGAATACATCTTAGTACAGGAAATGTCTGCTAGCACTATGCTATCCAGAATCCTTAAACAAGCTGTGCAGTATGTTGTCCCTGACAGTGAAAAGAAAGCTTGGAAGCAGTGCTGCAGATCTCTGTTTCTCCTCAGACCCTTCTCTCCAGGTCTTTCTTTTCTTCTAAATACCTTAATGTAAAAAAAAAAAAAAAAAAAAAAAAAAAAAAGTAAACCTGTGCCCTGTGCCACAACCCTGGGATTTAGCACCGTTTCTTGAAAACAAAAACAACAACAAACTATTTGGTCCAACAACTGGATCCGAACGAGCTGCCTTTTGAGAGGGAAGCAACAGCCCCTACCCGATGGAGATGTTTTAATCTGGGATGTCTAGGCATTAGCAAATACCTGTTGCATTTAGACTAGCCTCCCCTCCACCTCCCTGAGGGACACAGATACATCCAAGTTCCTGAAATACATCTGGGCATCTGATGGATTCTGTGGCATATGTTTCACCTCCACAGCTTTCTCAGACCTGAAGAAAACAAGAGATTAGAAGCCTTTCAAACAACAGCTCGGTTGCCTAAAGGAGAATAAAATGAAAATGTTCAGAATATGGCATTTGCCTCTGAAGAGGGAAAGATGGCTAGACAGTGGAAGACATCTCACCAGCCACGTGTTACTTCTTTGCCCAATTTCAAGTTCCTTTCTGTCATGACATCCATGACAAGACACTGACAATTTCATAAACGTTATTGTCAGTATAATTTTTCAGAGCCCTTGCCCACAGCGTTACAGACCAGGGTGTGCCTTCTTTCACAAGTCTCGAGCTGCATCTTGAGTTCATGGAAGGAGAGTTAAACAGCCACAACAGCAACAATGGGAGGGAAGGGGGCACAAGGCAAAGAAAAACAGAAGGGAAGGGAGCAGAGAGAAAAGAGAAAAGGAGTACTGTTGTGGAGGAAAGCATCTACTGAAGGCAAAAGGGGGAAGCATCTATGGTGAGGGCAAAGTAAGTGGGGAATTCTCTGTCCAGCTCTATTAACCTTAATTTTAGTTCCTCTTTTCCATTTCTCAGCTTAAGCAAGCAAGCATATAGCCATGTTTATGTAATAGCTGGAGTAATGAAGATGGAATATACCAATTTGGGGCTAATTTTCACCCTTGGGAGAGCAGAGGGACTGCAGCTGTGGCCAGCCCCTACTGAAAAGAAGTGGTGAGGAGAACAGCTCCTTGTGTCCAACTTCCCATTACATCCTCAGTGGGGACCGCCATAGTCTAGCCCTTAAAATAAATAGATGAGGTTAATTTTTCCAGCAGTAGAGTTGGTTTAGCAGCTCCCAGCACTAGTTCAGTTATATTCCTACTCAAGTTAATGAAGTGGTTCCCCTGAGAACAGCTGGACCCACTGCAAACTTTCTGAAAAGGCCATTTATAGCCATCTCCAGTCAGCGGGTTTTGAGTCTTGGGACCATCTTTGTTCTTTTCCGATTTGGTATCTTCACCTTCCAGACCATAACAGGCAAGGTTTTCCTCAACCTTTATCATAATGCCGTTCTGTACCCCTTGCCATAGTGTCCTTTGATTAGAGAGCGTGGGAGAAGCGTGTACCACTGCACATTTGACCACATCCTCTGAAACTGAGGTTGTGGCTGAGCTCGTTATTTTTACGACTGGAAGAGAACAGGCAATGCTGCCTAAAGAGTGGGCAGATATGTGTGTGTGCAAGCGTGTGTTTGTGTGCTTACACCATCTGGCAGGAGCAGATCCAGATATACTTCCCCTTGGCATTATTTTTGTGCAAATCGTCGGTAAAGAGGGAAGCAGAGAAGCCTTGGTTCTCCGCCTGGAGTCCTGCATTCGCCTGAGGTTTGGCGTGCTGGGGGCTGCATCTCGGTGCAGAAACCCTGCCCTCTTGAATTCCTTTTCTGCCATTCCCCAACTGACGCCCTGTGCTTCTGTGGGCAGGGGGGAAGTTGCCCTTCCTCCGTGCTGCTTGTTTTTGTAGCAGTAGCAGTATGAGGTACCCTTTATTTATAATCTGAACGTTAGGGATGTTGGGCCAATCTGGTGCTTCCAGCTGGCTGAACACTTCCTAGCGCTTTGGATGCCAGATATAACATAATTTATTGTGGAACACAGTAGGGGTAATACACTTCTCGCTATCAAAGGTTAATGTAGAATATCAGCTCTTCGGCAAGGATGCATGTATTGTTGGATGCTCTGTGATTATGTATCTCTTATTAAAATAGAAAAACAAACTGTTTTCCTTTTCAGTGCTGCCGTAGGCCGATCCTCCTTCTCTTTTCCCTCCTTCTCCTCAGTTATTTTAACTCCTTCATTGCATTATGCAGTTTTCACACATTTCTTCAGGGAGAAAAGAGCAATTGTACTTTGTTTCTTTGGCACGAAACTGAGCAAACCAAGGGGGATTTTTTTTGCTTTGCTTTAACTAAAACATTCATTTCTGTGCCAAGACAGAGCGAAGCTGCTGAGTTAGCCAAGGCTGTAAATTGAACTGGTCCTTTTACCTCTAGAAAATATTAAAGCATCCTTCTGCCACTGAGCTGGCACCCGTTGCTGGATCAAGTGCTACTATTAACGGGAAATTGGGAAAGTACATTATCACTCCAGTGCTGTCATTACCAGAGGGTTTCACTGAACTACAGCATTCAGAAAAGTGAGACTGCAAAGACCAGAGAAAAATGGAGCGGGGGGGAAGAAAGCTTCAGACGAAAAAACTTGGAGATACATTAAGGGTTTGTGAAGGTACCCAGCATGGGAGGCAAGTGGCTGTTTCTTTGAAAAGGGATATGATAGGTAAAGCCCCCCATTATTCTTCAACTACAAGTTTAGAAAGAAACTGGTGTACACTTTTCTAAGGGGCTTGTCTAATCAATTCTAGAAGATCTGAAACCTGTCAAGGCAAGATTGTGTCTGCCTGAAATCTAATGAGGTATATTCTGCACCAAGAAAAACCCCAAAGAGAGGTTTGTTTTTTTTTGTGAACTTTTTTTTTTTTTTCTTCCCAGTAGAGCAAGCTCCCTCTCAGGAATTCTTCTGTTAAAGAAAGATTTTTTTAATCATCAGAAATACACAGTAAACTGCATTGACAGTTCAGTTAAAGAATATAATGGAAATTTATAGAATAATCAGTAAGGCTGTGGTTATTTAAGATGTTAACTTACCACTTACCATGGGTGTTGCCAGGTCAGCAGGTGAGGAAGCTGCCTTCTTCCTGTGAAGTCATGCTGAATTCACTGGCTCTTCTGGCATCAGAGCCATCGGGTAGACTTAGGTAAACATTTTGTTATAGTTTACAGTCTGGGCTGCATGTGACTTTCATTTTATGGGATAAAAAATGACAAATAATACGTAAATTCAGTTTGTTTTGCTTCTCCTTTTCAAAGTTATTTAGAGACTTGAAATAATCTTCCTGACACCCATGCAAGGTAAGCATAGCTATCGAGTTTTACAGATGTTGAAACTGAGGCATGGAGGGGTTAAATAGTGACATATCAAAATATGGGTGCCTCAAATAAGGCAACTTAAGCCTGTGGCCCAAATAGTGGAAGTCCTGAGCTGATTTCACCAGAAGACAAGAACGCTCAGCATATTCATGGGGTGGGCCATGTGTTGATGTGCTGAGTTCTGAGGGCTGCAGAGCAAGTATGCCTAAGGTATGGTTCCCCACCTCGGGCTCACATCACTAGACCAGAGCGGTCTTGAATAATTTCCAGGACCTATGTTTTTTTCTAGCCCCACTGAGGATCTAATAATCTGACAGCTTGACTGATTTTTGCTTCCAATTTACCTGCTCTTTGTCAGGTCTCTTAACTCTACGCCTGCTTTTTCTTTTGTAAAAAGTCTCCCTTACAGGCATGATCAGCTTCGTAAGAAAAGCTCTATATGAACATAAAATATATTTTTGGTTTTGTTTCCTGGGATAGGCTTCCCTCTGAGAATTACTCATCAAGCCATGTATTTGCTTTGCTCAGCACTTCTAGTAGAAGTATTTCTTGTTTATTTAGTCTTGCATGCTGGTCTGACATTCTCTTGTTACCAGAACACAACTGACTGAGAGTTTGCAATACCCAGGGAATCCAAGATTATGGCCCAAAGGTTCAACAATGAGGATGGATCTTCATTGTGTAGGTTCTGGGGCTCTGGTCAGGGCATCGGTGTGTTTGATTTTTCAGCATGTCCTGAGCTCTGATGCTGTGTGTGGTTGCTCTGGGTGTCTGAGAGGCAGCAGCCCCTGCAGTACACAACAAACAGCCCCAACCTGATGCTCCTAAGGAGCAGATATACCTTTGAAACTGTGGTTATTTTGACCGAGGGCTTATTAGTTTGACTAACACGATTTCTGTCAATTCATAGTATCAGTAAGTTAAACAATATTGAGCTATTATTTCACAGTTCTTAGCAAAAGCGTGTATTTCCCAAGTCACAACAAGGAATATTCCACCTTCCCACCCCCCAAGCTGCTTTCAAAGAGGGTTCAAAAATCATTCAGATAATCAGACTTCAGTGCCGTGAAATTTTATCAAAGGGCATTCTTTCCCTGGACTCATATATGAGCCTATTTTGCCAATCAGATAAAACTTCCCAAGCTTTTTCCTAGCAGCATCAGTGGTTAACTTGATCTTATTGCACTGTAAAGGATTTTGTGCTACAAATCATTTCTTCATAGAATCTCTTTGTTATGTTGGGTGAACTCTGGACAGATTATTTGTGAGAACATTTCCAGGAACATTAACAGCACAGTGTAGTCTTCAATGAAATAAAAATGACTTTTAAAAGGGGGTTCTTTTAGATTAATAAAAGCGAGAATATATAATGAGAAAGGCTGATAGGGAAATGTTTAAGTGTATTAATAGGCAGAAGAAATACCTATTAAACAGAATAATATCTGTATTCCAGCCCCCCTTCCATTTAAAATTGTATATATTATTTTAGCTGGTGGGACTCCTTCCTTCCACCTTGTGAAAGCTGACAATTTTTACTTACAGCCTGGAGCTAAATACTGCAGTGCCTCAAAATGGAAGATGAAACAGGCCAACAGGTTTTCTTTGTCTTTTGAAGAAAATGGAGTGTCATTTCTTCTCCCTCCCCCTTGTGTGTTCCTCCCCCCGCTACACCCCTACTGGTATTAGCAGCTTTTCCTCCAAAAAAGCACTAGATGGTGCCCCTTTTCTTTGAGTGCGACAGAGCTGGATTTCCCAAGAGAGGTGCTACTGCCCTGCAGTGAAGATCATCAGGCACAAAAACTTGTAGGGTCTCCTTGTCCTTTAATATTATTAAGAGCCCAAGATAAGTCTCTTTTACTTCTTTTAAGCCCTCAAATCTGAAGTAGATCCATCTTTAGGAGACTGTCTTGCTAAGGATGAAGAGTGAGTCATGACTTCTAAGATTCATGAGCAGTAAAATGAAAGAAAAAAAAAATGTTATCAAACCAAAGGGGAGAAAAAGCAGGCTCTCTTTCTCCCACTGTTTCTAATTTCTGGCACCCCAACACTGCAGCATCAGAGAACATTTGCAGTGTTCTTGGCTGCAAAGAAAACTTTTCAAGTCAGAGATCTTTAATTAGATGTTACCTGGGCAATCTGATCGATATAGATGTTAATTTTATTATGACCCTTTGCCCTTAACTGAGCAAGCAGCATTTTGTAAACAGAATTGATACTACCGTTCAATATTTATCCTTTAAAATAAAGTGCCAAACAGGAGCATGGCCTAGCCTTGTATTCTGCGTGTTCTGTCAACTAACACTGTATCTTTATTGAAAAAAATCTTATTACTCACCTAGCCTTTGAAACTGGAACAAATGATTGGTTAAAAGGATATTATCTATATTATCTGCATCTACATTTCCTTGTGCTCTGGAATAACCATTTACCAGTTCCATGTCATCTTTGCATTTAGATGGTTGATATATTCTAGACCCTCAAGAGCAGAAATAGATAACATGACATTGAAACAAATTAAAAATCAACAACAAATAAAATGCATGCTTGCTGGGAATGAAATCTGAGGCAGATATCAGCACCCTCATTAGGAAACTCCTAAAAAGTAAGCGAAAGGAACCACTTCTAGTAATCTGTTTATTTGTGCATGTGAAATGGCATAAAAATAAACATTCTTTGAAGTCACCCAAGATAAATTAGTCCAGGTTTGTCATTTCTTACTATTTTTGTAAATGGTCCTTAGAAAATTAGGTCTGTTGGCATCTGGGAACAAAAATTCAACTGGGAAAAGAAGCTTTAATATGAAACAGAAAGAATTATTCCCATGCTCTGGCTGCCCTGTCATATGTCATGACATGTGGCAGGTTGACTGCTCATTAATTCTATTTATATCAGTATGATAATACACCCCACTGAGTACACATGTGTTAAAATATTCATAAATTATGTTTAGTGCAAGCAGATATACATTACATGCCAAAAGAAGACTATTATTTAAAGACAAAACTGGTAAACAGTCAAACACGAAAAAGTCTTTTTAATGTTGGTCTGGTACATTGTGTATCATCAAACTCATATTTAATTGCCTTCACTTCCAAACCGTCTCCAGCAATGCAGTGTCCAATGCACCTTTATATTTTTTAACAACTTGCAAAAGAAACAGCTTTTACTGAAAGCGATTGGAATTTCAGCAATTACTGTAAATGTCATATTATCTCAAAGCAATAAGTGTAACAATTTGAAATATTTAAAATGAAGGTTTACTTTGACCTTCACATATTTTAAGGTACTCTTTACACAGCTGAAAGCTCTACTCTAAATATTAAACGATTCAAATGCAAACTATTTTCTAAGGGAAATGCAATCTAGCTCCCCAAATAGTTGATCTTAGTTAATAGTTAATTTTAGGCTAAAAGTTGCCCCCAAATAGTTAATCTTACAATGCTGAGGATATTTTATGTTACATGTATATATTTCTTAAACTTTTAAATGCCTTTTAAAGGAGTAAAATTAAAAATAGTTTTTAAAAGTAATTACTTTTTATAGCATGAGAAGGTAATTTCAAGAAAAAAGTAGCTATATCTGTGTCCTAAAATATGTTTATTCAGAATCAAAATTGCTAGGTGCAATTGACTGTGCATGTGCTTATAGCACTGTGTTAGGATTAAGAATATTTAGACCCGTGCTTTGTATCTAACAGGAAGCCATTATGAATTGTGCTGAATCCCTTTTGTAAAAATTCTTAATAAATGATCTTTTAAATGTAAAAATGCATCTCAGAGCTTCAGAAATTATCACAAATTATCATGCACGAATGTCACAGGTGTTAAAATCACTGCAAGTTTCAAAATTATTAACAGAAGGCATAACACAGCACACATTTATTTGCAGTTTTTGTGATAGCAGTTGTCCTCCTAAATAAGTACAAACCAAGCTGGTTTTGATATCCTGTTAGTGCTTCACATTTGGAAAACAATTTCAAAACTTTTAAAACATCAAATGTTGTAATGGGGGCAGGGAGAAGGGAGGAGGGGGTTGCTTCATGATGAAATTTTAAAAAGATATATGATGAGAGTCAGAGTTTATGTACTTCATAAAGGGCAAATAGTTACCCTGTTTCTACTCAGTTTTAAGGGATCTGAACAGGGGCAGGATAAAGTGACTGACCGTAAAGCATATATAACCTTCTAATCACAAAACCATGCTAATGTTTCTAGCAGCAGTGAAGCATGGTGACTTCTGATAAGGGATGAAGAGGGGGCACGGGAACACGGTGTTACAAAGCGACCTCTTCAGCACATTTTGTGGGAATGGTGGCTTGCCTGGGTGTTCGTGGGCAAAATGGTGCCCCTTCATTTTGGTTGTGCTGTCAAAAGTGCCAGCCAAGTTGACGGATACCCAGCCATACATGTGGCTTGGTTTTACCCATCAGCGAAAGGGTTAGAAGGGGTTGGGAATTTTCTGTTTCTTTGATTGAAAAGGCTGGTTTGAGGAAACTGAAACTTATTTTGCAGGCAGGTATCAGTTTCAAAGAAACTTTCATCAGAAGAGATTTGTCAGCCATCGGATGGAATTTCTGGTCAAGACCAGAAGGAGATGGCAAGGTTGGAGTATCAGGTAGCACCATGGTCGGGGAACTTACCTGGAATGTGGAAAATCAAGGTTCAGGCCTAAGGACTTGAACGTGGGATTTACAAAGTAAGTGCCCTGAATGTTAGGCTGCTAAGTTGTTTGCTTGCTGTGCAAGCTTAACTTTATGCAAAGTGGAGCAGTGCTAGCAGGAGATGGTGAGACACAGTGTGTCAGGCTAGCCTGAGACCTGATGTAAAATGTCAAATGGGACAGTGGCAAAGTGGGTAGCACTGGGGGGGGGGGGGGGGGGGGGGGGGGTTTGCCAAACCAACTTTAGACCCCAGCCCTCCCCGCCCCCCCCTTACCTACCAAGCTTTTACAGAATGCCTGCCCATCTCATTCCAGTGCATAACATTCACAAAGTCTTGGTCCAAGAGGGGAATGGGAATATTTCTGAAATCTCATAAAAGCTTTGCAAAATGTGAAACCAGCTTCTTCCATCCCGCTGCTGATCCTCTTTGCCATAGAAACAAATTGCAAAAATCCACTGAATTCCTGGGAGCAAACTGTGCCTCATGTAATATAATTTGTCAATAGCTAGGGAATTTACTGGATGTAAGGTTCATTGTAACTATAAAAAATGCAGTCTCTTAATAAACGCTTTCTGAATTTTAAGAAACTTTGTAATAATATAAAAAAGGCTTTTAATCTTGGTAATGGTAATGGCAAATTATATACACCATCCACTTGTCAGACGATAACAGTTGTAGTTTTTATCTTCAAAAACAGGTTGTGAGTGCTAGAGGGGAATAACTCTTCATAGCAAAAGCTAAGTTAATTTTGTGTTCTCTTATGTTGCTGGCAAAGCTGCCTCTTTTTTTTTTTGGTTCATCCTTTTTTTCTGATTTTTCTCTGAGAAGAGAAATCATTTCACACAGTTTACTTAAACACACAAAAAAAACACGTTTTAAAAAAATATCTCTCATTATAAGCTTTCTGAAAGTTTGCTATGCACTTTCATGTAAAACTTGGCCTCAGTACAGAACTGCTGTACAATCATTTTCATCTGAGATTTGAACATATTGGAAGAACTAGAGCAGTTCTTTCTTCTATCCTGTCATTTTTTTCCCTTGGAAATGATGAGCATATGGCAACCACCCTCACTGGATTCTCAAACAACAGGAGGGACCTTATTTCGATTCCTACATCCTGTCATCAGTGAATCCCATGATATTTTGTTCTTGCAAGGCTAAAGATGTGATTCGCATTTGCCATAAGGACAGAGCTTAATGTGATGCCATTTTACCACAGGAGCCCTCAATCAGTTAATTAAACATGATATAAATCACTGCATGTATTTGTAAAGTAAGATTAATATGGCACAGTCAGAGTAATGTGGAATCCTCACCATTGTCTGTGTGTGAATCACTGATACAAAGATTACCCTTTTTGAAACTGGATATCTTTGAGTGGGTTTTGTTGGCTTAATCCCTCAGACTGCTTTGTGCAACTTGAAACCCAGAGCTGTCATCTTTAGCCAAAATTTCAGCCATAACTTCCTCAGCTTTCACCCAATCATTTAAATCAGCATTCATAATACTTAGAAAGATCAAGCCTTTCAGCATACCACAAGGCTTCTTCATACCACCTGGGACACTGGCAACATGTTTAATAAATATTTCATTTCATTTCATCGTGGAGATTCTTTTTTTTCTTTTTTTTTTTCCCCTCCTTTTTTTTTTTTTTTTTTTTTTTCTGGGGGATTTACAGGGTACCCACAGCAGCACATTCCATCACTGCGGTCACTTAGGTTTACAGCCTTAATAAAAGGATTTTTTTTTCTTTCTTGAAGTGCTATGGAGCCTTGTTAAACTAGAGCAATTACAGACGCACAAGATAGGTGCTCTGGAGAGATCAAAGCCCCCCTAAAGACAGCTCTGTAGGATTCTGGAGCTCTCTTTGAAAAGCGCTCAGTTTACAAAGTAGAGATGTATTAAACCACGCATTAAAAATCCCATGTTCAAATAACGCTAAAGGCCTGACTTGAGTTAGTGTGGAATCCACTTTAGCCACTCTCTTTTCACATCAAACTTTGAAGCACTGCGAAGGAAGTCTCTTGGTATATCAGCATGCTGTGGCACTGTGTGCATCCTGTGACATGCTGTCTTGCATGGAAAACTATCCTTTTGTTATAAAGCACCAGTCCTGTACTTTGCTATTCTAAAACACCAGATGTATGCTACATGTGGTAGGCAGTCTTGACCCTTGGTATTTCACTTAGGAGAAGGGTGTGTATGAAAGGAAAGGAAAAGGGAAGAAATGATGCTGTCCTTGTTCTTGAACTGAATCCTGTGCACTTCAGGGCAGATGAGATGGGGATCAGGACAGAGGTGGGTGCAAAGAATGGGAAAGGTGCTGCAGCACTGGCCACCTCAAATGGGACCCTATGCTGATGACCTATACAGTGGCTGGAGAGTGTTTCAGAAGCACTTTGATGCCATCAAATGAGCTAGCGAGAGAATAAGACCATCAGAAGTCCTTAGCGCTTTCCAGAATTCGTAGTCTTTACTCAGAAGATGCCTTCATCAGCTGGAGGTAGATGCCAGTAGTCATGCTATGAAAGAACTAAACAATGGGTACTGTTTTAGGATGTTGGATGCTGGGATTCCTGGAAATAATTGAGTGTTGAAGAAATAAACTTACATCTCCCAGCTCACAGAAGGCCTTGCTACTGCTCCTTCATCAGAAAAAAAGAGGAAAGTAAGAAAAGATATGGGTGCTTTCTGCACGTCCTGAGCCAGCAGCCTGTGATTTCAGAGCATGCAGAGCTGAGCCCTAAAGTCAGGGACTTCTGTGGCTGCAAAGGTCCTGGCTGACCTTTTTGTGTGTCCTGGTGGCCTTCAGAAAACCAGTGGATCCTGTGCAGCTGGAAGTACTGTCATTGCCATCAGAGTTTTGAAAGGTCTGTATTTGTGAATGCCTGGATGATGAAAGTAAGAAAGGTATTCCCTGTTGTATTCATAACTTTACTAAGCTGCAGGTGCATAAATATAAACATTCAAGATGTGCTGATCTCTTTTTTGTGCTCTGCAGTAAGTTAAAATAGTCAAAATTGAAACTGAAATGAGAAGCTCTATTAGAGTTGAGACTATGTTTCATCTGCAGTAATGTTCTTCTCTCATTCATGTCCTTTTTCAAGTTCACAAATTTGGAAGATTTTCTCTTTGGTGCAGCAGTTAATAAATATCATTGTGATACTGATTTGTGGATAGCTTTGAGTTTTAGCTTAAAACTGTGCATAAATTACCTTACAGTACCTTGAAAAATGGCCTGTTAGAGGAACCTCATTTTTCTGTGATCACTGTCAATAGAATTTTCTTTAAAAAGATTGTCATTATATGAAAATAGTACAGTTCTGAAGGGCTATCAGATAAAAGCTGTGTTTTTCTTTGAAGTCTTACAAGTATTCCTAAACCTGTTATGATGTAGGATTTTTATCATAAATAGGTTAGTTAGAAAAAATGGCTAAAGAAAGAAAATAACAGAAATAAATATGTCAAGCTAAACTTAGAAAGGAAGCTGTACAATGCATAAGACAAATCTCTGGATGTGGGTTACACCTGTAGGCAGATGTGCTGAGCATTTGCACTGATCATTTGTGAGTGTTGCCACTGTTCTCAGAAGCTGCAGGATTTTGCCCATTTATATGTATTGCTGAACTCCCTAATGAGAAGGTTAGCCATTTCTGCCCACTCCAGTGTCCTGCAGCAGGACGGAACTGCCCCACATTTTTTTTACAGTTTTCTGTTTAGAGTTGCTTCTTTTCCTACTCAGGGAATCCATCACTGTCATAAAATTCCAGTTACAGCTGCATTTACTTACTGCGTGGCTTGCTTTTACAGGTCTTCCAAACCAATATTACCTTTTATAAAACCTGCAACACACATCCCCGTGTTCATGCTTGTTCTTATTTTTGCCCTATGGGTCATATTGCTTACTTATCCAGTGTTGTCAGACCCTGAATAGCTTTTCTTTATTTATTCCTTTCTTACATTGTTGTGTTTTGTGTTATCTCTAACCTAAAATTCCTTGTCATTTACTATGAAAACTTGCAAAATGCGAACAGTTTACTTAGAGGATTAGGGTTGATGTGAAGGATTAATGCAGAGCTAAGGAATCTCCCTGCAAGGTATTTGGATCAGATCCAGCCTGCACAAGTTTCCACACGTTGTAGTGAGCAGGGAGCACATACATTTTCATTGGTTTGTGGCATATTTGTGTATAATCACTCAAATCTCAAACTGGTTTTGTTTCAGTCAGGTTTGTAAGCTTTCAGGGCAGAAGCACTATGGTCATGTTGTTTCAGTATGAGCATCCAAGTGAATTGTGTAGTCGGTGCCTGAGCATTCAAGGAAAATTGAGCCTCTAAGAAGTTAATATATGAAGTAGGAATATTTGTGAGCATGTCCAGCCAGGAAACAGAAACAATGCCAGCATGCAAGTAGAGAATTTGTTTCTGGAATCAAACTGCTTGGTTCCCAACCTTTTTCAACATTGTAGGAAATGTGGTAATAGAGACGTCACATCCTGCTCATGGGTTCTCCCCAGAAAATTTACCCAGAGTCAAGGCACGTGTTGACCATTGCCTGTGCACTGCCCTCTTGTATCCAGCAGTGCCGGCTGGTGAGATGAAAACTCCTGCGTGTAGCTGGGAGGGGGCTAGCTCAGGATGCCTGAACAGCCTCCTCTCAGGGTATGTGAAGGCTGGAGGGTGTGGAAAGAGTGGTGCAAGTTCCTTAAAGCCAATTTGCAGGTGAAAAGGTGGTCTCAAGTTCCTTGTGTTAAGCAGTCCTATCACCCGTCACTATTATTAAATAGTACATTTAATTCTGAGCAGCAAATGTGGGGGTAGCTTCCGATGGAATATTGCAGCTCAAGGATCAAGCCCTTTTGCTGAGCAGCCTATGGTGCCAGTAGCTTTGTCTGTTGATCCAAATCTTTGATAGAGAAGTGGAAGAAAAGGAAGATGAACTTGAAAAGCAATCAGGATCTCTCTGTTCATATGCTTTACATTAAATGTGTTCTAATTTCCTGTCTTTTTTTTTTTTTTTTTTTTTTTTTTTTTTTTTTTTTTTTTGTAGCTTTGTAATCCTTCTTCTTGTGAGCTTAAGGTAAGCTTATGGGGCTGTGTTACAGGGATGTGTACCTGAATTTGCCTTGAGAAGAGCTGGTGAATGCAGTCAGGGCTGCTGTGTTACGCAGGCTGGAGTGTGTTGAGGATCTGACCCAACTTTGGTATTTGGTGGTAATGCTCAAGTAGGCTTTAGTGGCTTTTGCTCTGCCTTGTAATTTCTTTGCAGCATAATAAAAAGCTCTTTAGAACATTGCTACATAGATTAATATAGAAAGTGCTTGTGATACTTTTATACACAGGGAGTTTAATACTTAGATGCAAGAGCAAATTGATTGCAGGCAATTCTGCGCTCGAGTACCCAGGAGTGAAAGGAATGATTACAATAACCTCTGGGATTTCTTCTCAGAAGTGGTTCCTGAAAGCACCCACACCCACAAAGTATTGGGTACAACAGAGTATTGTTCCCTTCTGATGTGGAATCACAGAAACATATTTTACTTTGGGAGGTGGGAGGGGTTGAGGGGGAAAGGAAACTCAAGAGACATTAATGTTTAATGTTTTTAATTTTGTAAAATGAACAACAAAAAAGGATATGGTTTGTGAGTGCCTCTGAGATTGTTTAAACTTGGCAGCTTGCTGTCAGATGAGATGCTAAAAGCCAGAAAGGAAGAAACCGGGGGGCACAGTGGGTAAACTGCAGCTCTCTCACCTTTGGCACCCTGGTCTGATGGAAGAGTGAAATAACAGTGAAACAAATTTGGCGTGCCTTGCTGTGGTCTCCACTAAATGACTTGTGCCACCTTGAATTGTATCAGATGGGACCTCAAGTTGCAGCCATGCAGTATATTTCTCTAATTTGTGTAGGGTTCTAGCTGTTATACAGCTCATTTTCCTGGCCAGTCCCTGGGGTAAGGACTACATGAATTGTGCCTTTGCTTCACTTACCCTTTCCAAATTGCCCTTTTCTGCCCTGACAGAGAACATGGCCGTGGCTGAGCGCTTCCAGGCAGACAATTCAGCATCTCTCAGGGATGAGGAGTAATTCCTGGAGGACCTTAACACCTGCTCAGCTTACTGGGGGTGAGTTAGCCTCTGGTAAATGCTGCAGAGTAGTACAAGTTACACAGGTTGCAACGCTGTCGATACAGGCTGCTCAAAGGTGCTCAGGAAACGCAACTGCTTTTCTGGGGCAGAGGCTGAAACTTTGGGGTGGGGGAGAGTGAGAGGGAAGTGAAAAATGAATTAAGGAAAAAAAAAATAGTTTGGAATCTTACATGTACTTGGTTTTGATAAAATACCTAAAGCTAGACCTCTGGTATTTTAAAATAGTAAATAGATAATATCAATGTTGGTAGTTTAACATACTGGAAAATAAAAGTGAAACAAGAAAATTGAAACAAGAATTATTGATCTTAAAATTACACAATTTTGTATTTTCAAAGTGTGGCATTGAAGCTTTTATTGTGAAGTTGAATTTTTGGCAGAAAAAAAATCTGCCAATATTTCTTGCCCCCTCTTTGAGGCTGACTGATTGCTTTAATTTGTAGGGTGTATGTGTTTAAAGTGTGCAGGTTGGAGGTATCCATCTGGTGCATACAACTCTCAGTGGTCAGGGCATTATAATACTGTGCCTTACTGGAGATTTTCCTGGAAGGGGATGTAGTAGTTTCTCCAGCACAGCTCTGACTCTGAGGTGAGACTGTGGCAAAGGAACAGATGTTAGTGTAGGTGAATAATAATCTGCTCTTATGGGGGGTGGGAGGGTGAGCGCACTACAAATGAACAACACAGAGCTCACTTAGGTGTGTACTGGTTTATACTGCACCTTCATTTGTGCCATCTCTTCTAGGAACTTTCTTTGTTGTTTTGTTGTGGTAGATCAGGGGGTCCTGCAGGTCAGTAAAACCTGCAAGAAACGTGGAAGAAAAGGAGCATGTCTACTGGTGAATGCTGTGTGGAGGGGCCAGGTTACCCAGAGAAACTCTGCAGACTCTGAGAGGTTTAAGCTAGCATGGTTCAGGTCACACTCACTTTACTGTATTTCCATTCCCCCCACCTTCTGCTCTGGGCCCCACATACGGGCCCAAGAGTTGCTTGGACAGCCATTCCTCGGAGACAGTGGGACACAGCAAGTGTGTGACATCCAGGACATATTCCTGCAGGAATTCATGTTATTTCTCTGGCAAGTTCCTGGGAACATGCAGAGAGTAAAGCAACACTGGTATTTGTTTTACAGCGAATTAAGGGTGGGAAACTCCACAAACTGTTGTCTAGAATAATATGGGGAACATCCATTGTCAAGAACTTACCTTACCTTTCTTTTCAGGGTAACAGACTACTGCTTTTTTCTCTCTGAGTAAGTGGAAAAGCACCAAGCTCAGCACCTTCATCACTCTGCTGCCTAACCTAGGCACTGTCCCTAGCTGGGTCAAAACCAGCTTGGAGGAATAAAGACATTTAATTGGTTTTCTCAGGCAAGCTCTGCTACACCGATATCTCCAGTCTCTTTGTGTTTGATGACTGTTGCAGATGCTCCCATTTTATTCAGATGACATAGGTACACTATATTGACAGCTGCTCATTGCAGTGTTACTGAAAAGCTGCTGAATGTTCTGACAGGCCTGATGGGTAGGTTTGTGTTTTTCAAGCAACAGGAGAGTAGCTTAGGTCCACAGAAGTGAAGTTTTAAAAAATGCACTATGCTCCTATGAATAAGCTTACTTTTAACTAGTTTGATTTAGAAAAGAGCTTCTTCAGCAAATGAAATTTTATGGCACATTCCCAGTTGGTCTCAATTGCCATACAGATTCTGAATAGCAGCACAGGTCAAAATTCAACCTGAACTTCTCAGGATGAGGGTGGCTGCTATTCAGCTGCTGTGAATTCAGCGACAGGCAACTTAGGAGGAAATGATAGGATAGATTAGAAATCCAGAGCTGGGTTTTGGTTCAAAACTGTATGTCAAGTATCTTTCAAACTACATTTTGAAGTGAAGCAAAGGATGGAATCAAAAGGAACTAATTGTCAGGAACCATTAGGCCTAAAATTAAACCTGTGGTCTGTTCAATTTACAGGCATGCACAAGCATATTGGGCTGCTGCTCTGCCCTGTACCAACATGAAGGCTGAATGCAAAAATTCTGTAATACCATGTCTACTTCTGTAGCCACATTTCCCCTGGAGTTTTTAAGACCTTTCCATCCCTCGTCTTGTCAGCCATCCCACCATTCCTGCAGCACAAACTCCAGGTACTGAGTGCTGTGATCTCACCACGTAGGTACAGCTGCCTTTTCTCAGTCAGCTCCAGCTGTTTATGAATGGTTCAGAGTATGACCGAAAATAGATAGAGGCTAAACTTTGAAAAGTCCAGCTTATTGCCTGGCTCTTTTCCTTTTGAGGTAACTGACAGCTCTGAAGCGAAGAAGAAATTGGTACATACAGTGAAACCCTGCAGCAGTGGCTCTGCTCAAGGCATGTGACAGACCGAAGAATTTGGGAGCTGAGTGATGACAGAGCTCTCCTGGAGGAAGGAAATCTTTCCTAAGCTAAAGAAGGTGGTTCTGTCTCTCCTGCATTTTCTAACTGACATTATGAGGCTTGTCATAATAATCCCATATCTGGGAGCCCAGACTGCTGTTCCTTAGCTAGACACTTCTATTTGCTTTGGATGGGCCACTGCTGTTCCTGAGTGAAAATCCACCAATGAAATGCTTTCGGACCTATGGATCTTCCCCAAAGGACCTTGCAAGTGATCCTAACCCATCTGTCTGGTTTCCCCTTCTGCAATGACCCATTCAGATCTCTGGAATGAATCTCATAAACACAGTGCTGGGTTAAGGCTCAGATACTCTCTGTTGATTTAACAAGCTTCTTGTTGTTAGTTGTAGCCTAATCATGCTGCTTTGATGGGTTTACCTTGCAAGAGGCCTTATGTCGTGTTTCCATTGTGACCAGCTAAGCTTGCTTTTCTTGCTGCTAATGTTGTCCTATATTTAGTGTTTTGACTTTACGTGACCCTGACACTGTGTAGGGGGAGGAGGAGGAAAAAATGTATTGCTTATGGCTAATCCTATGCATTGCTCAGAGACTGTCCACTCCAGCAACCTTTTCTCATGGTAATATTTTTTGTTAGCAATAAAAGGATTAATTCTAAAAATCAAGCTCTGTGATTATGATAAGCATAATAAATATCTTAGACAAATTGCTATCCTTTTAAGAATATTAGTAAATGAAGACCTTTGCTCTCCTTGACTAGGCTTGATTCTGCTGGTACATGCATTCATACCATCTGCACTGTGTGCTAATACAGCTCCTTGTTGCCTGGTCTTCCTGGGAATGCATTATATAGATTGCAGCTGGTTCAGAATGCAGCTGCCAGGGTCATGACTCACACTAAGATTAATCATTACGCCTGGGTTAGCTTCATTACTTTGACTACCCATTACATTTAGCAGAGATTATGAGATGTTGCTTTTAACTTACAAGGCTTGGGTCTAACACCTACTCACCTCAACAACATGCTTTTATGGTATGTTTCTTTTGGTAAGGGTCCTAGAGCAGCAGAGAGCCTCTCTTGATGCTGCACTTTCAGCTTGAGAAGGAAACCTTCCAGCGTTACGTGTATGAAGCAGCATAGTGTGGGATTCTCACAGCTCTGAGCTCGGTCCTCTGATGTGGAGCGTTTTTTTCCTAGTGCATACTGTCAATGCAGAACCGCTTGCCAGAGAAAACAATATGATGAAGAGGAGGATGAAAACATCATCACCACCCCATATATAATTAACCTTGCAATCTACCTACTTCTCTGGATTTACTGCCAGGTATTTTGGGTGATAGCCATCCAAAGAAATATGGTTTCCTAAGAAGGAAAGAGAGCTAGTGCGAGTACTTCCACTGCAAATGAAACTAAGATCATGAAACAATATGACATTTCCCAACAGAAGCCTACAACATAAATTCAGCTAACGGAAATGAACAGAATAGTCTAACCCCGCTGCATTCCCCGAAGCTGAGCCTCTGAGGTCTTCTCAAGCATAAAGGGGAAAAAAGCCAAACATACAGAAGACGTTTGAAGGACAATTGAGTAAATGTGCCTGCGGTATTCCACATCAGAGCTATGAAGAGGAAACTTGAGGTTACCTTTTTTATGTACATATGGTTTGGGTTCCTGCCCCTGAGGTTATGGTAAAAGCTATTGTTGCTAAAGACAACATGATTCCGCATGTATATTGTAGAAAGTAAGAAAAATATATATATATATATATTTTACATGCTTTAATTACATTATTATGTTGTACAGGCTTCTACCTCACCACACTGCTCAGTCCTGAATACAGTGAGAAAAAAATACTGCAATATCAGAGAGCCAGAGTGTCTGACAGCTAGTGAAACAAAAAATGCCTTTTATAACAGGGGGAAACAAATTTTCAGAGGTGTCGTTTGGCAGATCATAGAGGGGTAGGACTTGTTTTCCTTAGTGAAAAAAGTTCTGCTTTCTGATGGGCACCACAGCCAGAGATCAGTTGCTTGCCAATGTTGTGGAGATGGTCAAACTCCCTAAAAAACGCCTGGTAGCGATGGGCTAGCTTTATCTTACACTGAAATTAAGCACTTAGCTGAGGTGCTTAAGCCAGTAGTCTGCTTGCTCTTGGCAGCCTGTCCTGTCAGTGGTAAGAGAGACCCTGCCTCCTGAGGGCAGCTGTGTCAGCAGGTTTGTTCAGCCATCCCCTGCAGGGGTCCATCCCTCATCACGGGCTTCCAGGCTTAGAAAAGAAGCACCTCAGGTTGGCACCCAAGGCTGAACCAGAAGAATCCAGCTTGCAACATAAATATAGTTCAGAGCTATGAAAATCATGCACAGCAAAATCATGCCTTGTTGGGTTGTCCTAATTAAGCACTTGAAAACGAATATGTCTCATCTGCTGGTGTGAAGGTGATTGGGGCAGAGAATGTAGAACGGGCAGAAGAACAGTACTTCACCCCAGTGCTGCAAGTAGGCATGCTGTGCCCTCTGTACGAAAAGAAGAAAGCTCTGGGGAGCCCTGCCTGAGGCTCTCCTGTCCTTGTGAGAGCTGGGAGGAGTCCTTTCAGATGGCCAGGAGAGCTCTCTCAGGGCCTACGTGTGGGACTGCTCTCTCTGTAGGGTGGAGCTGCAGGAGCCAGTCAGGCAGCAGGCCAAGCTGCAAAACCTGGGGAAGGATCACCATGTGCCTGAGATCTGGCCTGGTCAGGGGCTGATCTTCCTGCCCTGCATCAAGGTCAGTTCAACTGCTAAGCCCTAGATGAAGGAAAAAGCACTTTCAGGAGATATGTAACAGAGCTATGCTCTCATCATTTCTTGAATGTTTGTTGGCAATCAAGAGATGGCTGTTGGTAGAAAAGCATCAAAAATAGTGTTCCGAACCTACTCACTGGAGATGTTGTCTTCCCAGACTTCTGCAGTTCAAGGTGCGGTAGTTGTGGGTAGGCTCAGTGACTCAGGGGTCCTTTCTACATCCTGTATCTTATTATCCTAAATCCAATTTTTGTGTCTCTTTTAATGGTCTCAAGATTATTCTGTTGTGCATGACTAACGCTTAGCACTTAGTCATACGTTTTTGGATCAGAATTGTGTAGTAAGCAGCTCTGGTGAGAACTACAGGGCTCTTTGATGTAGGGACTTTAGGAACATCAAAGATGGCCTCTTTGATGCGATATGTCTGACGTTTTTGCAAACTTAGTACTCCCTTTGATGTTAGTCCTTTAGTGTTTCCTGTGTTTCTGGGTTCCCAATAATTCTGTAGCCTCACTGTGTTGGCTGCTGTTTTTCATGCAGTAACGTGAAAGATTCTTTTGCTTTCAAAGCAAAACTTCCCTCTTTCGAGACCTACGTGGAAGTGTACTGAAGATGTAACTCCTAATTAGTCATATGTATACAGATTTATTTCTTAGTGTCTTGCTCCAGTTCTAAACTCCTGAAGCCTGTGTTTTTCTCTCCTTTTGTAGTGGAAGATGGTTCAGATGAACCCGTGCTTCCTGAAAAAAAATGGTAGCACACAGGGTTCACGCTGGCCTTTTTCCAAACTACTTTGTGTGTGTGTGTGCATGTATGTATAGGAAGCTTACAGCTGGGATTGTGTGCAGTTATTAATCTCCACAGAAATGTGCATTAAGTGTGGAGCTGAAGCACAGAGGTAAGGAGCAGTGATCAGTAACTTAGCTCCTTGCCTAAGGGATGTATGGCAGAAGGCTAGGCTGCAACTCAACCGTCTGTCAGGAGATTTCCATGGGATGAATCTTATTCCACTCCAGGTTCCTCTGAGATCTGCCTGTAAACCTAAAATTTATGAAGTTGAATGTTTTGGGGGTGAATTACAAGCCTCTGCTCCTGAAAAATATGATGGTGATAACTCAAGCTCCTTCTGCATATTTGAACCTTCTTGTTACCTGCTTGTAGCAGAAGAAGATCCTTTTTCTCTTTGACTGCATGTTAGTTTTCTTTTTAGCTCAGGTTATTTACCATCTTTCTATTGTGCAATCATAAATTAATAAAGCAACGGCTTCCCATGCAGCCAAGAAACTGTGCACTTTGGCTTCTTCTAATGCAAGTATTTTGGAGTAGGGAGAAAGGATGATGTTTATTAGATGGTGTTTCTTTAAATCCCTTAAGATTCAGATTTTCAGCTCGGTCCCCACCAGACCTTTTTGTAGGTCACTTATGTGCGATACCCTGGCTGTACCCATGATTTGGAGATGTCTGTATTCGAGTGACCTAAATTGCATCGAGGGAGGCAGGGAAAGGGGGAGGGAAGGACTGGGGGATGGTGGAGACCAGTCTGTCTGAAAACTCAACAAAATGCTGTTCCCCTTCCTAGAGAAATTAATTCAGCAATCAAATGGGTTTAATAAATTCTCAAAATAGTAAATAAATAAAGCAGTTTAGGCAGGAAATGCAGATCATGTTGCAGTTCATGTAGCAGGTAGGATTGTGGCCAGAGCTAAAAAAAGCAAGTCTGATATGGTTGCAGAATACGGAGGTAAAAGAGGCTTTGCACTGAGATGTTTGTCACTGTGTGATCCAGTAAGTGAACTTAAATTGGCTGCGTTGGTACGAAGTCCATATGAGTGAAGGAATCTTCTGAAAGTGATGTCCCATTAGCGAAGTGATATGCCTTTATTAGCGTTACGCAGCTGCAATAATCTTAATGGAGCAATCTAGGGTTCTTCCCAAAGGAAGATCTTATCTCATTTATTAATTGTCTTTCTAGTAGTTATGAGTTCATCTGATCTGTAGTAAGTGTGCAGGCTGACAATCTCGATGCTGCAGTGAGCGTAATGCCGGATGTTGAGAGCTGGGTTCTCAGCAAGGGTTTGGACTGAGCAGTGTGTCTTGCTGTATGCTTCCTGCTAACTTGACAACTCACTGTGTAAATACTCGGTTTGAACAGTAGGCTGAATTAGTCACCTGTTACTAGTGCGCAAAGCAAGCGTGTGTTCCTTCAAAGCTGGCAAGTGGCATTTCAATGTGCAGCAGTCAGAATGCACGAGCAAGAGATTAGTTTGTTATGCACATCTCCAGTGGTGGTTTTGGCTAGAAAAGAGAGGTAACGATTAACAGAGAAGGCGAAGCGTGTACACTTGTGGGAAGCTCCCTTGTTGCACCTTGCAGTATCCGAATGTTTTTCTCTGACCTGTACAATCTTGCTGTGTTTATTTTTTTAGCAGGGAATAGTGTAGCGGGAATGTGATTTCTTATTTTCCCCCATGGCACCTGGTTAGAGAGCAAAACAATACCTGCCCTCTGTTGTGTCCCCCCAGTTGATGCATGGAACAGACTGGTCTGTGTTTTACATAGCAGCAGTTTTCAGTGGATCCTCTTTGGAGAGGGGGAGAGGCAGTGCCAACCTGTCTTGGTACACTTGGTGGCACTTGGTAAAACCACAGGGGTTTCTTTACTGCATAGAGAGAACCTGTGTGGGGACATGCTGGGAGGTGGTTTGGGGAGTTTTTCTCCTATGCCTGCCCAAATCAGTCAGGGCTGAGAGACACTGGAGATGTGAACAGAGGACGTTTGCATCTTGTGCGCTGGTAGATGAGCTGCCTCTTCTTGGTATGGATTCACCCCTTAGCAGAGTGAAGGTACTTCAGGGATTGAGTTGAGGCTCTTGAATCCCTCTCTGGAGTCCCCTCGGTCAGTTATGGAGGTATTTTAGTTTCTAAACTTGATTTTTCTCCCTCTGTTTCCTCCTAATCTCCCCACTCTCCAGAAAAGGATTTGGATACCCATAGCAGAGGGCAGAATGCCACCCGGTAAACTCTCCGGAGTACAGCTACTGCACAGCCTCCTGCTGGGGAGCTGAATGTATGGCTTATGCCCTAAAGCAAAATGTATAATGCTTAGAGAACAGAGTGCATTTTTTTTTTTTCTTTGCTGCTGGAATAAATTATCATGTCAAAGTGCTGTGGTTTGGACTTATCCCTAGATGGGCATCACCAGTGGTATGCATTTAGGAAATAATAAGTTGAAAAGATGCCTCTTGAAAACTGTATGGGTGTGCAACATATAGAAGTCTTCAAATGCTGTTGTTTTTCTGTTGGGGGGCCCCCCCCCCCCCCAGGTTAACCCCACTGATGCTTGCTTCTCTGCATTCTTCAGCATGTTTTTTTGTAGGTCATACTATGCTGCCCTTTAGCCATATGGGTCTGTTAAATTTCCTAATGGAGACTAATGCTGCTCATATAGGGTGAAAAATCCACAAGAAAAATAAAACCTCTACATCCCTAATATTCCTTTGTGTCTAGCAAAGCATGCTATTCTCTGCACTTACTTATGTGCCTGACACAACACCTCTAGGTCCATGTACAATATCCAGTATAAACACAAGGTGCTCTTGAGCTGTATTTATGACCTCTTGTGTCCAGTTGTACACTTCCCTGAGAAATTTGTCAGGCCAAAATGTAATGTGAGATCCAAGGGGGATAGATACAAACCTAGAACAACTGCAGAACACAAGTAAAAACATCTTATTTTTTCCATAGACTTTGATTGCAGTATTTGTGCCACATAGCTAAAGAATAATTGAGGCTAGGAAGCTAAGCTTGGGGGACTGTTACAGAGTGACTAGTGTTTACAGCTCTGTAATGCTGTTGATACTGCTGAAATTATTAGCTGTGAAGGAAAGTATTTGTGGGTTCAGGGTTTTATTTCATCCAACTGAAGGAAGAAAAAAACAGTTGTCTGCAAAATAATAGTTTCTTTCCTTAGACACACAGAAGATGTTAAAGTTTCTGTACCTCAGGTATATTTATGGTGTTCCTCAGTGCTATGGGGGCAGAGTATATAATCAGTGTATAAAGAAAAAAATATCGGAAACATCTTTAACTGGTAGGAGAAATAAAGGGAATAAAATCTGTGCTGTTGATCTGCATCTGTTTAGTTGTCATGAATCGAATTAGGACAGACGCTGACTTAGGTCCAAGTTGCAGCAGCTTAACAGCTTTAAGCACCTATTCCTCCACAACTGCTAGTTGAAGTAACCGTGTTGCTGGCAATAATAGTTGAGCAGAAGTTCTATTTCCTTTGCTAAAATTGCATGCAAATATGTATTTATTTATTTTTCCTCCAGAATTGGGTACCCCACAGCAGAAAAGATGATGTGGATTACTGAATTTGGCAACAAGGTTCCTTTAATCTCTCAAGCTTCCAAAATGATTTATTTTTCTCCTGGAAACTCATATTGGCTATTTTCTTTGATTTCCTTATTTAAATAAGTTTGTCCAGATTTTGAACAGTTTACAATGACAAACCAGGTCAACCCATGCAAAAAGGTTAGAATGGGAGAAGGGGAAGTATAGCTGAAAAAATTTAAGCTATCATGTATCTGCAGAGTGGCCTTCTGTGAAACTTACACTACCGTTCTCAAAAGAAAAAGCAGTTAAGTTACTTAAGAGGTTTCAGATTGGCTGGCTGATCAATATCAAGTATTAGTAATGCTGTATTAGAAGAGACCTATGCTATACACTCCGGCCTTATTACTATAATGTCCTTTTATTGATACTAACTCTTGATCATATACAACAAATTATTTTGAAGTTATTTTTGATGAATGTTGTTCATATGTGTTATATGGCTTGATCTTGCAAACCTTTACTCGTGAGGGTAGTCAATTGTCTTCAAAGATTTGCAAGAATGGCCCATGTGCAATACAACCTTGATTATCCAAATGTCAGGGGAGACATTGAATAAGTTCATATAATCGACATTTTGAATAATGAGGAAATTTTCAGTGCAATTAATAGATGTCAGGGGACATGACCATCTTTCAGATGACAGGGAGTTTTCAGAAAATTTAGATTTTGATAGCTGAGTTTCTAATGTATGTGCTACTGACAGACCTGAAATCGCAGAACATCAGAAACGTGCCTAGATATTCTTTAATAGCCCTTCCTTTGAAATCAGCCTCAGCTCTATTTACTGTGCCATTTGCGTTGCAGGTAAAATTGTCACAAGTGCTTAGCCTAACACTGCAGGAACTCTGCTATTAAGGGTTAGATTCCAAGAACACAGCATTAAATCAATATTGGAATTGTCTGAAGGAAAATATTATTTGGAAACATATCAGCATCAACTCTTGGAATCTGTTTTTTATTTAAAACAAAAAAAGGTCCTATAATGCCATGAGAGTAAATAAAGCTTAAGGAAGGAAACTCCAGGAAATAGTGACTGAGGAAGAGAGAAAACCAAACTCTTTTGTGTGAATGTGGAAATATGCCAGAAAGCATCAGTTCGAATGACTCTTTAAACTTGGGGTTGGTCAATCAAAGATAATCCAAGGCTGAAATTCCTGTTTTCTGACTCCTGTTCATCTTGGCACAGCCAACAGAAGGTGCTGCGGTGGGAGGCACTAATTTTCTTCCTCCCCAGATGGCTGCACATGAGCACCCAGGGATGCATATGGCTCTGCTGGCTCCCTGGGCAGGCAGCCCCGATGGTGTCTCTGATTGCCTGTCTGCAGGTCGGTAGCGCCATCATCTGCGTCATCAGAGTTAGTCTTTAACAGTGCTAATGAACAATAGGGTCTTGCTAGCTTCCCCAGTGCAGGAGCACCATATGACTATTGCAAACAAGAGGTTGCTGGGAGCGCTTGTGTTCCTGTCCTGAATCACAGCGCTAATGTTTGTAGCAAGCTGAAACCAATGCATCAATTTATTTTGGTGGAGAGATGAGCAATCACTTGTTTCCTAGGAAACATGGGGTTGCGCATATGCAGCTTCAAATGTGCGTCCTAATGTTTTCCTTCATGTTGATAGAGTAGAAAGTTTGTCCGATAAGATCTGTTATGCTTAAAACAGAAGGGAAAATAAATTTGGAAAGTTGCACTATTTAAAAAAAAGAAAAAGTAGCGATACTGCCAGAGTCGTAGGAAAAAGGCAGAAATAATTCAAGAAAATAACAAAAACGTCCTTTCTGTCTCTCTTGTCTAGGAATCTCAAGATTTTTATAGTTGTAGAGCCATCTGCTAAGTTTCATTTATTGTGCAACTTTGCTACCTCACCATCATCTGCTCATTAATCTGCCTTTTTTAGGTCTACTTCAGAAATTCTCAACCTCTGAGCATCTGTCAAATAGCTACCATTGCTTTTAAAACAGTACCATGATGTAGCATAAAGATTAATATGGGAAATCATCTTGGGTGATGGCAATGTTACTCAGCAAAAGCTTAGCCATTCATAAGATGCTCACCTCAAGCTTGCCACTAAACCACTTCCACCACACCCTAGCTCTTTGTATTTCTGCCTAGAAGAGTAAATAAAACATAATTTGTGGTGATGTGCACTGTGTTTCAGTGTCTTGGGCTGCATGGCAGCATTTGGTGCTCCTAGGATTTGAGCAGTGTGCTTAAGCGATTGCCAGGAAGGACTGGGGATCATTAGCACAGATCACTGACCCCAGCAGGAGCTTTACCATCGACTCAAATGGCTGAGACTTGGACCGAGGTTGGGGACTTCCGGATGTTGGACCTAGCTTCAACTTGGCGTTTTCAAACCTGGCTGTTCTGCTGTAGCCTGCACACACTGCTGAGATGAGGAGAGCCTTAATATCCACATTCTTGACCAATGTAAAAGATTCGCTGTACGTCATACCGCAGCCTTCAGAGGTAGCAGAGCGGCTCGTTCTTCCTGTTTATTGCTAACAGGAACAGGAGAGAACTCATCTGGCTGTGGTGCGGGCCTGACAGGTGTGTCTGGGTGCATCTCGGAAGAATCCCTGCCTTTCCTTTTCCTGCCTTGTTGTGGCAGGATATCTGATGCGTTACCTGATCATGAAGTTTGAATTCAAATTCTGGCTGCCTGGGCCTGTTGGAGGCAAGGCAGTCCGTGAAGCCCCAGGAACTGAACAAGCAGTGGCTGCCTGTATTAGTAAACGCTGCTGGCAGCAGGTATTAGCAGGTCAGAGGGACTCCAGTCCTCTCCTGCCAGGTGGCTGCCAGGATGTCATTACCCTGTGTGAAGCTTATGGATGCTTTTGTCACTCCTGCCCTGAGGTTCCCTGATGTGTTTTTTCAGGCATTGATTTCATTTTGCCTGCTTTAGGTAAATCTTGGTAGCAGTGGATGATTCAGCTCAAGAATTTTTTTCTTTGGAGACTAATCATTCTGTCCTGATCCACGCTCCTAAATTTAGAGGTTAATCTCTACAGGCTTCTTCTGGGGGAGGCTGAAGCTTCTACTCTGAAAGCTCCTGTGAAAGGACTAACCCTAGGCATTTTGAATCACACTCTGAGTCTTTTTCTCTCTTGATTATATATGGGACTAAGGAGACTGTATTTCTAATTTAGGCAGTTACAGATGAGGTACCACAAGATGGATGAGCTGATCTAATAGCCTGCTGATACTTCCTGGCCATGTGTTCCTGCTGTTTCTCTTGCTTCAGCTTGGGTGCTTGTGCTAAAATGGGAGCAAACTACACCAAGCAAAGCAAACACAGCAAAGGCAACCTGAGCCGTCTGGCCAGGATGAACGCAGGGACCAGACCCTATGGTAGAAAGAGGGTCCCGCTGTAGGGTGGCAATACTTACCTGGCTGGGATCCTTGGTATGCTCCTGGGATAGGAAATCTCCCTTAACAGAGAGTAAAAATTGTTGAATGCTGGTATTGCTGTGACTTTCCTCCATCCTTTTGACAGCAGCAGCACTGCTGTTTGGTGCTGTGCTCTTGACCCTTGCAGGGACCTGTAATTGTGCAGACTGTCAAGGGGCCAGAAGAATTGGATCAGCCAGCAGTGCTGCTGGGCTAGGACCATGGATGCATCGCTACTGCAGGAATGCACTGGAATGACTGGGGGAAATGGCCAAAAATGTAGAATTCCTCTTTTTTTTGGAGACAATTTCTACTCCTCCCATGCTGAAAGACACCTCAGATGCCAATTACACATGCTGCCTCTCTGAGAGGAAGACTCCAGTCTGTCAGTAGCTAACCCCATACAATCATCTTGACAGTAGTTATTGTCTGTTTAAAAGCCAGTAATAACTGTAGAGTTAATAAACCTAAAAGTAAGCTAAACCCTCAAAGTAAGCTTGAAGAAGTACTTCTTGCCTGATCCTTAGGGATGTAACCTCTGCAGCAGAACGAACAGAGCTGTACTTCTTATCTGGCGTCTCCCTCCAGGAACAATAATTAATAGTGGTACAAGTAGAAAAGTAGAAATTTCTGCTGAGAAGAAATAACTTCTGTTGGGTAGAACCACCTCCACTTTCTCACAGCAGTACTCTGACTCAGTGGTTTTCACATTTTGAGTCTGGCGTGGCTGGTGTGATGAGGGAGTTGAGGCCTGGGCTATCGTTAGCACATTGGGAGTAGAGCCTCCAAGCAGCAGCGCGAGTTCTCTTCATCCTAAGAAGCAATTTAACGTTTTCCATGCCTGTTTGTGATGGATGAATTGGAGGAGCAAACTGTGAGGGGAAACACATTTGAAACAGGACAATGAATAATGAAGTGATGACCTTAGCCTTGAGGTCTAAAATGAGAACCGTACGCTGGGCCAGAAAGCAAAAGTCCGAACTCTGCAATTAACATCTCAGACTTGAGTCAGGGCTTCTGAAGGTTGCCTTCTTGTGTGACCAAACTGGTGCATGTGTGCATGGCTCAGCAAGGAATGAATCACACTATGGATTAATTCTGGGCCGTGCAGTCGGATTTTAACAAATCTGTCCAGTCCCATGCTGTGGAATGTGTGGACAAGGTTCAAGTTTGCACTGATGCAAGTGGAAGCCTGTTGCTATACTGAGTTCAGTTTGTTTTCACATGTGGTGTGTTGTCTATCTGGTATGTCTATTTTATTTATAGCTGTATAAATATATTAAAGAAAAGCTAGTTGACAATTTTCACATCAATATTGTGTTTTCAACAGAAAATGGCTTTTTAGTCAGCAGAGGCTGCTGGCGTGGTTTTATCGTTTTGATCTAAAATGTTTGGTTTTAATGAAATATTGGGAAATGAAGACATGGAGTTGTGTTTTTCCTGAAAAATCATGAAGAACGTGATGCATTTGTTAACAAATCTTTTTTTTTGTTGTTGAAAATATTTTGAGTGAAAGTATATCACAGCTGGCTGAAACATTATGTATGCGTTATAAAAGTGTTAAAATTTCTCAGCTGAGACCCTGGAAAAGAACTTCCTTGTGGGTCATAGGGAAAACTGGGTTTGTGGAGGGTGGTTTTTGTTTTATTTTTTATTTTTCCCTCTCGTTTAGGGATTAAAAAACAAACACAAGTAAATTTGCCAATATTTTCATTAGATTTGGCAGCTTTTCTTTGAAACTCTGAATTCCAAGTAGTGTTCCCTGTTTGCTTAGAGAAAGCAGGGGGCCCACTTCACAGTCTTTGCTCTGAGATTGGTGCACTGACAGGCAGGCATTTGTCCACATTTTTTTATTATTAACTAGAATAAGCAGTTTAATAACTGGGATTAAACTATCAGATCATGACAGAGTAGCATTAGCTGCAGGAACCAAGTTGGAAAGGATTCCAGATGTGATTAGATGAATACCTGCCCTTTAGGGGAAATAGTTAAGTGGGCCTCTATTTTTATTAGTAAGGTAAATGTTTCTTGGGCTATTCTAGGCAGGTATCCTGGGTTCGCATTTTCACAATGATGTTGCAGATCCCTGGTGCCAAGGAATAGATTGTCTTCTAGACCTGAGCCAAAATTGTCTCCCTGATGAAAATCAATGATTTTGCCAGAACACACAAGATTCTGTTATTGCCTTGAGTCATTTTCTGTTATAAATGCAAAGGAGTGCTTATAGCACACTAGGAGATGAATATTTCCTTTGTGGGGGGAGAAAAAGGGAGGAGAGTAGGGAAAAGCTGTGGTCAGAGAGCCCAGCTTCATCCCAATTCAGGGGTGAGTTATCTTCCCACTGAAACAAATTGCAAAACTTCTACAGATTTCACCAGGATCAGAAATGATCTTAAAGTTATGCTCCCTCCATCCAATATAAGTGAAGAGATGTTTAAGTGTGTTTTACACAACTGAGTTTGTAGCATATTGCAAACAGATATATGTTTGGTGGCATGAGAGACTGCATGAAAAATCAGAAGTACAAAAACGATTTTTGGACGAAAGTATGTTTTCTATCAGTCTCTTTAGAAACCAAAGTAATGTAATAACCTTCTTGTTTAACTGCAATACAGAAGTTCATTTTGTTAGAAGCTGGCAAATTCTGCCTTGTTCTTTTGGGATCAGTGCTGAGAATGAATATTTTTCCATTATTAACCACTTAGGGCTGTCTTTGCAGAAGTATCTAGGTGCCAAAGCAACTGTGCAAATCTGGCCCTGGAGCACTACAATCAACTCCCCCCAAGTACTACACTGAAATACCATTCCAGTCTGTGTGATGGGAGATGTATTGTACAAAAAGCCCTCACAAATCTATCTGTAAACGTCTCTACTGTCTGCCTAGTCACTATATATGAAAAATGAAATGGACATAGGGTACAGAGTTAATATTGGTGAAGAAATAAAATATCAAGTTAGAGTATATAATCACCTTAAAACCTTTCTTTCCTGATCAGTCTCGAGCACTCAGGCTAATAGTGCAAATGTGCTGTGCTTTACAAGGTGTTTAAGCACCAGCATAAGGCTTTGAGGGAGCAATTGAAAAGGTGACTCTTGTGTCCAGAAGAGCTTAAATACGTCTTCCAGAAACTACCAAAGCTGGCAGCCTGGACCTCCTATATTTCATTATTGATGTGCTCTCCTCCACTTAGAGGTTATGTTGGTGTAACTTAGTCTGGTGTACCTGGAGGTTCACACAAGAGAACATGGAAGATAGAGAATGGTGAAAGCTCTGATAACTTCAGTCTAAGCCTGTTTTGGGGAATGCTCTGCTGTCAGTTTGCTGTATAAAAGACACCAAACTTTGTCTTCCTTTCACCTGTGGTGTGTGGTTTCTGCTCTCTGCAGAAATACTCAGTGAAGCTTGGAGACTCCACAGCATGGTATCAAGGTGGTCTTCCCTAAGAGAAGTGTGTAGATCTGGAAAAGTCAAAGGAAGAAATCCTGCTACATACTGAGGTTTACAAGTTTCTCTCTGACCTAAGCGGAAGTTTGTCTGCATTTGTTGCAAGTTCTGCATTTATTTGTGACCTGATCCAAAGCTTACTGAAGTCAGTCTTCACATGAACCTTGATGGGCTTTTGATGAGCACTCATAGAAAATTTGTTTTGGCTTCTGTTATTGAGAGATTTGCCTGACTGACGTGAGATTAAATGAGGTCACCGAAGGCGCTTTATTTCTGTCACCTATGGGGGAAAAAATATAGAGTTTTCTTGAACTTCTCAACCCTAATTTCTGAAATCCTTCCCTACCACACAGCAGAGCATCTGGCTGTTTTCCCAAACTCAGAGTAACTCTCTACTAATGCAAAGCACAAGATCCGCTTAGTTAAGCAAGTGAAGGAGGTTTGCCCACTGGCGATAACAAAAGGAGGAGTGTGGATCAGAAGGAGAAAGCTGTTGTGGCAGACACTAGGTGTTCGGTAAAATGGAAAGGAAGCAAGGTGTAGCAATATTCAGCTTGATTGCCTTTCAAAATGTCCATGTCCCTTTTGGGAGAGGGACTTTCCTTGAGAAATCCCCTCTGAAGCTCTTTAAAAATTCACTCTTTGTGGCCGCAAGTTGTTTGAGAGCATTTCGACAATACGCAGAGTATTTCAGAGATAGACCTGGTCCAGTTAAACTGAGGGCTCCCACAGGCTGCAAAAAGCTATTTTTATGGGGGAGAGGTCAGCGACTTGGGGTTGAAAGAACTGGCACAGCACAACAAAGCGTCAAAGTCTGACAGCCCTCTGCTTGGACCTAGAACAGCGGTTTCTGTTGCAAATATAGGGCAGCATTTCTGAAGCTGCTAACCTGCATTTGATGTCCCAAACGTGAAATTAGTTTTGGAAGAAGTGTACAAGCTACAGATAATGCATTTTTAGTTTAGGGAAGAATAAGTAGATTTAAAAAAAAATAGAGACAAGTATTTCAGTCTTCTCCTGAATGCCCCTAGGCATTGCAGAAGACTAAGTGGCTCTGATAAAAAGTGAGATCATTACAGTAATGAGGTAATCCTTCTTTTTTTCCTGTCTTTTTATGTATTTCTACTGCTTCCAAAACAAATATGTAAGTTAAAAAAGTAAACAAAAAAAAACATCCCAGGCATATAGGTGAAGTAGTCCTTAATATTTTTATTACTGCTCTAAGTAACAGTTTTCACCACACCTGTGGCTTTAATGAGGCTTGAAAAAAATGTAGGAAAACATCAATATGCTTCTCAGGCTGAATAAAAGCTGCTTTTTTTTTTTTTTTTTTTTTTTTAATCGGTCTGCAGCCTGTTGAAGTTGCTGAGCCCTTCCAGTGGGTTTTGGAACAGACCCCAAGTTTCTTAACTTTGGGGGGGGGGGGGTGGGGAGGGGAAGCACAGATACGTGTAGGTGCTTCAGGGTTGAGTTTTGGAGCTTGCTTTTGCAAGATGTATTTGCAAGCTACAGGAGAGCCCTTGCAGAGAGGATGTACTTTTACTCCCCACTTACCGTAAATTTAAGGTAGGAGCAGCTGCAAAGGAAACGCAGCAGGAAAACCCAAGTGAGGGAGTGTCTTTGACCTCTTCTGCTGCTTTGTAACCCCCCAGCCCACCCCCTTTCACCCCTGGAGACACACAGGCTTCCTGAGGTGATGGATGACTAAGAGCAAGAGGGACTTGAGCGTGGCTGATGTGATACTTTTACTTGGGAAGTTGCTTGAAAGAGGAACTCAAACTAATGATTTAAAAAATGCAGTTTTCAAGTCTGAGGATATATATATATATTAATTTTTTAGTGTCGTGCTCTTTTTTTCTGACTGTACCTTACTTGGAAGAGAAAAAGGAACAACCAGACTTTTTCTTCTTGTATATGTCCTGAATTACATTATATAAGCAGCTGCTGACAATAATTGATGGAGATAAATCAGTCAACCTGTGGTGACTTAGAAACAAAAGTAAAAAGGCATTCCTTATTTTAATGGCTTTGTCCTTAAAACCTTAGGTATGATTTTTTTTTTTTCTCCAGCTGCAATCAATATAGATGCTTTTGTCTCAAAACAGAGATCCAAGTACCAAATCGTTGAACAGATTTCTCCTTTGAAAATGCCACTGTCACTTCAAAATGCCATGTGTACAGTGCAGCTGTCTGACTTCTCAGGATTACAAAGAATCAAGACCACGTGAAGCCTATAAACAAGCTTGTAACTCAATGTGTAAAATTTCAATGTTTATTTCGAATGTTTTGAGACTCTCCTTTGCTGTAAAGTTGTGTGTTTGCTTGCAAAAACTCCCACCCTTCAAGTGATCATATTGAATTTTGTAGCTTTTATCATCACTTCTGTTCACACACTCTTCCACAAGTCTGAATAATGCAGAATGTTTTTAGTGTCAAATTTGTTCTTGCTTTTCAGTGTTTTCTTCTTTCCCCACCACAGTTGTATTTTTTCCACCTCTTTTTAGTCCCTCCTAGCAAGTCTTTTTATTTATTTTTTTTCTTTTTCCTTTTTTTTTTTTTTTAAAACCATCTCTTCCTCAGATGCAGGCTTCTGAGTTTCACATTCAGAGCTGCCACTGAGATGCATGATTTTAACACATTCTTGTTATCGTTTAAAACAATCTTTTCATGGCTAATTCGGTAAGGGGGAGGAAGTGACCAGCTGCTGTTGGTGTTGATGAATATGATGACTGTATCAGTTTGTCATCTGGCATTACCATTGTCCTCTTCTTCAGCTGGTGTTCATTTGAGTTTATGATCTTACAGAAGTATCAATATGTGATGCTTTTACTCAAGTTTGGCCAAAAGACATCTTTCAATAGAATAATAAATTCTCTTTGTTTCAGCTCTGTGGATATTACAACACCAGCTTGCGATATTGTGATGAAAATTCTGTAGTCCAAACAGATTTGGTTCAGATCAGTGGTTGTGTAGCAAATCTCCAAGGAATATTTATGAAGAGATGACACCCTTACCAGAACCAGATCGGCACATGAGAAGGCCTTTTGCTCCTAGAGGTGCTGTTTTTATAGAGTGAGATGTAGATGTGTTTAACACTTATATCCTCTAGTCAGGAGGAGTTATATTTTCAGAGGATCAGAGTCTTGGTCACTGCATTTCCCAAAAAACATAGCACAGTACCTGCATCTTCTCTTTAAACTGAAGTTGACCTTCCAGCTTTGACTGGAGCAGTGTTGAGGGGCACTAGACAGCTGCTACGTTGCAAACCAGAGCTGGCTGCCCTCTTCAATAGTCTTGGCAATGTAGCCCAATGCTTTTAGAGAGGGAAGTGCAAAGGATAGTCCTTAGTGTAGCACAAGAAATGATCAGCAGGAATCTTATCGCTATTTTTTTTTTTTTTTTTCTTTCTGTCTCCTAGGTCTTACATGCCTTTGCTAGGAAAAAAAAAAAAAAAAAAAAAATCTGAAAACTACCATCTTCCTTGCTTTGCTCTTTGAATTTTCCAATTGCTGCTGCTGACAAGAGGGACATCTCTACACTGCCATGGCCAGTGCTAACTCTGGAAAGGTATGTTTGCCACTTTTTTTTTACGTTCAACATATCCTTAGCCAGGCTGTGTCCCTGTGGATGAAGCAATGGAGAAGCAAAGAACTGCTGTGCATGATGATGAGATGCCGCAGAGGATCTTCACAGGCCTTATGTTTAGGTGTTACATATGTACGTAAGTTGCTGGGATCTGTGTGACCAAGAGAGTATGGGAGAGTTTCATATGTGTGGCAGTTCAGAGTGTAATTACAAACTTAGCTGCCAAGCGTGGTACTTCTTTGTGAATAAAAACCAGGTCCTCTGTGTAATGTGTTAAGTCTCAAACTCTGCCCAGGATGCAAGGCTTCAAGGATATTTAACATGCAGCTTTACAGTGTTGTTAACTAAGCCATGCCTACCTTTGTGGGTTATTTCCAGAAAGACTTTTTGGTCATCAGTAAATTTAACTGCTGCAATTGTCTGTGCCCTTCTGTTGCATCTTGCAAATGGGAAGGACTTTAGAGTGACCACTGCTATTTACCCGGCTTTGTGGCACTGATGAGACTCAGAAAGGGCCCTCTGAGCATGCTGCAGCTATGGATTACTTCATTTTCTTCTTGTGTAAACTGAAAACTGGTCTTTGCTTTGATCAGAATTCTGGGGAGGGTCCAAAATAAACAACGTTGGACTTGATGGGGCTTTACTTTCTAAAGCATACGTAAATGTAGCAAACAAATTGCTCATAAAAATGTTTCAGTATGGGAAACAATTTATTTTTCAATAACGCTGGCTTCTCTGCTTTCAAATAGAGACTAAAGAAAGGGCTTGGATGAGGGCAAAAATGTGGCATTGCTGAGAGATCTAATTTGCAAGCAGGGTGTATGGCTGGTGCCTGTTTCTTCTCCCGGCTGAGAATGCTTATCTCGCCATGTGTGCCAAGCAGAATGAAGTGCAGCTCCTTTATGGGCCATGCTTTTATGGGGTGGAAGAGCAGAAAGGTTGGTGGTTCAAGCATGGCCAGTGTTAATCCAGACAGCCCCTGGAGAAGAGGGGTGAGGAGCCTGAGCCTGTAAGAAGTGCTTCCTGGCTACCCTCAAAGGATCTCTGCTTGTGTCAGGGCCTGTCCAGTCTTGTGAAAGTAGGAGAAAAGAAAATAAAATCTCAATCACTTCATGAAGCTGAGGAAAAGCAAGCTGTGATGTGCAAGGTATCTGAAAAAAAAGTAGGCTAAAATCAGCCTCTAGAAGTAAAATAAAAAGCACATAGCAAAGGCATTTTAAGGCTACTTGGTTCCTACTTCACTTAAAGGTGGTAGCTCTTTTCTGACTTTATGGACATGTTTTTTGTAGGTACAGTCTTCATAGGCAAATAAAACATGGAAGGGTGATACAAGGTTGAGAGTTTATGTGGTCAAAAGCTTGCCATGGGTTGTATAGAACATCAATTTATTACTATGTCGAGCATTTTAATATGGAGTTATACCAAGTGTCTATTTTTGTTTACTGCTAAATGTTGTTTGTTTTATAAATCTGAGGAAAGCTCTTGCAAATACCTTTGAGGTCAGAGCATTTACACAGGCAGATCTGCAGCTTACTTCATGTAGTAACTCTTACATTTTATATTAAAATATAAAATAGATTCCTTCCAGCTAAAAGGAGCAGATAAAAATGAAAAACTTGTAGTTCATTAGTTTTCAGCCAAGTTGAGTAATTACAGTATAAACAGGTGAAATACCATATGTGACTTCATTTTTTGTTTGTAATTCTAAAGAGTTTACACACTTTCAAGAAAGATTTACATGAAGAACACAGATAAGTAAATAAATGGAGTGAGTATATGATTAATGATTTTAAAATAGTAAATACTTCCAGTTTGTAACATTCTTGAAATAGGTTGGCCATGCAGGCTGTGTTTTTCTTCCTGCTTTACAAGGCTGTCTGTATTTTGTTTATTTACTGTACAAATTTTATGTTCAATGACTCCTTTTCTGTTTAATCCACAGGAGAATTTTGGTCACTGACAAGATCATTAAATTGTATTAATATATGTTTAATTAAATCCTTATAACAAAGCATATATGATAAATTGCTCTATGTAAAATTAAAAGGAACGAACAAGTTGAATAATGGCAAAACAGGAGAATGAAATTACATTTGTGAGATCAAACATGATGCTAAGAACAGGACCTAGCATGGGCATACTACTTCCGTTTTTTTGAGCTACTGCAGGCCACAATTAACAATGCAACAGATCCATCCTGTGATCAAGAGTGTGTTTACTAGTGCTTAATATAGTCAGCTTGCAGCTGTCTTCATCTGTTGCTGCTCGTCTTGTACTATGTCCAGAGCAGTGGAAAAAGTATTATTATCTCCCTGTTGTTGCTTCTGTAGGTTATAACCCTGATAGCTATGCAGTGGCTGTAAGGAGTTGGTAGTGGGACAGTTCCCGTGGTACAGAGTGAGAGAAGCTGCTTTCTTGGAAATAAGGAGTCCATAAAAGAGTACTTGCTGTTACTATGCCTGTTGCTAGTAACCACACCGGGAAAGTCTTCATACTTTGCACAAAGTGGTGTTTTTGGTAGTGTACTGAAATCCTGATTCTGCAGGGGACAAAAGCCCAATATGCGTGTTAAAAAAAAAAAAAAAAAAAAAAAAAAAAAAAAAAAAAAAGGTGCTCCAGTGCTCTCCTGAGCTACAGTCTACAACTAGGAACGTAGAATTGCCTGTTTGATTTGAGTGAACTGCAGGAGCTCATCTCATGGCTGTTTCAAGCAAGGCAATGGAAACTGACTCCACTGGAAGTGGTTAAATGAGGTAAATGGAGTGGCTGAAGAATACTTCAGATGCACAGGGAGTGAGTAGATCAAGATTGAAGGGAAAGGTCCTTTCTAACAACGTTCAATATCAGCAGCAGAGTAGTCGCTATTTCAAGTTGAATGGGGCATGTTCAGAACTACACCCGGGCGGAACTGCTAACGGGAAACTGTTGGGGCTTCTCAAATGCACCAGTGCAAGCCTGGTTACAGGCTGGCTTACAAACAGATCAATATTTCTGTGTTCTCACTGAAATTTGAGAAGTCCCAAGGTTTTTAGTACCAGTTTGATGTCCCTGGTGAAGTGTTTCCAACTGTATGAAATAATATTTTGTTCCAAAATGTTCAATTAGAAAGAGTAGCTCAGGAAGAAGCAGTTTTGTAGGAGTCTTATTTTAATAAAGCCAGAGCAATGTCAGAGGTCTTGATTCATTCAGACAAACAAGAACAGGATTTTCATCAAACAGAAACTAAGTGCATGTTCTAAATGAATGTATAAATTTCTAATTAGAAGTGTCCTGCACTTTGCGTAGATCAATGCAGGCTTTTAGTCACTTAGTTCCACTGTACCATTTGTCCTTCAGTTTTAAAAAGCAAATAAATAAAAATCCATGGGTCATAGCCACTGCTGGCACTGCAGTGGGACCTCTGCCCTGTCCCTGCCAAGATGGAAGCTCATGTCTGAGAAATTCATGTTTTTACCGTGTGCCTTAGTTTTCCTTACTTTATAAAGGAAATGATGGTATTGAGGTGTTTTGATAGAAAGGGAGAAGGAAGCTTAGCATATAGGCTGTTTTTTGTAATTACAGCATAGTGTGCCTTAATACCAGTTCAAATGCTGCATCTGAATGACTCAACCTCTAACGTAACAACCTGCATAATATTACTTATATGGTGAAATTAAGTGGTTTTGATTCTATGACTCAGTTGCAGTAAGTCTATATGGGGAAAAAGAAAGTGTCTTAAGGTAGTGATGGGCATGATTCAGAACTCTGAATCCCTGTTTAGGGAGAATGTGTTTTGTTTGGTAAATCTGGCACAAAAAGGGGATTCTATTTGAATATTCCTGTGACCTCTTCTACCCAAATCCTTCATCATTTAGACACAGAAACTTCAAACTCAACTAAACCCTCTCAGATGTGGGTGGGGTTATTTTGATGTCTAATATAAGCCTCCTCCCTTGAAAAAACAACCCCACAACAATAACAACAAAACCCACTCCAATCTGAACACTGAGTCATTTTGAGTCTTGGATTCATCTCTCCATAGAAAGGTGCAAGCCATAAAGCCCAGATTAAGGGGCTTGAAATGTCTTTTAGAGCTGTGCTGTGTTTGGCAATTTGTGTTCCTTTGGGGTTGACAGAATTTCTTCGGCAGTTAAGTTTTTACTCCCTGAGTTTTGCTCTGAGATTCAGGTTCAAATAAATCTGAAATGTGGAGCAGAATTCAGTCCAAGAGAGCTAGTTTCCCATGGTTTCTGTCTGAAACAATAAATCCTTCCTTGGAGAGAGAAGGGCAAACCTCCACCTTGGTTCATCCAGAAGAATTGCAGATGCTTTTATGAGCCTAAGTTTAATTTGGGGTTAGTAAGAAAGCCCTTTCCATTTCTTCAACTCCTGTTTCAACTCCAGGGTATAACCCTGCGTTAACGAGTTTTTTTTGTTTTTTACTCCCATTTGCAGCAAAGGCAGGATTTCCCACCCTGAAGTTCTGCCAGTTTCTGTATATTATCATTGTTGGCCAAAGCTAGTAGGTATTTTTAGTGAATGACATTGATTTCAAAACCTCCGGTTTTCATGCTATTCCTCCCGACTCTATTACAACTGGAAGCCTATTAGCTATCCAATGTACTAATGACCTGGTAGATGACAAAATTAAATTGAGGGCATATAATTTCCAGGATCTTATTTCTGCCTTTTTTTTTTTAACAAAGACTTTTAACTGCCTTGCAAAATTCACACACCCGCTTCCCCAGCACTTCTTGCCATCTGTATGCACAGCACATAGCGTACCTTTGGATTTTTTTTAAAAAAATATTGTTCTGCTCTCTAACCTGCAGCCTGTTGTACCACGTAAACTGGAGAAAAACGTCTGTCTAATCGATCCTTATTTAATAAACGGTGTTATCAATGCCTTTGAGACAGCTGTACAGTGTGTGATGCAGGGACATCAGGACACTTGCTGGCTTGTGTTAATTGGCATGGCAACGTTGCTTTTTGGCCTGGCACGCCAGATCGAAAATTGAATTTACAAAATCAAACTGTAGTTATCTGCATTCCTTGATGTCCTCCCAGGTGAGCTACTGGGCTTCATGCTAATAACTTCTAAAGCAAGCAAACTTTAGCTAATTATGTGCTAGTTTATTCTCCCTTGCTAAATTTTGGCAGGTTGCTTCTGTAAATTATGAAAAATAAATGTGAAATATGCAGATGTCTTTTGTTTGAAGCAGATGTTTGGTCCGCCTTGCCAGAATCTAATCAGCTGTTTCCCCTGAGTTGTTTCTTTTTCCCCCCACCCCCAGTGTTGTCAAAGAGCTTTCTGAAAACACGCAGAGTAGAGGGAATGTTGAACAATAGGACACTGCTTTATTTGCCGGCTACCAAACTTCAGCATAACTCAAGGTAGAATTTAGGCTGTTGACTTCTCCGGCTAAAGCCACAGCAGATGCTGGCGGAGGGCCCAGAAGGCATGATTCTGTCTGAGGACGGGCAGAATGCAAATGCAGCCTTTCCTGTGTCAGGGGAGGTGGTGGTGAGTTGGGAGGGAGCCAGCAAGAGCCAGCTTTGAAGTCCTGGTGGTACCGTGTAGCTGAGCCCCCCAACTTGCATGGTTCCCCCATGGGGAGCCTCGCAGATGGGGGAGCTGCGACTTTCCAGGAGCCTGGGGCAGCTGTGGAAAAGGCAAGGCAGGTGGCAGGATCTGCGTCCTTCCTCTTGCCCCAAATCACCCCCCTCTGCGTGTTGTTGCCCACAGCATGACGTGGCCGGAGGTCAAAGTGGCTGGTGTTGCACCCTGCGCTGCTGGCTCGCTGAGCAGGAGTGCTGCAGCACTCACTGCCATCTCCTCCGGCCCTATCCTGCAGCACGGGGTCTGAATCAGCCCTATTTGCTGTAGCTGCCTGGTTATAAGGGCCTCTGAAAAATGAAGCCCTCTCCAGAAGAATCTGCTCCACACTGTACCTTGTGTTTTGCTCTTGGCCTGCTGTGTAGCATGGCTTGAAGTCTGATGCACTGATGGAGCAGCTGTGGCTCCCTTGCCATGGCACTGTAGCACTGTACCCTCCCAAGAAACGTTTCTGTCTCAACAGCAGCAGTTACTACAGTTAGAAACCAACAAAATGTGCAGAAAAGTGTCCAGATGAAGATCCCTAGAATCTCAATGACCATCTTCCCTGTCGTTACAGCTCCAGCAGGCTCATCAGAAGTTCAATAATAAGAACAGTAATTGTTTTTTTAACACAGTGTCAGCACCTGCATTACACTCTCCATTTAAGACTTTCACAGCACATGATTGTGCATGGATTTAAACTTCCAGCACTCTTACACTCTTACAGGGTAAGTATCATTACCCCTGCTTTCCTGCTTTGCTGACAGGGAAAACAGGCTGTTTTTTGTTTGTTTGTTTGTTTTTTTCTTCTTCTTAAAAGGAGAAAAGATGTCTTTTTATGTTTAAAAGACTTTACTGGGGGTTAGCATCTAGGTTTTGTTAGTCGTACTGGAAGCATTTTTCCAACTTAATTGGGGCTCCTGTTGTAGGTCATTAGAGAGGGAGGTGTTCCTGCTACACAGTGTTGGTGTTTGGCTCTGGGTATATCAAAGCACTTCATTTTGGGTTGAATTGGCTAATGGATTCCAGGACCTGTGCTCTGAAGTTAGGTGTCTAAAGCTGGATAAGATAGAGAACACCTGCCTGAATTGATATCAACTGAGCATCTCTGGGAACCAAGAGCTTCAGAGAGGTGGGCAACTTCTGAATGATATCTACTTCTGTTCTAAGGTGCTACTTATTTTTATCATGGCTGAAGCACAAATCAAGAGCCTGTTGTGATAGGTGCTTTGGAAGCAATTAAAATGAATAGTCCTTGCCCTAGGGACACAGGTTTTGAGACTGTGGTGAGATGCTCTTTACTTGTAAATAGATTGCTGTAGGGAAGGAAAATTCAGCAGCCTAAGACTGCTAGGAAATTTATTACAGTAAAACTGAAGAGAGGAAGAATAACTACTTTTTTTTTTTTTTTTTTTTTCTCTACATGTAGGGTTAAAAAAATCAATTTTTGTTCCCTACTACAGCATTTGTTTAATCTGACTGCATCATCGAGGAGTATTTTTTTAAAAATGAAGCCTTGTAAGGCACCATGAATATAAAGCCCTTTGATTATTAAAAAAAAAAAATAATAATTGTACAAATCAAAATAAATTTGCCTGAGCAATTTAAAATAATTAACCTTTGACAAACCTCCCTCTCTGGTAATGGAATAGTAACTATATGAATAAAAGATAAGTCATGACATTCAATGAATTACAATATTCATCCCATAAATTACAGGATAAGATAGCAGTATGTTCTATACTTTTTGTAGCTGTAAAAAGTCCTGAAGAATAGCCCTCCATGCCCCTGAGGTTCATTTTCAGCTTAACTACCATATTTAAATTTTATTCTCTTTCTTTGAGGTGCTCAGTACCTTTTGTATGGAGAAGTACCTGAGTGATGCTGAGTTCCCACAGCATCCGTACGGGCTGTGACCCAACCCTTCCCTCCCTGCTCGGAAAGAGTCTTTGCCATAACGGGAAACCCATGCTACAAAGGGATTCTCCAGAACTGTAACAATAAGTGCAAATTATGATCCTGGGAGTCTCCTGCTATATAATCAAGTACAATGCCAATAAACCAGGGGTGTAAACCACATGAGCATATGGACAAAATATGGTCTGAATGGCATGATTATGTTTCTCAGGCCATAATGAATTCATCCCAAGGTGCAACTGTACATCTGTTGTTATAGTGTTCATGATAGCAAACACTACAGTTAAGGTTGCAGTTTAACTCAAATTATAGCCACCTGTTTCCGTTCACTAACAACTTTCTTAAAAATGATTCCTTCTGGACTGATTCACATCAGTTCTAAAATGGTCATTCACTTAGTAATTTAGGGGGAAAATCTTATTGATTTATAGAGTAGGCAAGCTGAAAGATCCACCACTGCCCCCCACCCCACTGAATCAGTTCTCACCAACATATTTCCTTACAAATAAATCAAACCCTCTGGCTTTTAGGGGACTGATCCAATGTGTGTTGAGTTTTTTGGTGAAGATTGGATTGGGCTTTTTGCAATTCACTTTGTGGTTGGAAACCTGGTGTAATGTTGTGCAGAAACAGATCAGAATACTGCACGTGAAGCTTTAGCTACCTAGAAGCTAGGTGTCTTGTTGAAACTAGTTTTCTAACTTCTTTTCTCATTATGCAGTTGATGAATGTGGCTTACAGGAGGCAATTCATCCCATCATTCTTTCGTTGGGATAAATGCAAACCACTGCCTTCAGAGAGGAAAGCTAGGATGCTTGAATCTTGACAGGTGGTACCAAGGAAGATATATTTCTTTCCTAAAGTTTGGCACCCACCTGGTAGGAACGTGATATTAAAGAGACTTTTAAAATGTGGCAAAAGAAGAAAATCTGTTTTCAGGTCTACAGACATGACGTTCTCTTTCAGTGACCATCTTAAACTATTTTAATGTAGAAGTCAACTTTCCAAATGCGAATTCCAAGTTAAGATATGCAAATGCTTCAAGAGTCTCCTGCTGATACTAGCTTGTCTGTACATTGTACATTTTGAAGTATGTTTAATTACTCTTGCCTTGATGCAAAAGACTTGCTGTAGGAGTTTGTCAAAGAGAACTGAGGATGTTGACTCTTTTGTGATTAGGTTTGCAGTGTTAGTGATTGGCCTAATCTGTATCAGTATGAAGCTACATTATCATAGAATCACAGGATGGTTTGGGCTGGAAGGGACCTCAAAGCCCATCCAGTTTCAACTCCCTGCCATGTCCCCTGCAGGGACACCTCTCACCAGACCAGGCTGCTCAAAGCCACTTTCAGAGATGGGGCATCCACAGCTGCTCTGGGCAGCCTGTGCCAGTGCCTCACCACCCTCTTAGGATGCACTTTCCCTGAATAAAGGGAAAGCAACATTTCTATTTTCTATTAGGCAACATTTCTGAAGCTGCTTCATTTTTTGTAAGTCTACATTTGTAATTGAATGTCCTCTGTAGTGCCTTCACCCGAAGGAAGTAAATGTGACCATGATTTCAAGGTTTTGTTTTTTTCAATTCTATATATTGCTCCTTGAAATTAGGACTTGCATAGCCCTTTTGTTCATTTGCTGTACCATGAGCATATTTTCTACCAAGCTCCAGTTCTCTTGGGTGGGACAGAAGAAGATGCTGGAAAGATGGGCAGATGGATGGCAAGCTGCCACTCAGCCTCGAGCTTGCAGTCCACATTTACCTAGACCCAGAGGGCTAAGCATGGTGTGATTTGGAGCCTAAAAGAGGAAGTCAACTTTCAGTGACTCATCTCTAATAACTCTTTTCTTTACCTTTGTTAAAAGGTACCTTAGTTAAGCCTGTTTTATCATAGTTATAAAGATGCATTGATATAATTATGTAGTAATTGCAGCAAATTATCAAGATGAAATCATTAAAGCAGCTTTTTGCATTAGTGCTGCTAAGTTAGGTGTCTCTTTATGTTTAGGAGGGAAGAATAGAGGAATTTTCTTGATGCTTCCATCTTGCTAAAAATAAAGGAAGATTGTACTCTGCTGCTGCTTACTGATGCTGTCAAGACTAATGTGAATGAAATGGAACCAAAGCAGAGAAAAGTGTGTTCTGGCCTGAACTCTAACTGGATAGCATTACAGCCCACTTTATCAGGCTCTCAGTTATGAAATGGCCTTTTTTCTTGAACTTGCAGGCAGAGAAAATGGCTTACTTCACTGAAAAAGGATACTTTTATGCTTCCTGTTTGTCCATTCACAAGGAAAATGTTATTTACACTGATGAATTCATGGGGGGATGTGAAGTCTGCCACTCTCTTTTCTTTCCTCATGTCAGTCTTATGTGGATATTCTTTTCTATTGATGATGTAATAAGAGAAAAGGGGCAGTATTGCTTCAATCTGTCCCTCCTAATCAGATTTTTTTTCATAGACACAGAGTCCAGATTGTCTACTGGTAGCAATGATATACTTGATTTCCAGGATTTGGTTTATAACAAGATAATAATGATGCAACTTGTGCTTTTTCATATGTGCTTACTTCTATGCATATTTATTCATGTTTTCAAGGCAAAACTTAGTAGTGGCTGACTCAGGGGATTGGTAATTGGATATAGAGCCTTTCACCTCTAGGTCAGTGGTTCAGATTTGTTACAGGTCAGTACTGCCTGGGAGTTGTTACCATGTGACAGCTGCTCAGTGGCCTTTATGAAATGAGTTGGTGGTCCCAGCTCATTTCCTTGAGAGCAGGTGTCTTCAGCACAGATCAAACTTGAGGGCAGCAATGCAAAACCCATTGTTGGTGGAAAAGAGGAATTGCACTTGGGTATAATGCTCAGAGCCACACTTTGTAATTTGTATGAACTTAGAAAAAAAAATGCACGGGAGTAAATATACATCTTTAGATCCTCAGCTGGTGTAGATTTGGCACAGATCCATTAAGTGTGGGTGCAGCGATTATCACCAGCTGAGCATCCCCAGACGAATGTAAATCTCCAAACAAAAAATGTTTCCAACATTAAAATAGAGTTCCGTGTGGGATATGTGTATTAGTAAGCCAAAGGCTACTGATGTTACAATAATATTTTAATTAGCTAAAGACCAAAATTATAAATTCGAGTACTTTAAAATTAAAATCACATTTAAAACAAATCCAGGCTTGCTGAAATTTGGAATAACGTTAATTCTACCTCGTGATGCCCTGAGATAACCATACAATTATGGTTAATGCATTTTATGGTTTGTTTTCCCAAAGGAGATGAAATTGGATTTCAAAGATACATTAGTGTCCAACTTTTAATGACTCTGTGCTTTTAACGGCTTTGCCTGTGCTTCTGCCTAAACTTCCAGGGCAACAAAGCCAGGCAGGCAATTCTGAACTTCTGAGGTGTGGTGATGGCAGGAGTAATGTTTTGTACCGAGGGAGCTCCCTAACACTAGGGGAGCGTAAATGTCTCATAGCAGTTACTTAAGAAAAACTTCTTACAGTCGAATAGTAGTTCAGTTATCTCTGATATGATGAAAGTCTTATTTAAGAGGAGCCTCAGTCTTGTCTGATAGTATCTAACAGGGAGATAAGAGAACCATTTGCTCTAGAAAAAACAGCTTCTGTTATGCTGAGATTTCACTGCAGTGTTTAAAGCCTGAGTTATTCTAGTAATGATATCAATTGGGACAATAAAAAGGCACAGGGTGTCTAACTATGTCTCAAAAATGGGCTTAAAGTAAAATATTTATAAACTCTCAGGAAAGTAATTCTGTGCTTTAAAGAGCAAGTGCTGTGTTTGGAGAAGATGCATTACAGAAAAGCTGAAATTCCTTGAAATGCAGACTTCAGCCTTAATTACAGAGCAGTGTCTAGCACTTCCTTTGCTTTAGGCTTAAAAATGATGGAGACGGACGAGTAGCCTCTTCTCAATAATTGCTTTCCTTAATAATGTGTGTCTTATGCTTCCTTTCTTTAAATCCACTCGCTATTGGTATGTCTCACATAATTTAAGGAGCAGACTAGCTGACTGGTTGTGGCTATTCCTTACCTCAAAGTTGTCAGATGAGGGAACGAAAAGGCAAACAAGGAAAAAGTATAGAGGAGAGGGACGGACTGGAGGATGTGCCAGGTAAATTTAGATGAAAATTAATACAGAAAGAAAAGGAAAGTTTCCTAATCCTAGCTTGACTGCCAGATTCCTTCAAGAATTTGCTTTTTGTGTCATTCATCGCTTAGCAGTAATTCTGTTTATTTTCTCCTTTAAGTCTGACATACAACCACGGTCTAGGATCAATGCAATGGGATTATTAGTGACACGATGATACAAATACAGTATTTGAAATCTTTTGCTTTGAAAGGATCATTTATGTCTTTACAAACAATGGAGGAGGTGGGATTCATCTAAAGATTATTCTAATTATCAAAAAAGAAGACCAACATTGCTTGTGCAAATACTCCTGCATCTAGATTTAATAAACCAAAACTTCCTGCTCTGGAAGAAGGGCAGCTAAGACTTCCAGCTGCCTCCTTTCTTTCTAGTTGAAACTTGGAGGTAGAAGGGCATAGCTAAGTGTACCTTATTCACTCACCCAGAAAAAGACACCATTTGAATGCACTCTCTGAATAGAAGGCACAATGATAATAGCAACGTCACACAACAGAATGGAACTGCCAAATCGCTTTAGCCTTTCTGCATGATCATCAGGACCAGCAATCTGTTAACCAGCCCATTCCCTAGTTTTTGTTTCAGCAGCATGCTTTAATTTGAGATTACTGTTAAACCTAAAAAGAAACAGTTCTTGAGAGATAGTTTAAAAGGGGGAGAAAAATCAACAAAAGAAATCCAAAAGAGCCAAATATTGGAAGGTGAAGGGAAGATTAAAAAGAAATTGCCTGTTACAGAACTTCATTAAAGTCATTTATTAGCTTTGTAATGCCTAACAGTCTGTTGGCTCCAGAATTTTTTCATACAGGGGGGTGGATAAGGGAGCATTTCACTTTCATTTGCATTCTTGATCCCTGCTGCTCTGTTTATAGCGTCAATGCTATTCATACAGTCTTTGCAATATTAATTTTTAATTTATGATGCTCATTAGGAGACACTTAAAACAGAACAATTATCATTTATCTTGATATATTATTTACTAAGACTTGCTGTCATGGTTAGGGACTTGTGATTAGTAGGAGGGGAATAAAAAAACAGCTTGGAAAGGTGCTTGGCTGAAGGGATTGGGGCTTGGGAAACATTATCACCACCGAAAGCCTGAAGTTCTGATGTCTAAGCAAAAGACTTGTAGCACCTAATCGAAACTCGGGAGGAACCTTCAGAGATGAGCCTGGGACAGTGCTTAATGAACCTGCAGGATAATATTAATGAAACTCACGCGTAAACCACCAGCTCATCAATTATTCATCCTGCTATCGTCCTGGTACTTTACTGCCTTCCATTTTTGTCTCAACATGATTACCTTTTTTTATTCCCTGTACCCTCATTTTCCTTTTTGTGGATTTGCTGACGTGTACCCCTGGTAACGCTTCCTCCCAGAGAAACTGTTTCTCAAGGCAGTCACACACTATCCACAGGAACAAGAAGGGTAAAGTGCGCTCTTTGAGGCACTTGGATAAATGTGCCAGGTTTATTAAGTCTTAATAAATCAAATCACTGATATGACAGCCCTGGATAACCTGATTTGCTAAAGGTCACCATATTGGAAACTCAGAATCATCTTTGCATTTCTTGATTAATTTGTAGTGTTTAGTAAGTTACTGTGATGTGTTGCATTACAGACTTCTACATAGACAGCACAACTTCTAATAACATGACCTAGTAGGAATACATAGGGGTGCCCTGGTGCCCTTCTTTCCCCCCCTCGCCCCCTCAGTTTTTCCTCAAACAAGACATCTCAGAAGCCCTGTATTAGCCTCTGAGTTTCTGGAGCTGTTTATTGTCTACTCTTATGCAGGAGAGAAGGCAAATGGGTTGTTTTGTAGTTTGGTAATGGTGGCTCTGCATCTGAAACAAATTGTTTTATTTTTAGCTGCTTTGTTTTATTTAGTTATTTTTAGACTTCCTGAAGGGGGTTTCTGTTTGTTTTCTGTTTGACATCAAAGCAGGAACAACAAATTATTAATTTTGTTACCTATTCCCTGGACACTTGGCTTTCAATTTTTTGAACCATTGCATAGCAGCAGTGGAACTGTATGCACAAGACCTCCAGGTCTGATACCATCAAACACCTTTGAGTCGCATGCACCATTCTCTGCCTCCGTTCTGTCGAAAACCTTGACACTGCAACTAATCTTGAAGGCAATCACTGTATCCATAAACTATATTTTCTGGGGGAAAAGAGAGGGAAGGAGTTATAAATTCTGTGCTTCAGTAATTCTGGCATTTTCTCTTTTTCACATTCTGGATTTTGCAAGCCTATGTTTGTAATATATTTATTCTGAAAGGAGTGGGGAGGATAAAACAAACAAACAAAAAACCAAACACTTGCCTTGTGTTTTGAGAAAACTGATACAGTAATCTGTGATTACTTTTTCAAAGAAGTGTAATGAAGACAATGCACAGTGATACAGCTTGTGTTTATGCTTTGTAGCACTCTTCAACTTCAGGCCACTTAAAAAACCTTAGCAGATTGATCATAGCACTCCCTGTGAGCGAGGCATTGTTTGGTTCTTTGTTATGTTGTATCAGAACTTCATTAGGCCCTTAATTTTGCAAATGCAAAAGGCATAGGAGGAAGTATTCAGCACACAGATCAATCGCTTACTTTTTTTGCACCCAGTTATAGACTTAGATCTTCTTGTAAAGAAAGCACTGAATAATGACAACTCCCTCTCCCTCCCCGGCAAGACCAGCTCTGGCTAGTGCTGTGAATAATAGGTGGTGCTTGTAATTAGTCATGTGCTAAAGCCAAGCAAATTTATCTGACAATATTTTTCCTTATTAATTAACAAAACATCTCTGAAGAGTTCCCTATTTGTTACGTTCTGTGAACTCATCTAGCTAGGATTTTGAAAACTGTTAGCAAGACTTGGCAGTGTAAATCCGATGCTCTGATGTGACATAAGTGCTCAGAACTGTAGCCTGACCCACGTCTGTGCGAACTGCTAAATTTACATGTCAAACCACAACCCTACAGAGGAGCTAGCTTGCTTTCTGGAAACCCTATAGCTGTGTTAGTGTGGCATGCTCCTGGGCTCATTGTGATGGAGCAGGGGGGACGAGCAGACTTGCTGTGTTAGGCTGATAGAGTGATAAATTGAGGGTTCCTTGCTCCCCTGTGCTGCTTTTTGTAAGCCAGAGCTCAGACAGCTCTTTTGAAAATAGGGGTTGGATTCAGATCACTCAGACACTTCATCCGCTCCTACCCATTCTAGCTTGTTTCATTCATCACCTCTAAATAACATTTTTTGGATTAGTCTTACATTTTTCCAACCAAATCCTACCTTTGCTACTCTGATAATTTAATGCTGGAGTTGCAATTTACTATAAACCTTCTTAGCAGGCAGGTAATCAACTTAACGGAGCTTATTGCACAAGCAGCTGTTCAGCAATCTAATATTATTATTATTTTTTTTTACCTGTTATTTGCAGCTGCAGAACAGGATAAATCCACATTAGTTCCAGTCTCTGCCTGACAATCTCATCTCTGCTATGTTCTAATTTTCAGTAACTTTCAAGAGCTGGGTTCTGCAAACTATGAAATGCATAAATTGAACACAATAATTTTGAATGAAACATGCCTGTCTAGTTTCCCCTGTTGTTTACATGCCGAAGCATTAGCATTTATGGTGCGTTAGGTTTTTCTTCTATCTGTTGAAAGGGTTCACCTAGTCAAGTTAGTGGTTAACAGAATTGCTCGTGTTCCTAACACGATAAGAAGAATCACCCCAGGTCTTCATAACATTTCAAACAAGGCACAGCAACAAGCTGAGATGAATCGGCGCATTCCTTCTGGAGAGGGTGTGCATCGTACGCCGCTGTAGTAGCAATAGCAGAGCTTTTAAACCACAATCCTATTTCCCTAAAGCTTTCTTCATGATAACATTCAGCTCTTTCAGCTTTCATTGAAGCCTGCAAGGGGGGAAATTTGGTAGCGTGTGTGTCTCAGGGTAGCGTGGCACAGCTCTTTTAATTCTGGCCCTTTATAATCTCTGTAAGGTCATGTAACTTTTCTGATTTTTGCCTAGGGATAACTTTTCCCTTATTTTAACATATTTCCTTTTGTCTGGTTTGGCCGGTAATTGACTTTGTCCTTTTTTTTCATTTATTTTCCTGCCTCCTGGTTGTAGCATCTTCTCCCTGGAGTCTCAGGTTAGAAGTTTTCCCTTTTGTGAAACCATGACAGGTGCCTAATTGAATGATGAATGTCCCTTTATTACTCTGTAATTGAACTGCCAGCTTTTTGATTGGTTTGTAGAGATGCTCCACTCCTCATCAAGCACTGCGGGGGGCTCTGTGGCTGGCAGGCTGGGCCTACCCTCCATCTGTCTAATCGCATCTCTCCCCTACTTGGGCTTTGGGTGGGGAGGGGGCTTTGGGGGAGGAAAGTCATAATAAATTATGCTAATTCGGCGTCGCTCTGACAATAGGAATATCGCATTGTTACGTGCGCGGTGGCGGCAAATGTGAGAAGACGTTTTGTCAGCGTGGCCGCCCGGCCTGACAGGCCCTCGATGAAGATTAATGGCCCTCACCTGAGTGACAGAGCGGGGGATTGTGGGGCAGAGAGGGTCATTCATCATACTCTGACAGGTGTCATTCACTCCGACAGCCACACCACCAGTGCCTGCCTAGTGGTTCCATTTTTCTGCCAGTTAAGCAAGGAGTTTAATAACATCCCCAGAATTAAAACTCATTCTTTGTAGCAGCTCTGACAGCTGAAAATAAGAAAATCAATTCTTCACATGTTATAGCCCAGTTAACTGACTAGGGCTTTGACTTTAATTTAGTCTTTGGGCTGAATTTCAAGTAGGGTGCTTTTGTAAGATATCATCTATTAAAATTTACCAATAGCTCTAACTTCACTGTTATTATTGTGGCTAGATTAAAATGCAGCCTTTAATAGTGGATGTCATCTTCATTTGGTGCAAGCTCAAGTGCATGCGGCTGTAGTTTGGGATATTCCACTTCATCCTCATTAGTGATGTTTATAACTTCTCTCTTCATTAATATTGATCCCTTAAACTACAGAGAAAAACAAGACAGACACTAATTTGAACCATTTTGTATCATTAAACTGTTTGGATTTCTTGGTTTCAGTAATTCTGGTGAGCTGTATAAAATATTTCAGAAATAAAAGAAAAAGGAGGAGACAGCACAGACTTCTGGCAGCCTCTTGCTCCTGTTGGTAAGAAGAACCATGCTGGTCTCAAGTCCTTGTGCTACTGAGGGTTGCATGCACCTGCCTGGGGCTGGGGCTCACTAATCCAGGGGAAGGCTTGGAAATAGCCCCTGAGAAAACAGCTCTAAATATTGTGTTTAATATCTCTTCTAGTGAAGCCAGGTCACAAGTGTTTGTTGCCTGTTTCATTTAACTCATTAAAATTGTTGTAGCCTAGGGGCAGGCATGACTAGCTGGAAGCTCCTCCATGGAAACACAAAGGAAGAAGAAAGACTGATGTCTGTTTGTCTAAGTTAAGATGACTGTGAAGCATCAGTGTGATACCACGATGAAAAATACAACTAGGACCAAAGAAGCAGAAGGCCAGGTATTTCCCGTGGTAGCCTTATTGCTGTTGTATGAGGCTGGAACGAGGCTGTATCTGCAGTAATGCATGCATTGCAGGTCAACCTATTCAAGAAAGATTAATTCAATCTGGAATGAGCACCAAGAAGGGCTACTAGGGTGATCAGGAAAATGCTGAGCTGTCTTACAAGGAGAGAACAAAGGATCCCAGCTTGTTTGGACTAGCAAAATGAGGGCTGAGAAGGACTGTGATTGCTCTCTACAAATACTTCAGGGGAGGTAAACACAGGAAATTGAGGAGAACAGGGCCTTGATGTGATAGCCCAGAGCAGTGCTCCTAGTCCTGTGTTCTTATAAAGCAACCATAATTTGTCTCCGTGTAGATAATAAATCAAAACCTGTGAGAGAAATTGCAAAAATAAAGAGCAGATTCTCATACATTCTCAGATAATCTCACTGAAGACATTCAGGTTGAGGGGAAGGAAAGGTTTTGTCAGGGCTGGTGGGGGAGGACAGGCATAATCACACTTTAGGAAATTTAATTCTGTCTCTCTGTTGCAAGTGGAGACGGAGCATAGGACAACCAGGCTCCTCCACAGACATCTCATTTAAGTGCTTGAAATTATATAGGAGAAGTCTGTACTCCTCAGTGAAACGTGAGTAAGGAGTTTAGCCCTAATTTCGTTTTATAGAGAGTATATTATAGTATACTTCAACATCTTGTAAATTCTTCTCTTGATATAGAAGGCTAAATTTTATCCTGTGGATACTGCACTGCTTTGGAGGGAAAATTTGCCTCTCAGTGCTTGTTGTCAGTGATCTGTGTTATGTTAGCATTATGAATGAATTGCATTTAAACAAACAGCATGGAGGCAAACTGGGTCCATACGTGTGGAAAAGCAATTTGACTGTCCAAAATTGTAGAAAAGAACATTTTGCAAGTCCCTGTTTGGTTGTAGATAGCTGTGTGTATGTGGTGTTTCTTTCCAGTGCATTTTTTAGGTGTAGCTGTATGAGTAAAGAGAAAATAGAGAAAAGGAAGGGAGTAGGTATTTTCTAGTAGGGTCTACAATTATTCTTGTCTTCATTATTGTTCATAGAAATAAGACCTGTTTTAAAAGCATGCAAGTCACTATTTAGAAAGCAAATCTTTTCATTGAAGCCAGGTTTTTCATAAAGCAACTCTAAATAAGTAATACTTATTGAGAACCTAAATAATGGTACCTTATAATAATTTTCACCTCATTTAATAAGAGAAATATGATCAAAACTTTCCTGTTACCTCACTAATGAAAATGTTATGTTAAATTATTTTGATTTTTTTCCTTCTCAATTTGGCCAGATGGGTCTATGCTTAGGACATCAGATTCAATGAGAATTGCACGTGCAAAATATTGACTTGGCAGTCAGAAATACCTGCTTTTGGAAATAAATTAACGCAGATTTTTTTATTATTATTATTATTTTTTTTCTAATCTGCAGCTATAAATCTAAGTTTATCACCTCTCTTTCTTCATCTTTATTTTCTGCCATCAACATTCTAATCCGATGACAAACTGTTGCTCTAGAATTTCAATATATTATTACATTACTGCAATTTATGTGCTCTGAAGCAGCCCATGACTTGTCAAGATGACACTGCAGTATCTTGAAGGAGTTTTATCCTGAACAGAAAGTGACCACTTTGGTTTTGTGCTTTCAGAGGGAATAGTCCATAGAAGAAGTTTTATGTAAGTAAGTCTGTGTACTAGTAAGTTATTCCAAGAACAGTAATAACAAAAAGGCACTGGAAAGTTTTTGAGATACTTTGTACAAGTGGCTGCTGAAGACAGGGTATGATGTTACGAGTGAGAGGTGGGAAAAGCAATGCTAGCGACCACTGAGTGAGTGGGTGACTACTATTAGTACAACGTGCTCCATCAAAATCTGACTGTTCTTAATTTAACAGCAAAAAGTAACAATATATAGAACCTGCTATGTTACAACATCAAATAGGACAGGATGCCTAATTCCAGTTTAGTAAGTGCTGACACTGGTGAATTGCGAGGCAGAGATGAAATTAGCACCCTGTTCTGCATTCCCTCAGACAAGCTGGCCTACTTATCTTAAGACGTAAGAATGTATTAACCAGTGCAAATAAAAATAGCATAAGGAGCGCTAAAGTAGTTTCTACTTAGTTGATCGTATTTGCTGTTCTAATTCTTTTTGCTAAGCCACTTCTTAAACCATTCCAATATTTAATTCTCTTTTTCACCCCCATGAATCCTGGCATCTGTACATTGTGGTGATGGTTTGGATAACAGCACCTGTAATGAAATCTTCAGCAACATTTTGGTTCTTGACTGAATTCCTATTATGGGACTTAAAACAAATGGAATGGATTTCTAGAGTATGTCCAGGTACCTGGCTTAAGATGGAGATTTATTGACTTTATAGAGAGTGTTGATGACTCAATCGAACTTCTTAGGCATTTGAGTGAATTTCCCCTCTCTTCCTTGTTTTCCACAAGGTCCTTAACCTCTCCAGAATGCCTAGCGGCCACAGTGAAAAATCTTGATTGTTTTAGAGAGGAACTTGAAGGCAGCTTGTACTATGCCATGACAGACAAATCCTGTGATCCTTCTAAAATCAACAGACATCTAACCTAGCTGAATGGATGGATATTTAATTTTGACATTAGATATTGACTGTGTCAACTGCTTTGTAGTTATAAAAACACATTTCATTTTTAGGTAAGAGAGACTGTTTTTCTAAGATAGCTTCTCATGTGCAGTCACTGATGAAACAACGTAAAGGACGGTGTTGCAAGTTCAACATAAGTGTAGATGTTACAGCAATGAGAGCATGAGTTAAAGAGGGCGATACATAGGCAATATGATTGTAGCAGGCTCAATTACGGTAGGAGTTAATTTGATAGGGATCATAGATCTACGCGTAGCCAATTAGTAGAATGGAACCAGAGTACACACAACAAAAGGCCTTGATAATAAGCAAAGTGCTTAGGAACAGAAGCCAAATGAAAATGAAATAAAAGGCTGTGATCCAAAAATCGATGGTTGTGAGAACATGGGACAGCCTCCAAATGGATGATTATGGCATTTATCGCAAGGTACATTGGGTCAAAATACCCATTAAGGTTGCTACAGAAATGACATAAACAGGAAACCGCACAAAGAAAAAGGTGATTTGGAAAAGGAGGAAAATGCTAATCCAATTTGGTACCAGTTCTCTTGGATCTACAGAGGTAACATACAGGCTTATATTCATCCTGCCTAAGTTCCAGATCATAACTGCTCATCAGAGTTACAATCCTACTTACCTTAAGATTGGTCTTGATGTTGTCATTGGAGAGAGGTATTTCCAGAGGCTGACCCAACCTGCAGTGATATGGGAGTCGCTATACTTTGGAGGTTCTAATTTCCCCTGACAGGGACTGCAAGGTGGCTTTCAGCTGAGGTGCATCAGTTTAACTCCAGAAGTTGGGAATTTAGGCAATAGAGCATGTTACAAAAGGGAGCTATTATAGCTGTAAGAAAGCAAGTAGAGGGATTGGTGCTTGATCCCAAACATAGGCACATGTCCACATGACCTTACAGACAGATGTACCTTTAAGATGTAATGGCACAAAATAGAGTGTATGAGGTATAATACTTTAACATAACTGTAGCATGCAGAAAGTCTTACCATAATCTAAAGGATTATGATAATAAGAAAGGAGTTGCAATAAATGATATAAACCATATCAGTAATAGAGGCAGTAGGTTGGTTGTTGTGGAAATTGGGCTAATGGCACAAAGACAGTGAGATGATACACCAGTGAGGCCTCTAGGGATGCTAATACTCTGAGAAAGAGCAAGGCTACAAAAGTCTTGCTGCAGAAGGAAAGAGAATGATGTTATAAGAGGTGGTGGGACTGACAATTTTGAGGGTGTCTGAGAGTGCTGGATCAAAGAAAGTCCATTTGAGATCATGTCGATGAACCCCATATGCTACACATTGGAAACATGCAAACAGATTAATTGTAAAGCCTGAAAAGACCATTATGATTATTGCTTTTAAAAGCCATAGAGCTTTATCTTTTAATTTTGCATAAAACTGCTAATGTCTATTGTGTAAGCGTACCAGCTGCTTACACTAAGAAAGTTTCTTACTAAAAGATTTCAAATAGTAAAGTATCCATCATTTTCCTTGCTGGAGTATTCCCTTTATTAGTTATTAATTTTGTCCTTGTGACTACCATCTATTTCATCATGTTGCACGTATTTTGTTCTGATTTAGAGATTAATACACTGATATCTCTCTCATATTCAGAAGTGGGTAACTCTTCCTCCTGTGATAGAATAAACAGACTTCTACCCTTCTATTGGATAACCCAGCCACCTTATGGAAGTGTGTCAGGTCAACATAATTACCTTTAACCAAACTTGTAATTTTATTAGTGATTGCTTGGTTGATAAGACGTCTTTTTTCCCTTCATAAACTAATGAAGTAATTAGTATTAATTAACATTAATTATATTCTTTATTTTCATACATATCTCATCCAGTATGAGCCTTTTCATGACTTTTCATAGGGGTTATGGCAGACTGCTCATCCCAGCAGTATCTGAATCATCCTATTTACATTTTTAAAAATACTTTTCAGACATTAGCTTTCTTCCAGACAGTGGATGAAGCCAATCAAAGACATGGATAGAAAATCTGTGGCAGGCATGCCACAGTGCTAGGAGCAGTTAAAGAATTAAGGTAAAGAGCTCCTGTACCATGGCTGGGGAAAAAAGCCTGTGGATAATCCTATTATGCAGGTAAACAGTGACCTGTTCATCCCAGAGCAAGTATTGGGAATCTCTCAATCTGCCATGAGAAACTGAAAATGTACCTACTGTGTTGTACTGTGGTTGTGGAAGCACAGAGCCCAGTAGTTTACGTTTAGTATTGATCATGGTTGTCTTTGGGTTTCAGAAGGTCTCTAAAACTGAGGATGCCTAGTCTGGAGAGAAATTCTTGCAAGTTAATTTGATCTTACTCTTGACATTCTTAGGTTTTCTTGTTAAACAAATTAGTTTTCTTGTTAAGCAAAAGCAACAATTGCTTCAAAAAATATTCCAGGGTTTCCAGTTCAAAGCCTCGTGGGGACTGAATTTGAGTTCATGCCTGTTGTGGGTAGGGATCACCCCATAATGTTCTAGTGATCAGACTAGTTGAAAAAGAAGAATAATCCTTTTAGCACATATTCTTCTTCCTCCATACGATATAAAAAATCTGTATCTGGTAAGTGCAGGGTTAGTTGATAGTGTTTTATGGCTGTACATCAAGTACTCGATACAAATCTGTTCAGAAAAATTTGCCTGGTATTACTCAAGGTAAAAACCCATATAGCCTGTGTTACTGGTTAGGCACAATGTTGGGTTTACACCCTCCTGTTACATTTCCCAGATGGAAAGTGGATGTTATAGTCTAGTTATCTTCATTTATTTCATGGAAGGGAAATGATATACTTTTTTTTTTTTTTTTTTTTTTTTTAGTTTATTTTGAGAATCTGTTTAAAAGGAAATGTAGCAGATTTTCCCTATTTTTTGTGGGTAACTGCAGGTTATTTTTTTTTTTTGTTACTTTTCCCAGAACTTTTAACTGCAAGTTCATCTATTTAAGGATTTGACACCTGATAAATAACCTGAATCAGATATACAATGTTAGTCTAGCAGCTTCCAATTTTCCACAAGGATGAAGAAAAAATGACTGCTGTTTAAAATATTCCTCTGAGTTTATGGACATCAGATAACACTGTAGAAATATACTAACTCAGTTTGTAATACTACAGGAACCACTTCAAATATCATTGCCACCTTAATTCTTGAGGCATTAATGTTGATGATGAACATAAAAAAAAAAATGTTTTCAATTTGTCAAAAGAAGTATGCTCTGTTGATGGAAATGCAGCAAATGCTAGTAACTCTTTCTTAAAGGCTCTCCATGGTGAGCTACTGAATTCCACGTCCTTCCCACATGCTGAAACACTCAGTTGAGTTACATGACAATTGTCCCTTTCTCCCTATTGTCTATATTTGGGTTGTAAATGAGTTGTGGTATCATCCTGTCTCTCTGGACAAAGTGTAACATATTGAACAACTAGGTTCCTAATTTAGCCATTTCAGTGTCTGAAGTTAGGAGAAATGAGTCTCTGGACTTAAAACTTCCTGACTCAGTGTCCTCATCAGCAAAATGAAGGTGGTTGAGAAGAATGTCCTGATTCAACAAAGCTTAAATGAGATTTTTTTGTCAAGTTAATAGAAACACAGAATAATTTATGTTGGAAAGGAACTTTGGAGGTCATCTGGTTGGCTCACTTGTGCTCAAAGCAAGGATAGCTGGGATCAGGCTGCTCATGGTCTCATACAGTCAACCTCTGAGTATCTCCAGGACTGGAGATTCCACAGCAGGTAAGCTTTGCCACCCTGCCCTGTGACATAAATGTTGGTATTGGCCTACGGTTCTACGTGTGCCTTAGCCTTTAGTTGTTATATTGCTTTATCCTCAATATCTGTGTGAAAGTCAACGAAAACAATAGCTTACAGAGCAAGTATGGAATGAACAGGTCACAGTTCACCTGTGTAATAGGAGAGAGATTCAGATTAACTGGTTGTGATTCTGGTGGGTCATCCGCACATCTTGATAAACAATGTCATTGTACGATTAACAAATAAAATCAAGTGTTTTTTTTTTTTTTTTTTTTTTTTCCCTTAAAGTTCCTCTATATTCTGATAATTTCTCTCTCTATAAGAAGAACAGCTGATTTTATGTAGTAGATTGATTTCTGAAGGTGAGCAGTGTGGGATAGAGTAAAACTAAATGAATTAAAACTGGCACAGGGACAAAGTGTAAAAAATAAATGTAATCATGAGGAAAGGTAATTCTAATTAAATTGTCAAAAATGTCAATTAAAACTTTTTTTTTTTTTTTTCTTGTTTTTAAATGTAATGCAAAAAGCCATAGGGAAGGTCATCAAAAAGTAACTAAATAAGCTGATGAAGAACTTGAGTAGCAAAGGTGGTTATCTGCAGCCCCAGTTAGTGCAGGATCTGGCTAATGTGAAGTCTTTGGGAGCACTCTGCTATTGAAATGAGTGAAAATTTGTGCAACCACAATGTAATGGTTCCTTCCCCACTCCCATGCATTCATTAGATGAACTCTCATTTGTTTTCACCGAATATGAGTATTTTGTTTTAGGAAACTAAGCAAACAGTGATGTTTAAACTAGTGTTTTAAACATCAGCACTAGACCCAAATAGTCCCCAGTGACTGTAGCAAATTACTAACAAAGCTGTCCAGATACATGTTGATAATAATAAATTGTCTGGAACTGTAAAACGTGTATAGTGCAAGTGCAATAAGTGGTGCTGCTTCTGAACCAAGGTACATCATCAGTGAATGTAATGCTCTCTTAACCCATCAGGAGCAACAAACACAGGTCTGGGGAGAGACTGAATGAATTAAGGGAGTTTATATACAAGACTTAACAAAACCCATCAGGTGGTGACACCATTATTCTGTTGTCTCAGAACATTGTCTTGCATGTCTAGACTTCAATGTTTATGACACAATGCATACTGTGCCTTACACTAACTGTTGTCTGGCAACGCTTTACTTCCATTACCTGTCATGTCTATCATTGTTTTGTAATCAGTCTTAAGAGCTACTTGTTGTTGCATTTCTTTTTTGTAATACAACACTAGAGAGAATTTCTTGGCTTCCTTCCTGGGCTGGTTCCAGGGCGTTTTAGGTAAAAGCTGACATGCTTTAAACATTCTGTGCAGCCCAGGTGTTAGCTTAAACTCTGGAAACAGTAACTACCTGTTTAAGGGTTTAGATCATGGGAGCAGCTGGCAGAAACTTTTAAACCGTGATTTTTTATTTTTTTAAGCCGTTAGTCCTGGAGTTATGAAGTACTGTTGCTAGAGTGTGGGCACAAGGGAAGTTGCAAGTGCTCTCCTGTGCCAGCTGGTTTGCTTTGTACAGTTCCAAGGATTTGGTTGCAGCTCTCAGGTGCTGTGATAGTTCACTTATCTAAAAGTGCCTTGGAGTTTGCAGAGTGCCTCTTGAAAGTATGGCTGATATATCCTGATTGCTGCTGCAGTTGGCACCGCAGCCATTTTTAGAGCTCTTCATGTTCTCACTTTCCACTTCTCTTTAGCTTGCTGTCAGAAGTTTCCTCTGCCTAGTTTTCTTCCTTCATACATCACAGTGCCCATGTTCATTACAGATTTGGGAAGCAGTGGTTAAATCCTTTCCCCCCCTCTACCCCCCTTTTGGTCTATCTTCAGCAAATAACAATGCCATTATCTTTCCACAGCAGGATTGGATAGCATTAGGTATCTCTATGCATTCAATGAATCAGTCAAAGAATATATTAGATAGGATCACGACTTTATCTGCCCAATACGTAATACACCAATGTAGTACAAGAAGGGCTCTTCAAATTGATTGAATTGGGTTTTCTTACAGTGCTGCTTTGTGTACGGAGGGAAATACACTGTATCAACCCATCTACAGGAACAGCCGTGCTGTGACTAAGCACTACTAACACTGAAAAATCTCAGGAAACGTGAACAGGAGGATCAATGTCCTATTCGCTTCATAGAAATGGTCTGTGTTATAAAAGCCACTGGATAAAGGTTAGATGATGCTGCATTCAGCCTAGCTTATATGACACAAGTAAGGTGTTTCGAACACAAACCCCAGTCTTAACATATATCTGTAAGTGTCCTTAGATTTAGGTAACTAAAGCAATAAATACAGGTGTCAGCCATCTTCAAATACATAAATAGAAGGCTTCTGATTGTTTCACACTGTTTCTTGAACAGTCATCTCCACATAGATTTTTCCATTATGGACTTCTTGCATCCTTTAAAACTGTAAATTAGTCACCTTGATCAACCACAGAGGGCAAAGTATTTGAAGACTCTGTGGTGATGGGAGATTGTCAACGTTAGCCTTCAGAGGAGAAAATCACAGAAATGATGCCCAAGAGAGCTTGAAATGGGAGCTTCTGCTAGGAAAAGCTTTCAGATGAAGAAAGCTCCTTTTAGCTTCCTCTCGTGGTATCAAGTAAAAGGTTCATACAGTTTCCTTTTCCAGGTCCTGCAAGGCGAGAGCTGGTGGCTTTGAAGCACCTTAGCTCAGGCAGGAGGGAAGATAAGCTCCAGGGATTTGCTTTCTTGATGGAGGTGGTGTTTGCTGTGGTGGGAGGAGAGGGCAAGGAGTAGTGACCTGGAGAAAATGTCTGTTTAGCTCCCAGCCACTACTGCATTCCTGGTAGGCTGTTCTCACTTCTGCTTCCACTGCGGTTTGGGGAGTTTGTGGTAGGTTATTCAACAGCTATGTCAGCTGTTCAGGAGGTTGGTATATTTTCTTTCCCCTTTAAGCTCCAAATGAGCTTACAAATAATGCTAATTCCTTCTCTGCACTAATTCTGATCTGTTTTACTCTTCTTGTACTGACTCTACCAACTGCTGTGCTAAGTCAGTGCTGCAGCGGGGCAGCCAGGGCAGCCTGTCTTTTACTCTGTTTTTTTTTCGCCCGTTCCATCATGCTAAAAATCACACTGAATTTAACTTTTTGATTTAGGCCCTTGTTGCCTCAAAGAAAGAGGGAATTATTTGTAATCAGAGGGGACTGGGTTTTCATCACTACAGATTGATGCATGTTTTAGAGCATTCACCTTTAAGGTATCCAGAATAAAATCTGCTTGATCCTCTGTGGACTGTAAATTTCTAGAGTTGGGCTTCTTTGTTCTTCTTGTCTGCTGAGGAAAGCTTTATGATCACTATTACATTATCTTATCTGTAGCACTGCGGAGCTGGGACCCTTCTACATATTGGGAAGCCTTTTCTTTACTTTCCTACCAATAAAGTGATTCTTAGACCAGGGTTCATCCCTAATAAGCAACTTGAGAATTCCACCTGAACTAAGAAATATTTTTCCCCTCTGTGTGCTCTAAGCTTAAGAATATGAAGGAGCCTACATGCTTTGAATCTAAGACAGAGCTTACAGTCTAACAGCTTTTTTATCACCTTCCATCAAGCAAAAAAGCCTCCAGGTGGATTAAGCTGTGTATGTAAGAAGCTTACAAGGTAGCAGGTGTCAAGTCCCAGTAAAGGTCATTCCATTAGGGCTATTCTCTTCTCAGACACAGCTTTCCTTGTGGACTTCTGTAAAACTGCCTCTGAGATATCAGTATGCTGCTTTACAGACCAGGGATGTTGTGCAAAATGCTGAACCATGCACAGAATATTTGCCTGGGGATTTTATGCAGAAGTTTAGCTTTCAGAGTGTGGCCCAGAGAAAATACAGGGATGTGGCTAGAGAATGGTAGCAGGGTAGGAAGAATGTTTTACCACTTTTCCTGTGCAGCCATCCTTGAAGGTCCAGATTAGTTGGACAGGGAGTCAACAGCACACCACAAAAGAAGAAATTTGTTAAAAAGAATTAAAAATCCAAATCCTTTTCTGCATTACAATTAAGGACTTGCAATGAACTTGATATACATTTGGTGCATCCAATGTCTATTGTCATTAGATCAAAGGAGGAAGAGGTGCTGTAAAACCCACGTGACAACTCATTTGGACAGACATTTCAGGGCCTGAGCAGACAGCATTCAGTCAGCACTCTTAGATCATATTTCTGATGCTATCTTCACAACAAGAAGGATCAGAAACAGAATTTCCTTTTTCTTTCATTTTTTTTTTCCCCTTTGTTTTTCTTCTTTTCTCCATGGGCATGATGTAACTCAAGGAGCTCTGGCCATACACAAGTACCTTTCCTGCCCAAACTGCTCCATGTGTACAGCCTCTGGCTGTAGGCTTACGGGGAGGTGAGCGGGAGCTGAAGGGTGGAGGAGGCCCACAGAGCATGAGGATATTTTCAACTCCTGATAAAGCTGCTGTAGTTGACATCTCAGGGGGAATAGTTTGGAAATCTTAGTCAAACTTTTGCTGTTTCAAAGCATGCTGCATGAAATCCTGCATGCCTACTTAAGGCTAAGGAAGTTACTTGAAGCAGACCACCATCCTTCACAAAACTGTAGTCCTGCCATAGCCTTATAGAAATGAGACTCTTCTGCAGGAAAGAAATGTTGAAAAAATCTGAAATCTGTACAAATAACAAAGAATTCAAAGTTCCAAAGGATCTGTGAGGCATAAAGCCTGCCAGACAATTATGAAGGTTAAGGATATTGCAGAGAAGTCAAATGATTTTGCAGCTTCTGTCTGCACTTCAAAGATCTTGAGCAAATACCTACTTTTCAGGCAGTAAAGACGAGCCATTCATTGATTGACATGTCTATAGAAGAAATGTTACAGCCAGCTGATAAATCAAAGGGCAGTAAATCATCAGAAAATATATACCTAAGAGTTGTGAAGGTTCTTAAAACAGAGCGGCTGAACCACGGGGGGAAAAAATGCAGTCTTGTTATAATAATCTATTATACGGGAAGACAAAGAGTAGCACAGGTTTATCTATAATTTAAGTAGGTTTCAGTAGGGATTCTGGGAATTTCATGATAGTAGGCTTTGTTTTGGTACCTCACAAATTGGTTGAACTGACATTAAAAACTGTGTTATAAAATAATGGTCATTATGTTAGTTTCAGTCAGCGTAGTTCCTATGGATTTAATGTGGTTAGAAAAGAACCACTTGACAAGTTATTTGGGTTTCAGAAAATCTTTGACCAGAGAGCAGTTTTACTGCAAGTTTTGTAATGGGCTTTTCTGGAAGCAAGAAGTTTGGTGGTGTGAGCGATAACAAGGTATTGAATATCAGCTTGATCCAACGGCGACTTCCTGTGCTCATGCCCTTCACCTGCAGCAGTAGTGAGGAACTCGAAATTACACGTGTCCTCTTACGGCAGTGGTCCCACTCTGCTTGGTTTTGTAGAATGGTGCAGAAAAGATGCCTAAAGCATTCCTGTATATTCCTGAGTTATTTCAGAATTTGAAGGAGTGCAGGTTGAAGTGGGTTGGAATGAACATGATGTAGGCAATGTGCAGGTAACCTGGTGGAAATGGGTGGTGTGAATCCTCACAGGCCTCATTTCTAGGTCAGGTTTAGACATCTATGTATAGAACAAGGGCTTGCATGTTGGCATTAGAGGGAAATAAAAACAACCCTGAGGGCAAACAATCCTTCAGTTTTTGGAACACAAACTTTATTGTGAACAGTGGCATGAGGAAGAAAATTCCCCAGTAGGAAGGCTAGACCCTAGCTGTTCACTGGAGGATTTCCTTCGCTTAATCGCTGCAGTTTTCTGTGTTGGCTGCTGTAAGAGGATCCCTGCTAGATGAGTCTGATCCAGTATGACAATTCCTGCGTTTTTTCCTCATGTGATGTAATGACTATCAGTGGAAGCATACATTAGATCATGGCACCATGGAGGACTTCTGCTTGCTGTTACTGAGCCTGACATTTCAGCAGCTCCTCTGGCTCCTATACTTGCTAAATTCTGAGCTCCCTGTTGATTTGGTGGTGCAATTTTTCATGTTTCTTATAATCATGCTTTTCATGTTGATCCTACTTGGCAAATGATAGCGAGCTTCTGAGCTTTGAAGGCTGGCTTCAAAACTGTGAACTCTGAAGATCTTTTCCCTGTTTTTTTTTTTTTTTGTTGTTTTTTTTTGTTTTTTTTTTGTTTTTCTTTTTTCTTTAAATATTTTATCTCCCAGCCTGGAATTATTCATTGGATTAATGTGCAAGCTGCTCCCTTTGGAAAGAGACTGGCTGTGAGGATTTCCCCTCTATTTCTTCTTGAAAGGAGACAGTTTATGTTAGGAACCACTGTTCTTGCAGCATGGCTGGTTTCGAGAGAGCGTTTTCCACAGAGAGAGACTCTTTGGTTGGGAGCAGCTGCTGCTGGCAAGCCCGGCTGGAAGAGATCTTGTCTCCGGTGGTTTGGGCTGAGTGGAGACCCTGTTGCGGGGAAGTGCTGCTCCTGGAGCAGGGCCAGAGCACAGCAAGCGAGCGAGGGAGGCGTAGCAGGAATGTCTTCCCTTGGCTCCCACAGAGCCCGTCTCCGGTGTCCTTAAACCCAGCGGCGCTCTTGGGCCAGGACACGGGCTCCTGGAGGGAGGGTGGCTGGTGACATCTCCCTGGGGATGGATCCGATTGCTGGGATTTGTAATAAGGGCTTTGTTGCAGCTTTGTGGGGGTTGAGTGTTTGTTTATATTGTCTACCGATGATTTGTATTGTGCTTGGAGTATGTTTGATTTAGTTTTGCCTCTGTTGTCATGTTTAGTATTGTGGTGTGTTTTTAATAAACACAATGAAACCCGCACTACTGTCCACCTCCATTAGGCAGCCCTGTCTTCAGGAACCACTTCAAGGGATCCCTGAGGTTTCTCCTGCAGTTTTCTCTGACCTTTTGCTAAAGACGCCCTCAGCTAGGCTACTGATTTTTACTGCTTCCTCGAGTGGACTGCCTACGACAGGCTTCAGTCTGTTTCACTAATCATTTGTTATAACCTTTGTGTGCGTGGGTGTTGGTGTGCATAGTCTTCTGGTTTTCTCTGGTTTTGCTGATGTTCTGGAGTTGGTTTTTTATCAGGTGGACCTGTTTTATTCTGCTTCGGGCCTCTGATCAGTAACAGTATATTTCAATTATTTCCTTTCAGTGATTCATTTTGAGAGAGAGGATATACCTCATAATGCGTAAATCTACTTGAATTATATGATGTTAGTTAATTCACGTTTTCTTTAGCATTCTTGGTGCCGTTAATTATTCTACCTCCCTTCTCCATTCTTCATTTCTTGCCATTTTAGCTTCCGATGAATGTTCTGTATAATTGTGGATAGCACATGTCTGGGACTTGCAAATGATTTTACTTCCAGCACAATAAACTTTCTCTGTGTTTTATAAGTACAAAAGTAGTGCCTAGAAATTCAAATGGAAATTTTATTGCACTAGCTACTGTATCTATAAATAATAAAAGAAAATACCTTCCTGATATGTCTTACGAGTTATCTGCAGAGAAAGACATTAATATGCTCCTAATTAGATAGCAAGGGAAACTGGGAAACATGTAGTTGCTACCTATTCACAGCTAATTTTAGGCTTTTGTTTAGCTGTGCAGACACAGAGATGCTGATGTACCTATTCAGAGCCCTGGAGGGTGCATCAGTCTGAGCAAGATGCTAAGCCCCGTGGCAGAGAGCTGTAGGCAGAGGCTGGAGTGGAATTTGGACTCCCAGTCACCTGCCTTGAAGCACTGCTGAGATCCTGAGATTGCAGCAAGCATCTGGGGGCACTACATTAAAGACTTGGCAGTTACCCATAGGACTGTGCTCATTTTTTCTTTTTCTTCCCATAGGGATGACCCAGAACCCCGTTACATTAATTTAGTTTTCAGTTTACTCCTGGTATCAATTCCAGACAGCTGAGCTGTTGGTTAGGTGGCATCAGTCTAATTCTGCCAATGCAAGCTAAACAGATTTCTTATTTTTGTTCATTCTCCACATGTGGATATATCTGGAGATATTGGAAAAGTTGCGGCAGAAAACAGTGCCAACTCTTTCACAATCTCCTTTTTAGTTGGGTTTAGTTAAAAGGATTATTCCAGAGGCAGAAAAAAAAATCTTTATCATGGTGATGGTTTTATATCTAAATAATCTGTGATGTGTACAGATATTTATTTCAGCTTCACTGTAGCAATATGTTGGGGCTTGCTGATTTGGAGGGGGACCAGCGCCCATGCTCTGATTGAAGTAACCAAAAAACGTGGATTGTAGTAACTCCCAAAATGGAGACATTGATGTAGGTGCCTGTGCATATACTTGAGCATCTAATGCTGCATTTTTTTATTATAATTATTTAAAAGGAATGAAAGAAAGAAAAAGGAAAACTTTGGCAGTAACTGCCACGAGTCACATTCTGGCTGTGAATGTGTTTGTGCCACTGAAGAGGGATCCAGGAGAGAGTCTGAACGGTGAAACAGCCTCCCTGGTTCTGCAGAGGCTTTGCATAACCACTTGCCTAGTCCTCCCAATGGCAGGAAAAATGGGGCACAGGAAGGGGGAATTGGTTGTGATATGCATATATACATATGAACATGCAGACATTTCCACATGAATGAAGCCATGGTGCTTACTAGAGCTGCCTACACTGTCCCAGGCTAGATTAGAAATGAATTTGCATATATTTTCTGTCAGGATCAGTTCATTTGGAAAAATAGGGCTTGAAATACACAAAATAAATTAATTCCCTAAGCTTCGCTCCCTCCCTTGTTTTCTCCCATTGAAACCTGGTGAATCTCACCTGTAAATTTATAATCAAGAGCAGGTCTTGTTAGCTCACTGGAGCTAGAGGTAGAACCATTGTAGCATTATTATTTGACTTCGGTATGTCATCTTGGGGTATCCAAATAAAAGGATGAGTTGGAAGTACCTCTTTGAAGATCTTGCTGTTTGCTACATAAAGGGATAAAATTTGCTCAAAGAATTTTAATCTATTAAAAAAGAAGTACCAGGCAAGCAAACATCTGTTTAACAAACAAAGCACTGTCCAGACATGTGAGAGAGGCTGGTCTTGAGGGCATTCGAGGTTCAGGTTAGACCTTCTGTACATCTGTAGTACCCGTGCACAGCACAGCGCATAAATTATGTCTCTTATACAGGAACAGTATGTACAAAGAGCCTTGGGTAGGAGGTAGGTGCATCAGTTTGCGTGCTTTGCTATGTCCTCAGCACCAGCCAGTATTGATTATTTGTATATCATTACATTCAAATTCTTAGACATATGTTTTCACACCCACATACATACATTATTAAAAGCCAGCCATGAATTAAGGGTCTAATTAAAGCATCTTTTGAAAGACCTGTTTTTTTCAAGACACATTCTATAGAATCATTTAGGTTGGAAAAGACCTCTAAGATCATCTAGTCCAACCTTTAACTTAGCCACTCATTCTAAATGGCTGAAGTTCATCTGCTCAATGCAATTGTTTTCTTTTGACAGAAGGACTCTCAATCCCATGGAAAACTGGGTTTTCCTTGTAGAAATAAGGACCCAACTAAGTATTTTGTCATGGTTGGTGACACTGATAAGGAAAAACCCCACAAAGCATAAGATGGTATCAGAAATTATCTCCTTTTTTCCCCCTGTAACACATGTTAAATTAGCCAATAAGCCTTGAAGCTGTGCATACCTGATGATTAATTTATGTTATTTTGTGTTTCTTTTTTTTTTTTTTTTTAAAAAAAAAAAAAAAAGGTTCTATCAAGCTAGATTTACAGCATTGCAGAGTTTCACAATGTTGCAATGCTGTCTTCAATTCAGCCGCTTCATATTGAAATTTCACACACAATAATTGGCTGACCTTCACAGCTATGGCAGAAACTAATTAAAGCTGTAAGGCTTTGCTAGCTATGCTTTTGTGTGAAATGTGAAGTTTGGTGATAATGAAATATGGGGTGCAGATGTTATTGTCTCAGATAGTCTGTGCCCTTGGTTCACACTAATGAAGAACAGCAATTATTAAACAAAAAGTATTTTCAACCATTAATTATTTGTGTTTTGATAGACTAAATGTCCCAGCAGCAGCTCCTTCTTCTTCACTTCTTCAAAAAGTCATTTAATGTCATTGTACAAGCTAATGGGGAAATCCCCAGGATGCTGCATGAGACTTTTCTTGTATTTGTAGAATTGGATTTGGACTTGTTGTGTGCTGCATTGCACAAGCCTGCACCACAAACGAAGGACTTGTTTAGATGGAATTCTAAAGTCCAGGGGCTTCGCTCTTCTGGACAGGATCTGTTAGTAACACATTTCTTTCTGTTATGTTCATATAGCAGGCAGTGGGATTTAGTGGGTGGATGGAAAAGGGATATATCCTGGAGTCTGTCTTCTGTACCCCTTTAACTGAGCCCTCTGTGATCTGATTTCCTTCAGCAGCAACATGTAACCATCTTTAGTTATGGTCAGTCGGTGAAACTGCTCAGTTGCCCTCTCATGGCCTAGCAGAAGGCTGGGAGAAAAATCTTGGTGTTCCCCACTGAGGTGAGATGTGGACTGCTCCTGCATAGCCCTCTCTCTGTCTCTTTGATACACTTGTGTGTTTTGCTCCAAACAGAGCAGCACTGAGCATGATGGTTAAGGACCGCTGCAAGTTGTGTCCTTCAGTCCCTCCATGACTTTCTCTTATTTCTCTCCATTCTTCCTCTGTGCATCTCATTAGTGCTTCCAAGTGTCGACTCCCCAGCCCATAGGAGGTTCATGAATAGCTAGCCCTCCTTCTATACGCGAAGGGGATCTGTTTAATGTCAGTGCCCCTGCACAACTCCAGGGTTATTGCCCTGCTCTGACTAGCCGGAGGAACGACCTCATGCTTCTCAGAGCCGCCCACACAGGCCAGCTGCAGATGTGGGGAAATAAGGCTCCTTACATTTATACTTGATTCACATTTTCAAATTTGAGTGTTTTTAGGCCTGTTTTTTGTTTGTTTGTTTGTTTGTGTTTTTTTTTTTTTTTTTTTTTTTTTTTTTTATTTTTTGGGGGGGGCATGGGGTGGGGCATGCAGGGTGTTGGGTGGTAGTGATGTGCTTTTTTGTTTGCTTGGTTTTGCTTTTTTTTGCTTTTTTTTTTTTTTTCTTTATCCCCAAGGACAACCCTTACCCTTCTTCAGTCTGATGCTGTTAGGAGATTCCATGATTGTTAGGAGAAGCAGGGATAAGTCTAGCAAGCTGAAGAGGAACATATGCAGTCTGAGATGACAGGATGGCTACAGCTGACATGTGCATGTGACAACCTGCACTGCAGTAATGAATGCTGTGGGCTGACATGGGTATATAATGTTAGTGGCATGCTAAAGGCTGGAAAACAATGAAAATCTGGGAATTGCCATTAGAACGTGTGGCTGGCTGTTCCCGTTGCTAAAGATATTGCTTGGGTTAAAACAACAACAACAACAACAACAACAACAAAACCTATTCAAAAGGCTTTGTGACAATTCCTACAGTATTTCTTAGAGGCTGGATGAGTCCTGTGAAAATCTCAGTGTGGTCATTGGTCAGCAGGGGTCTTCCATTAGAGTAGTATTTTGAGTATTTTGCAGGGACAAAAGGATTAAAGTATTTGCTCTTTTACCTTGATACTTTCTCCTTTTGTATGTTCTTGCAATCTGAAACATCAGCTCTTTGGTGATGAAATATATGCAGTGATATTAAAAAATGAAACTGATGTTAGGGAGTTACCATTACATTTTTGTCCAGGCTTGGAAATAGACGAATATTTTTCTGCCTGACAGCCATGATCATACCGAAGGACAATTCTTTATAGAAACAATTATTCCAGCAGACTCTTTTGGGTAAACATACAATTGTGTTCTAGTAGATGATGATATATCTTATCTGCATGTTATATTTGTATGCATATGAAATCAATACTGTTACCCATATCTAACAATAGAATAAGAAAACAAAAACAGAATTGGAGATGACTTAGCCCTTTTCACTTGACTAATTTCCAAGAGTTACTCAATGTGATGTGTTCTCTGTGAGCTGTAGCACTTTAAGTACCTACATATCCCCAGATCTCTACCACACATTCTCACTTGGGAATTTTGCATTCCCCAAACTAGCTAAACCACAACGTGTTCATGATTGTCAGTAACGGTGTTGACTAGATTTCCCTGCCCCTTGGAGTCCTCCACTGGGATTTAGCGCCAGAGAAGAGTCCAGAAGTTCTGTCAGGTCAGTTCAGATCCCAAAGGATGTGTCCAGCTCGGCTCCAGAAGATAAACCTGGGTCTCAGCCAGGGGTGTGGGCCACCCTCTCAGTCAGAAAGGGCTTTCTGCTTTCAAGCATTTGGGATGGGTCTGTGCGTTCTCCACCAGCTGCCTGCAGAGCAGTGCTGGGTGCGGTGGGCGTGCATCCCATCGCTGTTGGCTGCAGAGGGCTTCAGATGTGTGTCCTTTGTATATGCATGTAGCGTAGTATCCTGTACATGCAGTTAATTGGCAGATAGACCTTGAAATATATGCATGAAAAATAGGAGTATAATCAGTCAGTGTCCATAATTAAGAGTGCAAGGCAGATGAGTAATGTCTGTGTTAAAAAGAAAAGAAAAAAGAAAAGAAAAAAGAAAATAACAGAAAAAAGAGAAGAGAAGAGAAGAGAAGAGAAGAGAAGAGAAGAGAAGAGAA